>JAPFBL010001931.1:600000-927500 GCA_026182355.1 Hermatobates lingyangjiaoensis | reverse complement strand
AATGGAGGGTAAAGAATGTGGAGGTGTAACTACAGAACTACAACAGGGCAGTAAGACTCTAAATGAATAAGAGCAAGTGTCGGCTCATATCCCATTCAATCAGTCGGTCCGGTTACCTGCCCTCCTATCTTATTCATTGACTCCGACCAATTGCTGACTTTAGTTTATGTTTTATTCAGTTTATTTAACTTTAATTTGTCGTAAAATTGGTTTCTGGGGCATTTAGAACAGATATTTACCAAATCTTCTTGACTTTTCAATTGATAAATATGTATATGGTCCGCACAGCTCAATAATAGAAGAATAATCTCATATTAACGATAATATCACCTACAAGTATCTTAATTACATTTAAAACAATAAACTGTATAACAATGAATAAAAATAATAATTGGAAGGACTTCAAAACTTATTTTTTTTTTTTTTTGCTATTAACGACTCTTGGCAAAACAGGAATTACTACTTCAGCAAAAATATGAACAAGTTTTAAATGGAATCCTCACTCTATATAACTAAATAAACATATCAAAGTGAAAAATTAAAAAAAAACTCCTACTCTACTAAAGAATTATTAGAAAAACTAATATATAAAGCATTTAAAGCAATTGTTAGTAAATGTAATTAGTAATTAGACAATGAATGTCTGCAATATTTTTATAAAAATAAGATTTCATAAAACAAATTGCCAGAGAGCCATTGGCCAAATATATCTGCTTTATGACACTAAAAGGGTTAGGTTTCATGATGCATATGGGACCATTTATTTCTTTTGTTCTTCTATACCACTTTTTTTATGCTAAAACCAACAATTCTCAACCTAGTTATATATTTATGACACACCTCAAATCTATATTACGAAAAATCGTTTAATGAGTACAGGAAATGGCCTACATGGAGGCATACTGAGCATAAAGGACGTCCATAGAATCACCAGCGTTACCATGGAGAAAAAAGTGAAAAAAAAAAATAAAAATAATTAAAAGGTCAGCCACTGGGAAACTGTAATGTTAGATATTTATCTAAAAGTAGATATACTAACTGCAGATATAACGAAAACCGTCTAAGAGACCTAAATAAATCAAGTGGAGAAAAAATTTGAAAATAACTGATTGAATTCACATTCACTTTATAGGGAACCGTCTTCAGGAGGACTTGAGTTTCTCAGTTGAGAAGAAAGCACAATGTAGGTTCTACCAATGAATGAAGTAAGAGAAAAAGGAAGAAATGAAACAGAAATTAAAAGTACCACATGATCAAATAAATATCGTTCTGAAGCATTATACAAATTAAATAATCAAGTAAAATAAAAAAAATAAAAAAGATTTAATAATAACATTTGAATTAAATGTTGACATACTTATTAAAAAAAACAAGTTAAAAAATAAAAAAGAACAAATAAACTTAACAATTGAGATTCGTAATAGCTCAGATTCTGGTAACCCGGACCACATTTAGTATATCTAAATATGCATTTAAATGCATTAAACCTGAAGACAGTGTGACTCTGATAACTTATTACAAATGTTCTTCTATAGGTAATCTGGTAATGAGGAACAGTCGAAGTGTCAATGAGTTGAAAGAAATCAGCCTTGTATAAGAGTATTCACGTAACATCGGGAGCTTTGAGTCCTGGAAAAGCTCATAAATAGTAATCACAACAACTTCTTTGTCCAGAAAAATAATAATACACCCTTCTACTAGTGCCACAGAAATTCATACAGAAGCAGTTCATAATTCAAAACTAAAAAGACAGATGATGGTCAACTCAATTAAAATTATTGGGAGAGAAAGGGACTATTTTAAATTATAATTAATGGAAGCAATTATTAATTAAAAAAAATTAGCCAGTCATAAATATCCAAATTGTTATAGATTCTTGAAGTTGTTTTCTAAGAGAACGACTTGGATTACCCTGATAGAAGGCGACTTCAACCACCCTATCTTAATCCCCCAGAATGCTCAGTATCTCGAGGGTGATAACTCAATCAACTTTCAAGTATAACTCCAACTTGAATATATAAACTACTAACCTACTAATATATACACCATTGTTTTGATAATAGATGTGGTACATTCGAAATATGTGGACTAGTGACATACGTCATATGCTAAACAGTCTTAGGAAGAGATGAGGATGGAATTCCAGAAATTAGAGAAATTATGTACAAAACAGATACAATGCAAATCTAGAGCGTTATTTAACAACAACCCAACTGAGATGGGTTTCTAACTCTGACGAAGACCATTTGTTATGGTTGAAAAATCTTAGTCTTGTTTTCCCATTTCATATTGTGGTTTGATCATTGATTGTTACTCGTATTTCACGTGTTTATGTGAAATCTTTATATATATATATATATATATATATATATATATATTAGATTTGGCAGCAAATCTTCTTAGAGGCATACTTTGAAATGTCATGACAAACTCTTTTCAATTTGGTAACTTGTTTGGACCTGCTAACTTTTATTTATATTCTCTAGTTTATTTCAAAATTGTTTAAATTCTTTCATTGTTTTTTAAAAATTTTAAATTTTGAAAAACGCTTAAAGACCCTACCTGAAGATTACTAGAGAAAGTCGAAAGCTAGTATGCAATGGTCTTGTAAGTGATGTTAGTTTTCAATTGTATTTGAATTGTTGATATCTATTTTCCACGATCAAAGATGATAAATTTCTGAGCTTCAGATCTTATGTAAAACCTTTTTCGTTGGCAGAAGTAAACATTTATTTAATATGGAAAACTGTGACCTTTTACATTGTTGGTCTGAGCCAGTTTGGTTCGCACCTGGAAAACGTACTGGCTACTTATGGTATTTTAGGTTCGTATTATATAATTCGAAAAAATTAAGAGGTCTGCAAAAGTATAGCATATTGTCAATTTACTATTTAATAGTACTTTTCATTATTAAAGTTAATTATTATATAAAAACAATTTATCCCTATTTTCTTTGAATTGTTATGCAGACTGTGATTGTACGTAATGTTGAATAGCGGTATCAATTAATTTACAGATGACCTGTAGGATATTGTTTGTGTGCTACTAGTATGTTTACAAGTGTTATTCCTTTTTGAGTCCGTATTTCGGTTATAATTAAATAATTATAATGCACTAGACTAATAAGACAAGCAATCCGATAAGACAAAAGACATTTCAGGCTTCATCTTGATTCTTTAGTCAATAACTCTTTTGATTACTCTCTACACGCAACTTTAACATTAATATAATACATGGAGGACATAAGTCTTATTTTGATCTTCATTCTGATATCATAACCTATTTATCTTAAAAGGTAACAATTAGATATTTAGTTCATTATTATTAGATAAAATGAATGCCTCTTGTAAAGGCTATTAAGTGATTGAAATAATGATTGAAATAAAACGTATTTCAATTTGCATGAGGTGTTCATCTTCCTTGCAGGATTTACTCAAGTATTAGAAACAAAATGTAGAATTATATAGATAGCTACCTAAATAGATACTTAAACAATTTATGTTTGTAAATTACATTTCAAGTACTTAATTGTTTTAATTAATATTAAAGAAATCATTATAATTTACCAAAAATATCTGATTATCAACAGAAAATCCTTTGTCATATGGAATAGCTTCATTTATGGAAATGCAAGCTAATTATATCGATGTTTTGGATTAAGCAAGTATTAATGGAATGTAGCGCTGTATCGGAGGGCTACAAAGCACAATGAGTTCATCATAGTGATTCCTAGGCCCTAAGGGATGCATATTAATATTTTATGATGTTAGGGTAGAGTAATCGAAACAACTGAATTGCCCATAGGGACCAGTTAGAAGTAGAAACACAACTTATGCCCAAAGCCATTATTATTACTGCAAAGAAAACTGGAAATACTGCAGGGTATATATTTCTAATGGAAAAATGGATGCCTTTAATATTATTGAAGGGATAAACCAAAAAGTATTAATGTGTGACATATGAAGGACTGCTTGGATAATAGTATGCGATCAAATATTGTTTGTCATTCAATTTGATATTGTGGCTAAAATTGCTACTTCCAAAAATATTATACAATTAGTTTAAAATTCATTGAGTGATCCATATGATCAGCTAACCCAACAACCACTCGGAACCCTACCAACATTGTCACACACACACTCATATACAGTGGTACCTCTTCAAACGAAAACATCTTCTTAAAAATATGTGCATATTATGAAAGGTTTTTCAGGAAAAAAATATCACATCTTACAAACTTCATATTATCTTATAAACACCAAATTATCAAATTGCTCGCTAGTTTTCTCAGCTCTCAAATGCATTTTCACAAGATTTTGAGATTTTTCGTAACAGTCATAGCTTTGCTTTATCTTGTTTGAGAGTGACTTTTTCTATTAGTTAACTCTTTCTTATTGACCAAACTCTCACCCCTACAATCAAGATACGGGCACTCATTCGGACAAGGAGAAACTTAACTCGGATGATAGCAGTTAAAACAAGTGAACAATCAACTTACTTTCATTTTTCGTTCATACATGTCTTATGTGTGGGAAATTATGCATATACTTCCAACCATATTTAAAATGAAAACTGTATTTAAATTCCAACTAAATTTATAACTGTATTTAAATTTCATGACAACATTTAATTATATTAAATGGTATGCTTATCTTTAAGTTACTTGCCAAGTGGAAACATTTTATGTTTATAGTGTTGTTAATAATTTGGTTTTATCCCTGATGACGTATGGGATTATTTATGACGTTATTAATATTATTTTTTTTAAAATAAAATGATGATTGGAAAGCAACAGTCGATAATTTATTTAAAAGAAGTAGTTGAAGAGGAATGTTTGTGAGGACGGACAAGTATTTGGAACAGTGACGTCGGTGCAGGAGTCGCGTGCTGCCTCCCTTACAGTGTCACTTAACTATAATTGAAATGTTGAATTATTGAGGAGCAGTTATAACTCACTACTGGCTTTCCCTAAAACAAGGCGATATTTGCTGTTCAGTGGACCGTTCAATAGGGAACACCTGACATGGGCATCTATAGCACCTGAATTCAGCACCTCGGTTAAACTTCATACCTGGCAACCTCCATGACCAACCTCCCTAATAAAGAAGAAACCCATTTCGCATGATATAGGTTAGGTTGCAGTGACAGTTGCCCACAAGAGAACACACAAAGGCTTGAACATTAGCCCTTTATGATACCCACACAAAAAAGACTGATTCTACATTGGAAGTCATAAATTTTACCTTCCTCAAGTATATATAAAGTACGGATCATAACTAGTACCTGACAATGTTCAGGCTTGGAACCAATGGCTTAGTGTCCGATAGATGAAATACTCAGATTTATTTCACATACTAAGTGAACAAATCGAGGAACAGAGTGGGTATTGAACTCTGGACCAACCAGATCTGAGGCCAGCACGTTGCCACTGAACTAACCTGGCCCGCCCTCTCTTGCATGGTATACTCATCAATTATACAACATATTCTAAATGCACTTGACCTAGACCTTTCAAAGCATAAGATGCCTCGCCTATTAATAAAATAGATGCCTAATAATAAATTTGCCACACTTTTCACCAGGCCTGTGCAACCGGACCTCTTAAAGACCGACTCCGACTCCGACTCTGAATCCAGCTCCGAATCCAGCTTCGACTCCAGCTATACTTTTTATTATTAAAAACCAGATTACAGGTGGATAATAATAATAATAATAGGTAGCATTTTCTATTAATAATGATATTATAATTAGCAATTTATAAAGAAAAATTGTGAAATTTCAATTACAACAAATAGCAATAAATCAATAATAATTGAATATTCAGCCTGGACATTGTTTACAATGTTACAAATAGCAATAGATCACTTGCTTACTTGTCAGATGTAAACATTTACTAACATTGTTTACATTGACAGTAATTTTTTAACAAAATAGACTGAAATAAAATTAATATTTAGAGATTTAATGAAATAATTTAAAAAAGATTTAATTCCTTAATATGAGATGTAAGAACCATAAAATTTTACGTTTAAAAAGTTAACGCCAATCAAACCTATAATTTCTATGTTTTCCTTGGTATAATGGAAATACTATAATGGTATTTGTATGTATACTATAATGTATAATGGTATTTTGTCTAACAAAATACTCTATGGAGTTGCACCCTTGAACAAAACGCAATATCGGATTCATATTTCATCGTATTTCGAATTTTATTACCTTGGATAATATTGTAGTATAAGGAATGGACTCTGTGTTCTACATTATAAATCAAATTTAATTTTAAGCTAAAATCTCGGTGGTATTTTTACTTTATAAAAGTAATAAACATAACATGTAAAGTATTGTGATCGTGAAAAAAATCGATCTCGAGATTTTAACAAAATAACATGTTCTGAAGTCCCAGAAGTTGTTTTATTAAGTATTTTCAATGATGTCAGTGGGTGTGTGGGTTGGTGGCTGAGTATGGATCCAAATTTTGTTGCCACACTACGGTCCAGAATCTTTTATGAATCAAATTGATATTGATTGATTTTGACACAAAAATGTGCCTCATAATGTAGATGTGCCCTATTGTTTGGAAGCAGTTATGTATGACGGAAAAATTACTTTTTTTTGCCAAAAACCAGTTTTTAGACTACATTTTTTTTCTCCTAGATTACTTATGACTCTGACTCCGACTCCACGACTCCGACTTCACAGCCCTAGCTTTTCACTCCAAAAACACACTAACAACCAATGTTTAAATGTGTGCGCATTGGAATCAATGCATACAGGAACAGGAAATGTAAGAAAATTTTTTTTTCATCGAGATTATATTCAAAGCCTTAAGAATGTTAAAGTGATCAGATTAAACTAAATATTAATATTAAAATCAGTTCAATGATATTTTTCTTTAACAAATCAATGTTAAAACATAAAATAAAAATATCATCAATAAGTCATCGGTACTGAGAATGTACAATGTCAGGTACTAGTTAACCCCTTTGAAATTGATATAACTAAATAAACAACAGGACTTTGTTTTTATAAATATTAGGGTACATTATTTTGAAACATTTAAACAGATGATAAATAATGGCCTGGCACAGTCATAGTTGGACGTTTTTACCATGGTAAAAGCAAAAAGCCTGGAATTACTCAGTCATAATGCTTCACATAATTTTACGTACTTTAATAATAATCAAGGAAAGGAATTCACCTCTGAACTCATAATCATCTAATTCAAGTTGATGTTGGCTGGAAGACAACCTAAAGGTTTGCATACACCGACCTGACTAATGACAGAGGCTAGTAAGGCTGATATACTGACACTTTTCTCTCATGAAGGAGTCAAGATGACCTCTTTTAGAGGCGCATATTTACCCATTAAATAACATAAATTGTTGTGTACTGTAGCTATTCTGATAAGCACCATGCATTGTAGTCGTATATGACATCACTTTTCGTCTGCGATTTGTCTTAGCTGCAACATCAAGTTATACTGACTAGATTTGTAATCCCAATTTATATTTTATTCAGTTTAATTGAAGGTTTGGCCACATTTTAGATAACGAAAATATGCAAGACACATTATGTCTTTCTTAAAACACAATTAAATCATAATTCTAAGTAATGAAAAGTATTCACACTGATCAAAATTAATATAAATGTCGATAACAAAATTATTATGTTGCAAACTAGATAATTCAGTTCAAATTACATTCTATACACATATAGTTCAAAATCATTAACCACGTGTATTATTAATATATATTATGCATCTAACTTTGCAAAAACTTTTATGGAATCACACTCTAATTAGAAAGTCTTCATGTGAATTATCACTCTTGCATTGGCTTTTAAATTAATCTTCTCCATTAGAAGTATACGGTTAACTGAAGAGTGAATATAATTCAATGACAGTTATTGCATGTATTACATTTGTAAATTCATAATATACTTCAAACCAAAACTTTATAAATGTAATGTTTGTAGACAGAAGCACTACTCCTAGCCAACTCTTTCTCTTGGTGTAAGCCACGTCAACTGGTATAGCCACTTACGTGCTAGCTAGTAGAGGCGTAGCCTTTTGATTATCGGGTCCTTTTCTGTGTCTCTCTGATAGTAGGTCCTTATGTGGACGACATACATTTGCTCCTATCTACAGAGTTGGCATTCTGGTCTATCAAGTACTTTGTTGTGGTATATGTGAGATTCCAAGTAGTCCTTAACTGTTTTCATGTGAAAAGTGGCAACGCTTATGCCCCGTGGAAGGTCGTGTTTGTTATGGCCCTGTGTATCCAGGATTTTTAATTTTTCCCAGCAGCACTACGAGTTTATTTTGTTTCTCCTTATGATCTGCGGTCGCAGTGACGTTAGTTTTGTAGCGGAGACTAGAAGAGTTGCAAAGAAATTTAGTTGCTGCATTTAGGTACCTTGTTTAGCGGAATCTCCCGTCTTTTTGTTTCCGTCATAACTGAGAAGACTGGGAATCCACCGTATCCTTCCGGTCCAGTCGTTCTTACTAGGTTATCCAGCTGTCTTCTGCAGTCTATCTTAGTGAATAGATTCCGGATAGGATTTTGTATCTACTTTGAAGGCTGTTGGTACCGGATCCTTAATTTGTGTAAGTGTTTTTAGAAACAAAATGAACAGAACCAAACGTGTGAATATATTGTTTCTCTATTTAATATATAAGATTTCTGTAGAGTAAAAGTAAGTATTACGAAGCACTGATTCTAGCAGACAATGAAGAAATATGGTTAAATAATCATGGCTGAAATCAATGCTATCCAAACTCCATGGAGATAACTGGTATAATTCAAAAGGCACCAAGTAAAAGTATCTAAGCAATAATAATATGTAATTTTAGTATTACATAACGATAGATAAAGCATAGTAATTATAGAAAAAACGCAATTTAGTGATTTAGAGGAATTTTTACATTTTGAAATCTCATGAGACAATTCTGTTTGAATGTGTGTTGCTTGTGTGTGTTTGCACTCCTGTGTGAGTCTGTCTGAACACAGGTGGATGAGCGTCCAAACGTTTGTGAACATGCTACAGTTCACACCGTTTGTTCAATCATATGGATGCTAGTATTATATTAAAAATAAAGGCCTTATATGTAGTTGATCTTTGTATTTTATATAAAAAATACTGCATCATGAAAAAATTATCTTCTTATACATCAATCCCGTAGACATCATGGAAAAAATATCTCCTTATGTTTCAAAACAGTAGATTTTATTTTCTTAATTATAAAGTATTTGACAAATATTTCCGTTACTGAAGTATCTCATAATTTACCTAGTGGTGTGAACCACGTGCTACAAAGTAGTTTGTTAGCTCACCCGTTTCTTGCCTGAATAAATTATCCTGTTGAAAATATCTTAAATACACTATCAGTTGCACCGCTTAAGAAGTATTAGACAGTCATATTGCTAATCTAAGTGGCTATTAGACAGTAGCATTATTAATCTAAATGGCATTAGACAGTCATATTATTAATCTAAGTGGTATTAAACAGTCATATTGGTAATTATACGGTTTATTATTGTTTGGTATTATATTGTATATAAATTTACAATATTTGGTTTTATATTTGTATTGGAAATTGGTTTTCTATGAAAACATGTTTTAGATCAACCCCACTTATTAAGTCATTTCACAAACTTTATGATTGCCTTAATAAGAACAATTCACGATCACAATTTCATAAAATTATAATACTCTTCAAAAATTATCTAGCAAAAACGACAGATATTTGATTCCCGTACCCGTCATATTATTCTAGAAAATTTAATAATGAAGTTACTAATTAAGTAACTGTTGAATAACTGCTTGTTTAAGAAGCAATTTATGGAAATTAGATTTGTTAGTCGGGTATTTTATTATACATTTAAAAAAAAAAATGCAAACTACTTTTAGAATTGAATTAACTACAAAAATTATCTAGGGTATTCTGTAATGGAAACTGTATCTACAATGAGTTAAGGAGAAGTTCTTATTTTTTTATGGGTCAAGATTAAGTATTGCTTCTGATAACCTTTGGAAAGAAATTAGTGAAATGAAATGGTAAACTGGAAATTTCATCGTCTAAAGATAATATTTACTTTCTACTTTGCAAGTTGCGGATAAGAAAAAGTCGATTTGAGCTTAATGTATTAAAAATAAATAAATTCAGTCAGTTGATAAAGAATAAATTTTTTATTAACTTTACTTTAATTTCTATTTATTGATATTATAATATTAATTTTCTTTATTTCTGAAGGTAGATATCTCGCTTTCCATAACTAATTTTATTAGAATTTGTTTTAAAAATACAAAAGATAAGGATTATGGGGAATCCAATCCCCAGTAAGGATCATAATTTCTCAGGTAAAAACTCCTAATGCAGCTCGACTGGCCTTAATAGATTTCCAATATAGCTTCAGAGTTTGTAACTTTAGCCTGTGCTCCTGATGTTTCATCGATAGTCATTACATAGAACCCAACAAAAACAATTTTTGATATTGATCATAAAATATATAGATTTCGTTTAATGACTACCCTAATGCCAGGACACATTTAGTGTTTGGAGTATAGTTTACTACTATAGGTTCTTTGTCACATATCTACAGAAGATCTGCATAATGTATTATTTAGTATGCTAACTGTTCAAATTTACTACCTAAAATTTGAAATTCAAAAAGAATAAATGCATTGAAATTATATTAAATAAGCTTAACTCTTGACAAAGTTATGACAATTAACTATAAATATAATCAACTGCGCCAACTAATTATTTGTAAAAAAATTACCGGTTCAACTGCGTATTCTAAAACTATGCCTTTGGTAACAGTTTCCTTTATTCTTCTTCATTTTTTTTCGTTCATAATATCATTGACTGCCTTGAGAATTACTCATGATATCATTCTAGAATAGTTTGTAATCAAAAAACATATAACACTATAATCACGCGTACATTAACGTAATAATAAACATATATATAATTTTGTCTATAGTTATGATTTTTAATTATTTTAATAAACTGTTAAGAGGTGAATCTTATGAGTTCCACATGACTCGTTCTCTCGATAACAAAATGTAACATCCCTACAGTGCAGCTGTAGTGTATCATGGCATATCTCTAATATATAATGTGATAATATATCATTCATTAGTTTGGTCACATCCTCAGAAATTACTTTCTACAAACAAAAAATGTTTACCATTTAAATTGAAATCTTCAAAGTACATTAGGTTTACCTATATTATGAATCAAAATTAGGCTTTTTAAAATATGGCAGGAAAAGAAAAAGAAGAGAATGCCAATTGGACAAAGAAAAACAAAAACTGGAAAAACAATAATATATATCATATAATAATAATATATATATATATATATATATATATATATATATATATATTGAAAATAGTATCGACCGTAAAGTAAAAACAATATAAAATTTATCAGAATGCGGTCAGTTTTTTAGGTTCATATTGGGAGCTTAATTTGTACCTAAAAACTAACCAAGTCCTGATGAAATTTTATTTTGTATATATGTATGTATATACAAAATTTCATCTCAGCAAGATCCCAAAGACTACTTCGTTTGATCTGAGTTACATCCCGTTGGCCGTTGGCTTGTGCTGCCGTTGACTCTCCTTCAACTTCTCCCTTGGGTTAGGTCCTGTAGAAGACAGCTGCCGTATAATGCGCTTTGTCCAGTTGGCATTCTCTTCTTTTTCTTTTCCTGCCATATTTTAAAAAGCCTAACTTTGGTTCATAATGTAGGTAAAAATAATGTACTTTAAAGATTTCAATATAAATAGTAAATGATTTTTGTTTACAGAAAGAATACGCTTAAAATAAACTGTGACACATAGAGAGAAACATAACAAAGACCCACTTTTCAATATTTTGACTGTAATGACGGTCGTCCTCAATATATATATAATATATATCAACGACCAAACAAGAGTTACATTGTAAGTTAACATTACGATGTGTTACATAAAACGGAGCAACGTCAAATATATGACAGCGTTAAAAAATATTAAAGAATCCGAATGTAGGTATTGTATAATACATTCTGCTGCCTAACAATTCTCAAAGTCTCTAGGAGGTCACTTGTTTATGGTGCCAGAATTTAATGAAAGGACTTTGGTTGGTATGTAACCAGTTTTTTCAAATATAGCTGAAAATGAAATTATTTAATTGCTTATTGATAAAACAAGGAACTTAGGTAAATAGCTATTTTTATAGGTTCATAGAGATTAAAAGCAAAATAGAGAGTAGTTACCATGAGCAAAACATTTGATTTATTTGAAACAATGTAATTGAATTTACATTATATATTCCTTGGCTCTTCTCATTATCAATAACTTCTCAGTTATATTCATTCAGTAGGATATCAGAGCATTTCCCTCAAATCGATGATATTTAGAAATAATACCTGGATAGTTCTAAGATTGTTTGAAACACTTTAAGATCTATACATTGTGGTGACACTTGCTGGGAGGCTTCTAAGCTCTCTATGGAGTACGTGGTTTTATTGGCTTCGCCCTTGGGGTTACTGAAGTGAAATACTGCCTCACTAAGGGATTTCAGCTTTAATCGAGAGCTTTACGAGTTTTTTTTTATGTGAAGGGTTACAAATCTAATAAGAGAGAGTATTACGGTCCCAGAGAAGAAACTTTGTTACATCCCGGAAATTCCTAATTCTTTTATAAATATGAAATTTATACTATCCGCAAATCCGAAATGATCCAATTCACAAATAGAATATAATAGAATAGAAATAGAATTATATTTTGAAATATAAATTGATACAAAGATCACATCAATGTAGAAATTATGGGATGCAATAGTATCTCCTTTACAAATGCATTACAGTCACTTCGAATTCTTATCGTTTAAAGTCAATGCTTAGTGAATTATATGTTCTTTTAAAATAGTGTCACTACCATTAATGTAATAGGTTTTCCTGAAGACTCAATGGAAATTCATAAAATAAATTGTGATTTACGTTTTGTAATTTATCTAAAAAAAAAAGAACAAATTCATAGGAGTGAATTATAAAAATGAAATAAATAGCAAAATTTAGATTACAATATATTGAAAAAAAACAATGAACTTTAAAGCGAAATAAGAATGACTACAATGACGAATGAGTGACTACATAGAATGACTACAGTGACGAATGGGTGACTACATAGAATGACTACAGTGACCAAATGAGTGACTACATAGAATGACTACTGCTCCTAATCATATATTCAAGAAGATCGGCTTTATTCATATTGTACTCAAAATATTAGAAACGTGTGTGATGTGTAAAACTTAATTTTTATATTTATTAATTCCTAACATCAGGGTTAGTTTAATTAAAAAAGATCATACTTTGATGATGGTGAATTCTCATTAAAACATTTTGCGAGAATTTATGTATTAGTTATAGATAACTTTATCAGTAAATAAAAATGAATGAAGTTAAGTTAATTTTGTGGAACTTATTCAAAAACTTCCTGAAGATCTAACGATAGAAATCAGTTGATAAAAAAAATTAAGTCGAAATGTAGGACTGAGAAATTAAATAATGTCCAGTAATATATATATATTAGAATTTTCAAAAGATCACACAAAAATGAAAGCAATGAAGCTCACTACTAAATTTGATGGCCTCGTAATCAGGAAAATAGAATTGATTCGCTTCCAAAGCCTCATAAAGACTACATTGAGTTCAGAAAGATGGACTCAAACGGTGTAGCCAACTTTTGGAGGAAAGGGAGAGAACGAAAACAAAGAAATAAAAGCGAAATAAAGATCAACTGAACAAAATATTTAGGTAAAAATAAAATTAAAAACTATTTACAGCTAGTAAAAAACCAAACTAGAAATAAAAATAAGGAACAAAATATGACACTGAGTAAGTAAAAAAAGACTAAAATAAATAAAAGGAGCAATTAACTTTTGAGGCTATGCCCGGGAAAGATCTACCATATAGAAGATTAATAAGTGCTTTTTCTCAAGTTTTCAGAGTGATTTTTGAATTAGTCTCATTAATTTGCCTCAGGATCTGCACAAGGAAACGGTCATTGAAACTGAGTCCGTGAGAACTGGCATGAGTAGCAACGGCAACTGCGTTTGCCAAGCGACAACCTGTGATTATTCATAGGCAGGCTTAGTTTGGTGAAAGTCAAACCCATATAACAGGAACCACAGTGTGTTCAATTCAAACGATAAACGCAATTCGCAGATGTACAAGAAGTTTTGTGAGCGATAGAGTAGGTGGGTTTACTATAGAAAAAGGTAAACTAAAAAACGAGATTGATGATAGGACAAGTAAGGCACTCACGGTGACCATATTCAACCATAACACCAGCAGTATTAGGAGGCTTAGGAGATGAGGGATCTATGATTAACAGGTTTGCGGTAGGAAATGGAAGGTGCCTCTCTGAAGAAAGAAGAAGTACAGGAGGTTTTCTATGTTGCTAATCGTATAAACAACATAAAAATAAGTGCTGATAAGGAAAGTAAAGTCTCTGCAATTTCTTCTAGGACCAGAATTATGACGTACACAAGCTGTGGCTGTACGATTATCAATGGATTAGAATGATAACCACAGTCAGAAAATTACGTTAAACATAATATATATAACATGAATGCTAACGATCCGGTTTTGTGTAATTCGTCTTTCAGGATACAATTCTTTCATCTTTGAATCATAATGAAATTTACTTAAAAGTAAAAACTAATCACATTTTAAATTTGTTATGAAGTGAGTTTAGACTCAATTTTAAAGTTGTATTTAAGAAAAAGGTTACAGTTTAGACTTAACTTAAATTTAGGCTTAAAAAAATTATTAGTACAGTACTATTTTTAATTCCTCTATAAATCTATCAAAAGTAAACAAGTGTCAGAAAAGATATCAAAAGGATAAAATTTTTAGCAGCTTTAGATGATAAATTGCTAATAACCTCCTGGATGATAATTTTATTAATAAATTAAATACATTTTTATTTCTCTATCATCATTTATAATAAGTTTCATAATACAAATCATTAGTTAAATACATTTTTATATCTATATCATAATTCATAATAAATTTCATAACACAAATCATTCTCATGAAATCTAAAATACGAGTACCTTCTTACAAGAGCATGAGTGCGTACAAAAGTTTCATTAGAATATTATATCCTATAAAATACCATTCATATTACATTTTTATTCGCTTAATTATTTTTTCTGCAAAACTACTTACTATTGATAATTTATTTTGCAAATAACAGTTATAGAAATAGTATATTAAACAAATTTTTGACTTTTTAGGGACACTATGCTCCTAAAATCAATGAATGTGAACTTAGAATGAAGCTCATCTATCTTACTTGTTGGATGTAACTTTACAGCAGTACAAGCCCACTGGTTCAGGACTTGATTAAAAGTATTAATCTTTCACTCTAATTAATGACTCTACAATTATATTCATCGTTTTTTTAGTGATGCGCAACTCAAAATATACAACCGAATGTTAAATGATAATTAGAAACTATTTATATTACAAGAAATAAATAAAAACTCTATTTAATTATATAAGCACGATTATATTGTTATTAAATGTGTACATTTATAATGAATATGATAATTACATAAATCTTCACACTACTTTCCAGAGTGGGGAAAAGTTCAAATCCATGCTGCAAGAGCATAACTTATGAGCATATTTCATAAGGGCAATGCAAATTATTTACTCTAAACTCTCTTATTTCACTCTTTATGAAGCTAGTAATTACACTTTATATGAACAGAAATGGGCTAAACGTATCAAATCATTTCATAGCATTTTGGACGAAAATAGTAAGCAAAACGGTAGTTCTGAAGGATATTTGATTTCTCATTTAAATGCTGATTTTCTTCTTTAGATAAATAATATTCCAAATAATAGAACGTGTAAAAATATTACAATAAATCCCTCTAAGTAGGTGTACTACTTTGAAGGAAAAAATATAACAAAGTTAACTGTTAAAGTAGTTTATAAATTAAAACACAATATAATTAGATAATAATAAAATGAAACAAACGTAGTATGTAATCTACACTACGCTCAGTCTATTAGTTTTACAGGTGGTAAAAGTAGTGAAAGGAACAAGTTGAAGTGTTTATTTCATCCAAATTTCTTTATATTTATATGAATGCAGTCCTTATGATAAATTAACACAAAGAAGTCAAACGCCAAATGTTCGTAGAAACCAAATTATTTCGTGATTTTCATATTTCTATATTCAGAACATTGTGTGTATTTATATATTGTTTAAAATTAGAGACCATTGTGAAAACTGTAACGCTGTTGTAAACACCATGAATGTTTACCCCAAACAGTCAATTCTTCAATTGGTTAGAAAAATTTGAAAAAATAGTGTAAATAAATTGTAAATACGAATAATGTAAATAAATAATGTAAAATTACTGTAAATAAAAAATAGTGTAATTAAAAGTTTTTCTATTCAAAACAATAATTGATTGTTACATGAGATATATTCTTATGTTTTTACATAAAGTGTTAAAAAAAATTGGAGCAGCCATTTTAGCATTTTTTAGCAGGTACACCATATTTAGTGTATGACAGTAAGGGAATTCAAAAATTTAGTAGAAGTTTAATCATATTGTTTTTGTTAGGAAACTAAAAAAAAAAGGAATAGGTAGCAAAGCGTCAAAAGTAGGGGACAGTGGCTTTAAGTGGTAAGGAAAAAGAGAAAGACATCGATCGCTACCAGCACGCTATGCATGCCCTACATAATGGCTGAAGGGCATTTAGCTGTTTGCATAATGGAATGAAGGCATCATGTATTTAGGTGGAGGACTCAACAAGTGAGAGCCTTCAACGAATATACTTTTGTTTTTCTATTTGGTTAGGGAAGAAGTTTGAGTCAACTTCTATTCTTTTACATACTACCAAAGCCTAACCAATTAGATTTTATTTTCTCTTTATGCCCAATATTTCACAAAGCAATACAAGAGAGGAGCTTTTAAAATATAACTGCTCTGCCTACACACTTCTGTACACACCACACACATATATATATATACACTCATGTGATTATTTTCATATCATGGTCACATATATTTTACACAAATATATACTACCTTTCTTTCTCTGTCCAACTTGAACGTTTGTATGTCCTCTAAAATTACATAAACAATCGCTTTTGGCACTTTTTCTTTCCACAGAGCAATTACAATGAAAAAAATGCATGTAATAGTTTGCAGTAATAGTTTAAATAGGGAGCAGACCTTCTTTAAAGCATGTTTTATTATAATGTTAACTGCAGTTTTAGAATTTATGATTTTCTGAACAACAGATTCGATCATGTGAAGTAATTTTTTGCTATCGTAGATAATATAAATATGATTTGTTCACAGAAAAATCATATTTATTTTTTCTGGATAACCTATCCAAGTGTATGACAAAGGGAATCAATACACAGCTAATCCTAAGAATCCTAAGAACATGTTTCGAAATGAAACTGCGATTCATTTTAATGAAACACAACAGAACACATACACACACACACACACACATACACGTATATATATATATATATATATATATATATATATATTATATAAGTATAAAAAGATTTCACATAAACACGTAGATTTTTGACACTGACGAAGACCGCTTGTTACGTATGAAAGATCTTAGTGTTGTTTTCCCATTTAATATTGTGATTTGTTGATTCATATATAAGTATCAATGATCAAACCACAATAAGAAATGGGAAAACAAGACTAAGATCTTTCAACCGTAACAAGTGGTCTTCGTCAGAGTCAAAAACCCAACTGTGGTTCAGTTGTATCAGTTGTGTATGTTCAGTTGGGTTTTTGACTCTGACAAAGACCACTTGTTACGGTTGAAAGATCTTAGTCTTGTTTTCCCATTTCTTATTGTGGTTTGATCATTGATTGTTGTTTCACGTGTTTATGTGAAATCTTTTTATATATAAGTATATATAAAAAGTTTCCCAATCCATTTTAAGCAATTGACTACACTAGATTCACAAAGAATTCGTTGTACAAGGAATGCAGCAGTCCTCTTTTCATATTTTTAGTGCAGTCATTTTGCATGTTTTTCAAGTTTTATGTATAGACCATAGTACTGATTACATGTAATTTCCATTCAATGTGATCGTGTCCAATAGCCATTGTGAGGGTAATCAGAATACATCTTGCAGTAAATTGATTGTTGCAAATAGTGCTGATTGATATAAGAGATTATTCTGTTTTTCTATCTGCAGAATCTCTCTGATTGCTGGATAAACTTTTTTCAGTAAGGATAATATTTAGTTGCTTAATCAATCCTACTGACATTACTAAATTGGTTGTGATAAGCGTGGTTGGAATTCCTTTTTAGTTTGCTTGTTTGAATGAATGTTGCCAGTTGGCGATCCATTGAACTATTTTTTTAAATAAAACTTTTATATGTTATAAAAATGGAGATACTTTTTATATTAACAGTAGTTAAAAGTTAACTAAAATTGAGGATAGTAGATAAATTATTGGAGCAGATAACCTATCCAAGTGTATGACAAAGGGAATCAATACACAGCTAATACAGAACACATTTGTGGTGTGCACGTTGTCCCAGCTCAATGGGTAACAAATCGATACCCGTCAGAAGAGGCATCCTTTGCCACCAACTATAAATTTGTCTTTAGCAGAACTTTCGGTATATTCTTTCTTAGGTGTGACATCACTTGAAACTTTTCCTCTCTGAAAATTTCACTTCCACTTCACCATTTAAGATTCAATATTGGAAGTTATTAATAAGAAAAAGAGGTATTAAAATGTCTATTACGCTATAAACTTGGGAGTCCTAATATAACATTTATATCAATCATTATGAGATCATTAAATACCTATTAATATCTAATTAAGTATAAATCTCAAGCGTGTTGGTTTCATTTAATAATAAGGAAGAAAATGTAATCGAATGAAAGGACAGATTAGACCACTGAGTTGTATAACCCGCAGAGAATTCTCTCAGTTCAAAACAATCCGGTAACTATCTGAATAATTAAAGGTCGGAGGTGACTATTTTTTATTCAAAATAAGATGACAAGTAAACGTTCAAATAAATAAGGGAATAGTTTCGACTAAATAAAAATTTAGAGTTGAAAACATTAGAAACCTCCATCTAACATCTACTGATTTACTGATCTAAACTGAAAATGAGCCATTTCTGTCAATTTTGTTTAATTATATATCATTTTAATTATTAATTATATATTAATTTTGTAATGTTTTCCACTTATTAATTAATTTTTGACTTTCATTGTTAGGGGTTAAATGTTATAAACGGGAAACTAACCGTGAAAACATCATTTAAATGAGAAAGATGGCATTCTCTTGGATGAGAAAATAAATGTTCATTACCCCTTATATTGATAATTATTACTATATTCAGTAATATGTACTTAAGGTACCTACACCTTAATAGTGTAGGTACCTTAATTTTCATCTGCATATTGAGGGGAATTCCAAGCAATAAAAAGGCAATAGTGTTCCAGCTTTCTCTCACTGTTTCGTTACCGTTTGGTGTTATTCTTATCTTAAAATAATTAGTTCGGGTAGACAAAAAATATACGTCAACATTGTCTCTGTCAGCAACCTGAATCTTCATTTCTTTGGATTCAAAATAGCTAATCATCTAATACAAGAGCTGTGCACATACTGATGTATTAACTATTTTAGGTGTATGTAATAATGCAAAATTTCTCTCGTTCTACAATTTTTCAAATATTAAAATATTCATGGAAAGATTCCCCAAATATGGTTGTTTCTAACATATATATATATTATTGAAATAAACGGCAGCTTCCGCATTCACGACTTTCATACACGTCCTTTCCAGTCTCCTGACTATTTCTCTTTGAGTGGAAACTACCCACCACTCAAAGAGAAATAGTCAGGAGACTGGAAAGGACGAGTATTAAAGTCGTGGTTGAGGAAGCTCCCGTTTATTTCAATCAAATATATTTAAATGAGAATCTTCTGCCAACTTATACTAATATATATAACAAAAGTTTATCAGGACTTGGTCAGTTTTCAAGTTCAAACTAAACACTCATTGCCAACTTTTTGGTTTATCAAAACCTTTTTCATAGGCCTACAAAAAAGAGGAAATATATGAAATAATTCCAATCATTCAAAAACCAAACATATATAAAATGCAAAATTTGTTACAAATAACAAATTACAATAGAAATTTTAACAACAGGTTAGTGAGTGAACTTACAGAAGTATAACATTTTGAAACAGAAAAAATAAGTATTACATTATAAATTATTTTACAAAAAAAAAATAATGTGTGGATTTCAACAATTGTCCAGTTTGAATAAACACAGTGTCACTGTCAATTGAAATGACAGTTTCAAGATTAAGTGTTGATAATGCCGATGAGAGGGGAGGGGGTTAAATCATGTTTATGAATGACAGGGTAGAGGTATCAACTTTTGCAATTGTACTTGAGAGATTGAATGTAGAACTATTTAGTTAATATATTAGGTTTATTTGATAAGTGCAAAAAAATATGTTGGACAGTTAATAATTTGATCCTCGTATCAAAAAAACTTAAATTGGAATTGTGGAAATGTTTTTTGTTCGTAAGCCCCATGACATTAAAGCAGACATCACTTAATATTACTTAGTAGTTATCAATTTTTTATCAGGATCAAAGTTATCATAATTTATGAAAATGTGTTGAGCAAATGAGTGATTTGAATAATACCTACGTCCATTGGTTCTCTTATCTTTATATGAAACGATAAATCTGCTACGCCAGCAACACAGCTTATGTAGTTATGCATGAGATCCTGCATACTTAGGCCCACTAAGTTTCAACATTTCTTCACTATTTTAGCTGTAGGTAAAAAATACAAATTTTCTCTCCTTTTACAATTTTTTTTAAATATTTATGAACAAATTCCCTAGGTATGGTTGTTCCGACCATAATTGTATATAGATGAACATTTTCGAGAATATATAATTTGGCCATCATCTTTTTGTCATACCTTTTTCCTCAGGACAAACATTAAAAACTTCAAATTACGCAAAATTTAGTCCTTGTCCAATTTTCATAGGTATTTCATTCTGTCTTCAAAATATATGAACAAAATGTAAATTATACCCTACTATATTATGGTTCTCTATAGAAATAAATGAGTAATGAAATGTAGGAATATTATTTATGATTTAAATTTATTAGTTCTGATGAAGAGATTTTTTTTTTGTTTTGGTACCTAATACATAAAACTAGAATGGAGTATTCCTACATTTTTTCATTTTTACAAGTTCCTTAAAATGATAAAAAGTATTGTAAGTTACTGCACAATGAATATGTTTTGTTACAATTATTGAATCACATTTAGTGATATTTATGGCTGAAAATGAGATTATCGTCTGGATTATGTAATCTACGAGTAAAATTCTTTGTATGTTTATCATTAAGATAGCCTTAATATTTATTTCATTGAGAATATAATGTTAGCGCGGAGATATTATTGGTGGACTATTGTTGTGGTATGGTAACTGTGGTATCTTAGGAGCTTTGAGACTTGTGTAAGACAGGTGTAGAGGAGTTTCAGCCTGGCGTTATTGACTTCTGCTAGAAGCCCCATATTGTGTTGTCGAGGCTTCTCCCTCCGGCACCAACTCAATCACCTTCTGCCCTCATTCTATATTATATTAAAATTAAATCTCTCTTCTTATTGAACCATTCCTCTGAACTTATCTAACAATTCAGATTTCATGAACATATATATATAACAAATTCAATTATACATCACCATTTTATATAGTGGGTGCATCATGTAATCTTGATTCAGTCAATTTTTTAAATTCAAAATTAAACTCTCGTCGCCGACGATTCGATTTTATTTTACAAAACTTTTCTATAGTTTACAAACAAAGGATAATATGAAATCATATAGCAAAATCAAACAAATAGACAATCTGCAAGTAAATTACCACAACTTGTAGAATAATACAAGTACCAACTTTTTAGTACTTTTTAGGTAGTAGTATTAAAAAAAAATGTTTTTTTTAATAAGAAAATGAAATTTACATAATTTAAAGGAACTAACAATCTTAAGTGGTCAAACCCTTCTAACGACTAATCAGATAATATTATACGGAACTTCAATCCTGTTCACTCAAACGATGCAACAGAAACTAAGTAAATCATATTTCACTAAAACTCAGCATATTTGTCGATAATAAATATTTTTTACATTAATAATATCATTTTTTATCAATCATTTAATTTAGATCTTTTTAATACGTAACTCACAGAAATAAGAATTTTTTTCTTTTTTTTTTTCGTACATGTATAGACATATATATTCTTGCACATTAGTGTTTCTTTCAAATTATTCATTACTGCTTTTCAATTTATTCCCACTCTAAAAACAGTCAACTATAAAATCATCATTAGAAATAAAAAATCACTACAGATCTAAGAGTAAAAAAGCAATAACTAAATATTTTCGCATTACTTTGGATAGCAGTTTGGTCGTAGTAGCATTTCTATTTATCCTATAATGTAAAGTTATTTATATTTATGTAAAATGTTTTGAATAAAACCGTAACCTTTCCATTAAGTGTTTAGATTAAGTATGCAGAAAAGGCTTAATCAATACTCATTTCCAATTCATCTGAGATCAATATATCACGCAAAAATACGAATAAAATGAATAAACATTATGAAATAAGCATATCTTAACAATCGATTAGTTTTTGTTTAGATTAGTTTAGGCAAATAAAACTAGCCGATTCAAAATTTCGCGGATACATAAACCCTATTTCATCAGATTTATTAAAACATAAAACACATACAGTCTTGTAATAGACAAGAAATATTCAAATACAAAATGAAACAAAGTTACAAATAATATGATATTAAAGAAAATATCCAGCAGTGAAAAGTAGAAACCTTATAGAAATAGTTTGTTTTTTACTTTATTGAAATTAATTATTTTAATTTGTTTCTTATTTTTTATTTTAATAATTTTTTGTTCAATGGAATTTTCTTTTTATAAAGTTTTCTTTCTTTTTTATTTTTAACCGTTGCTATTCTCCTTCACCAATTTTTCCTACATTTATCTTTATAAAAAGATTTCACATAATCACGTGAAGTAACACTTAATGATCAAACCACAATATGAAAAAACCGTTTGGTTTTTGACTCTGACGAAGACCACTTGTTATGGTTGAAATATCGTAGTCTTGTTTTCCCATTTCATATTGTGGTTTGATCATTGATATATATATATATATATATATATATATATATATATATATATATATAGAGATATGAGAGAGAGAGAGAGAGAGAGAGAGAGAATAAAGCACTTTGAGAAGAACACATAAACAGAGGAAGAACTGATGTAAGTGAGATCAATATTTTGAAATTATTCATCATCAGGAAAGTAGTGTTCAGGTATGTGCTAACTGACAAATTCGTTATTCATTAGAACAAATATTGTTTTCTCACTAAGTTTAGAGGGGGAAGGAAAGAAAATGATGTGGAAAGGGGAAGGAGTTTGATTTGACAACAGACTAAAAAAAACGCTATAATAAAATGAATGAGAAATATAACAAATAATAACAGAATGTGAATAATTATTTACCATTATATAAAAAAATATATAATTTTTACAAAACATTCAACTATTAAGATTGTACCCTGGCACTGATTTGGCATGAAGGAGGTTAATATTTACTTCTTTTAAAACTCTTTACGTAACTTGAGTGCTAGTAAAGTGGTTCAGATTAAAGATTTTTGCATAATACCATCATTAGAGTTTGCATGTATAGCAACTTGAAGATGGCTCTGCAAAATGAGAGACGTTCTACAATAATCCATACAAAGGCTCACTTTGCTAGAAAATAAGGCAGAGGAAAAATGCATCTAGACAACAGATGAGTTCTATGAGTATGTTGTATGGAGAATTTAAGATGTTTAGGCTAGAAATTATGGTTGAAAAGAGAATGAAGGAAGAACTGTTTTCCATGATAAAGCATGCCTCACAACTACGACTGCACATCATTGCATTATATCAACACTACTCTTAAAAAATTAGCAGCGAATTTCTAAAACATTGATACTTAAAAATTGTTAGTTAAATGCTAATTTAAATGCATACACCAAGTATATCTGTCATCTTCTTAACACTCATGTTACCATCGGAGCTTTAGAAGAAGCTCATATAATTGTACCTTCATTAATTGTTTCATATTAGCTCCAGGATTGAATCATTATCACTAAAGGTTTTACAATGCTTAGGGTTTTTTTATAGAAAAAGGATAACATTGATTAATTTCGTAGCTAATTTTGTAGTATTATTATTATATACTATTCATGTTACTCACATTGTTTATTACGTTATTATTATGGATCATTTTGTACTATCATCATAAAGATTTAACATAAACACGTGAAATAACAATCAATGATCATACCACAATAATAAGATTTATATATATATATACATATATATATATATATCAGTTACGTTTTTGACTCAGACGAAGACCGCTTGTTACGGTTGAAAGATCTTAGTCTTGTTTTCTCATTTCTTATTGTGGTTTGATCATAATATATATATTAATAACAAATATAAATATATATATATAATATATATATTAATCCATAAAATAAAAAACGAAGGAAACACACAGAAAGACACAGACATAACTCACATCGATATTTCGACAATCGTCGTCATCAGAGGTGCGAAGAGCGAAGAGCGAAGAGTCCCGCAGGAAGACAGGGCGGTACATGTACATGAGTACCGCCCTGTCTTCCTGCGGGACTCTTCGCTCTTCGCTCTTCGCACCTCCTGATGACGACGATTGTCGAAATATCGATGTGAGTTATGTCTGTGTCTTTCTGTGTGTTTAGTTCGTTTTTTATTTTATTGTAAAAAAGTCCGCTGGACCGTTTCTTTTAATTGTATATATATATATATATATGTTGTTAAAATTTGCAGCAGCTTCTGCACTCACTAACTTTAAGCTGGTGGCCTCGATCCTTCGGGCGATTTTTCTTTCTTCTGGCTGCAGTTGCCACAGCATCTGTCCTAGAGACATCTTCAATAATTACACGAGCTTTCGACCATAGAACATTGGTCATCTTCAGGTAGAGCATGCCTTGTACTAAACGCTTTACAATGCCAATCAGGTTGACTAATACGAACCAATCAGCGCAGGGTTAAGGCTGCTGCTCTGATTGGACCTCATGCTCGGGCCGAGCATGAGTCCAATCAGAGCAGCAGCCTTAACCTGCGCTCTGATTGGTTCGAATTAGTCAACCTGATTGGCATTTAAGCTGTTTACTACAAGGCATCTCTACTGAAGATGACCAATGTTCCTATGGTCGAAAGCTCGTGTAATATTGAAGATGTCTCTAGGACAGATGCTGTGGCAACTGCAGCCAGTAAAGAAAAATCGCCCGAAGGATCGAGGCCACCAGCTTAAAGTTAGTGAGTGCAGAAGCTGCTGCAAATTTTAACAATATATATATATAGGGATAAATATATACATAAGGATATATATATATATATTTTTCAAAGTAAACCACAGACACAGAACAAAGAAACGAACACACTTACTGTCTCTAATTTCCAGTTGAACCGTCATCAGAATACCGTAAACCAAAAATTATTGACAGTAAGTGTTTTTCGTTTTTTTATTCTGAGTCTATGGTGTACTGTGAAACGTTTGTTGTCCTTTTGTTTGTTTTGCTGTTTACAATGTATATATTGATAAAAGTATCGACCGTGAAATAGAAACAATCTAAAATTATCTTGCAAAGAAAAATAAGTTGTAATTTAATAATTAGTTTTTCTGTTTCGAAATGTAACAGAAAATTCTGCCTATGGAAAAGGTTTTAAATAAAAACCAAAACTTTGGCAATGATAGTTTAATTTGAACCTGAAGAACTGACCAAGTTCCGATAAACTTTTCTTTTGTATATATCTATATATCATTTAGGTATTAAGGTCCTGAATAAAATTATATTTCTGCCACATACCAGAAAATAGTGAGAAAAGTCGTAATGAATTAAGAATGTTGACGTGAAATATGGTAATCTAAAGCAACCTTATATTCAATTTGCAGTTGAATGATGTAGTCATGACAGTTGAATTTTTTATTCAATATAAATGCATATGATGACACTTATCAGTTATAGTTTTAGTAATTTTACATTATTTGACAGAGTACCGTAGTGGAGTACGGAGGGTATTGTATTATTACTACTTGAACACTACACTGGGAGTTGAATTTAGATGAATATACACACAGAAGAAATAAGCTTAGGGTTAGGAGTAAAATGTTTTGATACGATGGGTAGTAAAGGTCAGTGATTAGCCTGTTCTATTCTTACGTTAAAGGGCAAGCATATATAAAGGTGATATCACTATTTGTAATAGTCTTAATAATTTTTTTTTAAAAACATGTTTCTGAAATAGTTTAGTGTTTTATTGGTGTTTAGCTTGGGATGTAGCCCAGAAAGAGAATTGATTAGCATCAGTAACATTATTATTATTCGTAGCACCAGTCTTTGATAAGCCTATTATTATTAATGTGGATATATAAATATATTTTGGTAACCAAGCAGGCCATTATTTTAGTTTTGTTCAATCGGCATTAAGTCGAGTGCACGTGATTGTTGTTTACTTGAACCACAATGCAGGCCAGCAATGAAGACAAAGCGCAGGCTTGTTTCCATCGCGTGCAAACCTCCCATAAACTTTTCTACAAATTCCCTTCATAACCAATATACCTTTTTTTGTTGTGTACCTCTGCGGTAACTATCTTAACAGCTATTTCCTGATCTGAATATAACTTACACTCCAAACAGTATTGTATGTATTTAATGGTAATCGCCTTAACAGAAAGGTAGTTATTTTAACACAATTGAAGCTGAAGAGGTTACCCTTTTAGCGGATAATAATCATAACAATGCCACACATTGCATTACATAGCACATGATCTAAAAACTTCATTACCGAATTATATATAATGTAATTACACAGAAACAACTTATAAAAGAACAAAAGTAAACCAAATATTTTATATGTTTATGTTAAATAATATTTACTTATTAACATTTTAGGGCCAGAATAGTAGTTTTATAAGTGAGTATATATATATTTGTATACTCGTAGTTATTTATTTTTGTATTATATAACTGACATATTCGTCTCAAAGAAAATATTAGTATTCATTATTTTTGAGCTGGTAAATAGTTAGTATTGCTCAGTTGAAATGCTTTCCACTAAGTATCATTTCCCATCCTCAAAGCAATATAAACTGTATTGTGTTGTTAAGAAAAATTTTGATTCCCTGTTTATGACACAATTGGTTTGATGTTGATGTTTTTTGGTTATACAATGTGGTATTCGTTTAACGAAATCGTATAATCTCTTTATAGATCTCACTAATCACCGATGACTGTCTGTTCAGTGACGGTGGTACTAGGGTTTAAAGAAGCCATGTGGAATCGTGATTACCTCTGGACTGGAAATCCAGGATTCAATACACACTCTTACGACTGATAAGACTCCTGGACAGTCCTGAAAACACTTACAAATATGGTTTATACTACATATTAAAAGCAAGGCTTTAACATTTAAATCCAGTATAGTTCTTGATGACGTCACAATAAAGAGTGTCAAATACAAATCTATATGCTTCTCAAAACTTAAGGACTTAAAACACAGTTCCTGTTAAATCAATACGTTTTGAAGAGTTTATCATAAAAACGCTCTTACAGATCGCAATCATCCAAAACCCTTTAAACACTTCATAAACACTTTGATAACAGATTTATCAAAATTCGTGGTTAATGTTTTCCAACTTTTTTCTTTGAAAATTGAAAGCCCATCGATAGATGAAAGAGAGATTTCATTGACATATTTCAAGCATTACTGGAACAAATATTCTATATAATACTATTCTATCCAATTCAATTAATTACATTACCGTCACATTGGCCAAATTAAAAATAAAATTATTTCATTATTGTTGATCATTAGGCAAATTAAATAATCCTATATGATATTTTTTTCAAAAGTAAATTGGTTTCAATTCATGCAACATGAATTGAAATTATTCATGTAAGCACACACTAATTATCACTAACATTTTCTTTTTTTGTAATGTAATATTGTAAAATACACATCCAAATGGAAAAAGTAAATATTTTGTCAACATTGTTGAGTGTGTTCACTAAAGCTTAATTGAAATACTTAAATTGGAAATAGAAATGAACAATTGTGGATTTTTAATTAATTTATGTTCTTAATTCATCAAATTGAATGGCATTCTGTAACAATATGGATTCATTTTCAGTCACATTTTTGAGTCAAATCGTGGAAAAAAATATTTATTAAAAGTGTAATTGTAATTTTATCTTTATATATTATAAAAAATAACAAAATTTGGGCATTATAATTTAATTAATTATTTACTTATTTTATAGAACTGTCTTGTATAAAATATTTGTTTTTATCAACGTTTCAACCTGTTGTAAATCTAAAGAGACTTAGATATGGTTAAAACAAAATGATTAAAAATAATAGAACACATCTGTGCATGTTTAATCTGTATTTACTTTGATAATATAAAGAATGTGTTTTTTCTCTTTTATGTTTATAAAGAACCTGGACTTGAAGGGACTGGACTTCAAAGAGCATAGCTTTCTATACATAAACTCTTCTCTTCAATCTATTTCAGTATGGTTAAAGAATATATAGATAGATTTTTCAAGCGTTCTAAATGGTTCTTTTACTAAAAGCGTTAATATATAACTACAATAATCATAGGGAAGAGTAACACTGTCTTACGTGATCACTTCTGCAATAGTTGATCCTAGGTTCGATATCTTGTTTCGGTGTTATAGTATGTACTCAGCTGGTCAGTCATACGCATACAATAACACAACAGACTGATGCTTTTAAACGAGAAAGTTCTTTCACCGCATTCCGGGTGCAACAAAATAAAAGTTTATTAACTTACGAGATTTACCTGAGGTGGGACAAGCTGAGGTGAGCTTCCACAATCCTATATCACACTAAAATAAACAATGAGAAACAAGAATAACCAAATCAAGCATTTTAACGTGATGTAAACTTCGAGAATATCTCTTTGACAGACTTTGCACACCCACAAGCGCCTGGGGTTCGATATCCTGTTTTGATTTGTAATTATGTCTATCAATTTTCGGTCATTTCATAAACAAAGCACAACAGATCAATACTTTTTAATATGAGATCCTTTAGTCACATCTGACGTCCCACAACAACCCTCCTATAGGAGAGGTGCATTGAGCCGTAGATGCACCCAAGGTGGACCTCGCTGAGGCAGGTCCCACAAGACCAAGTAACTTATAAAGACCAAATCAAAAAAAAAATTGGGGTTTGATATCCACTTTCACCCTCGACTCATTCACCTGAGAGGTGAAAACCATCTGAGCTGAGGACGTTAAAGTGCCAATCTCGAGGCTGATATAAGCCAGATACTAAAGTCCCTACTCTAAACACACTTGAGCGAGGCATAATTTAGGGTTTTCTATGTACAATACACATTGTGTTGTACCACAAAGGGCCAAAATTTGAGCTCTCACAGGACAACCACTGTAACTTAACCAAACTATAATTATGAATAAAAATATAATTATAGAAGTAAGAAAAATACTACAATATATATGAACAATAATTCATATAAAATTAATGCAGCTAAACCACTCAAGATAAATACCTAAAATAATAAGTTATTTTAAAAAAGCGGAAAATAATTAAAATATAATGTATATATACATTCCATTTATAAGAACATTGCATGCAGTAATTGGGCAAAGTCATAAGAAAGAAAAAAAACTCTGACATCCGCCTTGAATCGATAACAGCTAAATAGATAAATTATTAACATAATTACTGTTAATGATGTGTACAGGTTGATATGGCGGGTAAATAGTAACAGTAAGAATAGCTGTACTAGTAGGTTCATAATTGGGTTGTTATATTCCGTCTTCTTTTTAAAAATATTCAACTATATAACTTTCGTTTCCTTTTATTGTAGCAATAGAGTTTTTTGAGGGTTCTTGAACTGCTGACACTCTGTGTAATTGGCTCTTGTTTGCAGCGAAGCAGGATGATGTTGTGTGTAGGTTGGTATAATGATTAGACTGCTACAATACACCAATGCCTTTACTATGAGAAGCTAAGCCTTCTGTATCTATGACTATTTCAACTTTTATAATTATATAAAGATAAAAACACATACAAGTTTTTTTTCAAGGATCTGAAGGTGTTTTTCAACTGCCACACAATACAAACTGTTTTAAGAAAGAAAATGTTGCTCATTTGCAATTTAATTTGTAAGTCTCAGTAGAAACTGAGGTAAAATGGATAAACAAACAACAGTCTGCACACAAATGAAGTTTTATTCAACAACAACAACAACAACAACGTGTTTCGAACTCTTTGTGTTCATCATCAGGAAGACACTAAGCATGTGGTGCTGAAGGGTTGGTCCAGTAAAAACAACTCAGAGTTGTTTTCAAAGGACCAACCCTTCAGCAACACATCCTTGGTGTCTTACTGATGATAAACATTAAGTGTTCAAATCGCGTTGTTGTTGTTGAATAAAACTTCATTTGTGTAGAGACTTTTGTTTGTTTATCCATTTTACCTCAGAATGAGTAAATACCACACAATTACGGATTGCACAACTAATGATTCAGTAAAAAATGTTTTACATGAAGTCAGTCCTAATGCCTTTGTTAATTAAGTTTATTGTAGTAAGTAGTACTGACAGATACCTGACATTGTAAACGCTACAGACTTACGCTTACAATAATGTTGTGCACCTGGAACTTACAACTCACTAAACCATACTCTCTTAGTTACATATCGTTTTAAAAATGTGTGTTTTTTTAAATAATTCATTGCATTCTTTGTCTTATATTGTCTCAGTACATATTGTAATTTTTATTTAAAGAGAACGAATGAAAATATTTAGTCGTAGAAATAAATTTTTCCAATGTCACAATGGTGAACTTTGATTCCAAACGCTTCTGTTTTTATATAATTATATTAAAACTGCTTGATATAAAAGTCAGACCGTTATTCGATATACATTGCACTTCAGTAAGATAGAAAAAAAACCTTATTGTAGTAAATACTTGATCCCTTTTTATTAGAATATGAACAAAATAACTTTTTTTCTTTTTTAAATTGTTTGAATGGCACATTTTGTACAAAAGAAACTAATACAAAAAGAGAAAAGTACTACTACTTGACTTCAGTGAACAAAAATATTCATTACTTTTCAGTCATATTACACTTTACGACAGAATAATTACAATAAATCAGAATGGAACCTTCTTTGACATTTAGGATTGTAGATGATAGTAAAACGCTAACGATGATTAAGGTATTAATCATTACTTCATTGCATTCATAGCAATAAACTCTCTTTTCTTTTATCTTTATAATAAATAAGTACTATCAAGTCAAACTTATTGGAGGAAAGCTGGTTTATTTGTAGGAAACGTATACAAGACAGATGTAAAGGTCCGTGTGGTTTGAGCGTAACAATGTCTGTCCTGAGAGGGATTTCGTTTAGCCGGGTGATATTTCCGAACACCCTGTCTCTGCACTTGTATATCAACAGATACAGTCGTGACTTATAGATGACACACTCCCCCGGCAGGCTATATATTCTGACAGCCATTCTCACTTCCGTTTCCAATGCATCAAACCTTACATCATCCTATTTCTGAATTTCTTTACAACATATTTTTATATTTGTTTTTCATTTTTAAGAAACACATTTTATATCAGATAGCGGTAGGTTTTTCAAGCACAGAAATTTATATCAGTTTTTAACATTTTCATTTATGTTCAAACATGGTTTGACATTCCTATGGAACATTATTCAGGATAAATCGCGTCACCGATTCCATTAAGCTATTGCCACAGAATCATTCAAACCTGAACAAATGTTTGCGGATACCACATCCCTGTAGATACATCTTATTATCAGAGCAGCTTTCTAAACATACTAGTACAATTAACGGTGGAATACAAAAAAAAAAAGAAAAAAATCATAAAACAAATATATACCAGCAAAAACTAAAATTGGGTACTAAAAATCATTAAAAAGAAGGAAAATTATAGCAGGAGATAATGATTATAAACTGTCTTCCTCAAAAAAAATAATAAACAATCAGTTTAAAAAATTTACGAAATTTTGAAATATTTTTTCAACACAAGAGAAATTAATACTTGTGAACATTTTTAAAACATCTTAAGCTACTCACTTAAATGAACAAAAAATAGATTGCTTAGATAGGAAATAGAAAAAAAAGTTTTCAACTGTTGCAAAAATGTATTGCGTTTTAATCAATAAAATCACTAAGGTGTTATAAATGAAATAATGAGACCCCATACACTATAAATCAAAATAAAAATATAATTTATTTAAGAAAATGGTACAACGAACAAGTTCTAAAGTTAGTTGTCATGTTTTTAGGAACCTTCTCTGTAAATGTTCCTTGTTGGAATACTAGAATTTGTTTATTATAATTGATGTTAACACTAACTGAAATTGCTATTTGTTTGACATCTTAAGTTTATTTGTGACATGATTAACAAAGGATGGTTGTGTTATTTGAAAACTGATCATTCTATTGTAACATATACATTATATAGTTTAATTATTAGGCTTTAACATAAATTAATCAAAGTAGAATACACTGGATTAGGTATTAGAAGTATTAGGTATTAGAAGATTAACGTCTGAAGGATTGGTGTGCTTGAGGGAAATAAATCTTAGTTCGAATCTCTTAGTTTTTGTGCTCTTCTTATTTCTGATTAATAGTCAATGTAGATCTCTTTATATCGTCACTTGGAAAAAAGATAAATGCCATCGTAAAACCTGTACAATCTAAAGCACTTCCTATCAATAATTAGTCTAATATGCCTAAAGTAGGATAATTATGCTTTTCACATATATAGAATACTCTTTGTAATATTTTGAGAAGTAGTGATGACATCTGTATATTAGTAATAACTAAAGGGATATGTAAAAGTGGCTCATCCTACCATACGAGATGGCTAAAATTACAATGTGTAGACAATTATGGATTCTTTATGTATGAATACAATATGATGTTGGGAAATTTATAGCATCATTTTTAGAAAGGGGAAAATACTTTATGAGTTAAACTTGAATTCATGACTAATCAATAATTACTAATTATTAGTAATGGCCTGTGTAACTGATCAGTTCCTAAATTAATTCTTGCTAATGAGATACAGCGTGACACCGTGAGACTAGCTTATTAATATATAGATGAACAATGCATTCCCTTTGCTTAATAATGACATGTCTGTTCTGCTATCACTACACCTATAGTAGCTGAGGTAAATTTGCTATTCTAATCCTCCCGTTATATTGGACTATTTATTCCCTTGAAAAGAGTATTAATTGTTTGTTCCCTTAAATGTAGTAAGGAAGAATGTCTTAACATTCTTTAGTCTACAACGTCATTATTTGCACTAGTGAGTCCGTGTTGCCCGTTTCATCACTTCTCTTGCTAATACAATAATTGCAACACTTGATTACTTGCAAATTGGGATGGCTATAGATCTAGGTTAGGTTGCAGCGACCCACAAGGGAACACACGTAGGCCGACCATTGGCCCTGTGTGATACCATACAATGAAGATTGATTCTACAGTGGGAGTCCTAAATTTTGCCTAACTCAAATGTATTTTAGAGTAGTGATCTTTAACGAGTACCTGACATCGTACAGGCTTGGACCGACGGTTTAACGTCTTTCTCCGAAGGACGACGGCTCAGATTTATTTACTTTCCGCGTGAATAAATCGAGGGCCAGGTGAGGATTGAACCACGGTCCTATCAGTTCAGAGGCGAGCACGTAACCACTGAGCTAGCCTGGCCCCCCCCCCCCCCCCCTATCTACCTAAAATTGCTTTAAGTTGCCAGAATGATTATATTAACAAAAACCACGATTTATCAAATCATTGCTATGAATCAGACATAAATCTTCATTAAAGTATCAACTGTGAAATAGAAACAGGAACACATTTATCAGGACTTTGTCACTTCTTCAGGTACAAAATCAAATTTTCAATGTCGATGTTTTGGTTTCTATTTAAACCTTTTTCACAAGTACATGTATACAATTTTTGAAAATTTGTTTTTTTTAAAAATATTAAAAGAAAATAGTTAAGTTATCTTATAAAAAATGTTATACTTCTGCCTATGGAAAATTATTTAAATAAAAAACTAAAAGTCAGCACTGAAAGTTTGGTTTGGCTCTGAAGCTTCCAGACAACTCCAGTCATAGTTAGGCCGACGGGGTTAGTTATTTCTCAAAAACATACCTCAGGGTAAATTCCAACAATAATTTAATTAGTGAAACAGTATGGATTATATAGAAAATATTGCACTTTCACTTCAAAATGTGTTTACTTTTAAGTATTATAATTGAAAATTAATTATTTATTTATGTATTTGTACTATCTTCATGTATTCATTGTTTGTTGCTTAAACATTATGTTTGGTTACAATTCTTCTTTCATTTGCAGAAATAATTGCATTTCCAGTTATAATTAATACAGATGAACATATATTTTTGTATTTCTGGAATAATTATTAAAAAATATAGGTTATTTTATACAATAAAACTCAGCAATATTATTGTAACTATTTTCAAGTCATTATTAAAATGTTGTACTTTTTTATGAATACCATGTAGTCATTTTATGAAAATAATGACAAATGTAGTTTGTCTAGAGATCGGTTTCAGTAGACATAGTTTTATACAACTATTTTAATTCAAAAAAACTACGAGAAAACGAGAAACATATGAGACTAATAGATCTTATCATAAACATATATCTAATACGCTTGAAATCTGACTTCATTGTTAATTTCTAAAATGGGTTAAATGAAATATAAAAGTTGAAATATAAAAAAGAGTCATATTCATTTGGGTTTGTTATATTAGTCAGATGATTTCAATGCTTCATACAGAGTTGTGAAATATATAACATGTGCTATATAGTACCTGATTACTGAAAATAAAAAAAAAATAGGGTTACGTTAAATACCCACATGAGGATGCGTCAGGTTTATTTAGCAAAGACAAGGAGCAGCGACACTTTTAGCATAGACACTTCCATTGTGCGGAATTAGGTCTCTTGGCTGTCTCAACTCCTAGTGGCAAGACACAAAGAGTACGCATCTCTGGTTTCGCTTTAACAATTCACTGGGTCTCGCTAGTCTCAACTTCAAACAAGTGCTCTTTTCTTTTATTGAATTTCTCTTCGTCTTCAATCTGCATGTTATTTTTAAGATGATATTTAACAATATAATTTAGTTTTATTTTTCTTTTTATTTCATAAAAAAAACAATAACAACTAAATAGATTGTTAACGAACACATAAATCAGGAACATAATAACTTATTTTTGATTATGATTTTGTACCAACTACATGTACACACACTTAATTAAAACACTCTACTTTAGAAATCATCATTTTCCTTCTTGTATTCTATCGGAGAACACTCCAATAACAATACTACTGAAATACTTGATTTTTTTTTTAATTTCAGTGTAAATTCTAATAAAACATTATCACGAAATTGTAAAAATAACACTGGAACTTATAAACTTAGGGAAGTTTGTCAGCATATTGTATTTTGTTGGAGACCGCAACGTTATGAGTAACAATTTCCCCCCAAACAATCCCAAGTAAACATTATAAATAAGAGTCACCCTTTATAGGGTCTCTTATATTAGTATGACTATTTCAGTGCTCTATAGAGAGTTGTGAGATATATATTTTTGACAGTGTAATACATTATTACTGTGAATAAAGAAGTTAAGGCTCCGTTAAATTTTATTCCATCTCATGCTGATTTAAATTTGAGAATACCATCTACTACTAAACCTACTAAACGAAGCCTACTAAAGGTTCCAACATTTTTTCATAAATGTTCCTTCATTAGAGCTTCATTCGGAACTAAAAGTGTTCAACTGTTGATTTTTTGTGTCAAACGTGCTTGGTGGTCGTATAATTAAGATTCTATACTTGCGCAGTTGTTATTTGTATAGGTTTATTATTTTGTGCACGATAGGATTATACTGGCAAAATAAAATATTTGCAAATAGAAAGACTTAAATATTAAAATTGTATTTTTGAATATTCTTTGAATTAGCCCAGTTCATATTGAATGCTGCATTACATAGTTAAATACAAAGTATAGAACCTAACAATAAATTAGTAAATAGGCTTCTGAAAAATAGTTACAAATTACCAATATTTACTAAATCCATGGAAAATATATGCACGATACACCAAAATTAGAAAGAGAAGAAATCCCTGACTCACATTCTCCTTGTCTAACTTGACTCAAAGAAGGAAGGCAATATTAGGGGAGTACTTCATTGACAAACTCAGAGATCTTCTATCACTTGGTGTTAAGGTTTTACTCAAATCTATTGTTCTCTCGGGATGGTTCAAATTGATTAGTGAAGAGGCAGAGTAGCCTTATTTTCTTTTCCAGCATCACAAGGAAACATAGTTTATTTCCTATCTGGGATCTCTTCTGGGACAGCTACTGCAACCTAACCTAACGTACATACAAGAGAACTAAATTTTCCTGAATATATGTATGGATGCAATCAATAGCCTTACTACCAACATTTACTACAATTCCTTCCAATAGCAGAGAGAAAAAGACAGAAATGAGTCTCTGAGGCACAGAGCCTCAGCATAGAAATGGTGACAGATTCTTTAGAAGCACTGACTGTGTGATAAACTGAAGAGTTACTGCACCTCAACATTATTGATGTTAAGGAAAACATCAGAAATTGAGGTGAACAATATTTCCAGGAGATTTCAGCAAAATTGTTTCTAAACATTTACCTTTGAATAGACAAAAAAATAAATTTTCAGAAGCAACTTATTTATCCTTCCACATCTTCTGAGACAGGTCACCGTTTTATAACAAAAGGGGATCTATTTGGAGCTATGTTTCTTATTTGTACCTTTCCTCAAATAAACTGAGCTTAAACGCTGTTTTTAAGAAGTTCATTCGTCTAGTTTTAAATTTTTTATCTATCTCCTCTATATTCAGTTAGTCCAACCTCTTCGTCCTCTTAACACAAACCGTCCATCCTTAAGTATATTTTATGTTTTTTTTTTTGAAGAATTCTTATTTCATCAATGAAGATTGAACAGTAACAGTAGTACTATTAAGTGAGTACTTCAAAGTATATCAGAAAATAACCTCCAACAAGGTGAGCTAATTTATCAGAAATATCAAAAGGCCAATAGGTATGAGGAATCGAAATAGGAATGTGTAACTATCAGACATAAGTCTGACTAATGTAATTTATTAATTCAACTATTGACAAAGAAAATAAAACACAGACATTAACAATAAATTAAGAATACTACATGGCTTAATAGGTTAATAAAGACATATCAATTGACTTGATCACGAAGTCAAACTGTTTAGCATGATGGAGTACGGAACTGAATCGCGAAGTAGAAATATGTAACAAAACACATTGTAATATAATAAACAATTAACGGTTTTACAAACAGAATACTTTAAATAAAATTAAGTAATAAAATAAAAAAAATAGAATTCACAAGATAGATGTGTATAGATATTTCAGAGTTAGCATCAATTGAAAATTAAACGTTCAATTAATGCTTTAATTGTTACTTTAGTTTAAAATTAATCAGTTTAATTTAATTAATGATTGTAAATTGCTTGACGGTTGTAATATATTCGATATAAGGTAGTACCTGTCAGATTTTTCACGTGAGAACTTAATTATTTTGAAATGAACTACTCGCAGAGCGAACTAAGTATAGAATATATTCATTTATGAAAGTTAGAGATCGTAATATTACACATAAATGTATTTTAATGAACTAATAATTACTCATGAATAAATAAGATATAAAATGTTCAATATTTCTACTCTTTACTAGAACTTATAAAGCCCGGTTGGCATATTATTGTATTTTATGGTATTTTAAGATATATCTGATATGTTCCCAGAATAATATAAAAAAAAATGATATGTTTCAAATTGGTTTTTTTAGTATACTGGTGTATTCTGTAAATTAACATCAAATAAAAACCAATTTAAACTGATTATTACTAATAAATAGCAGATTTTAGTAAACAAATATTCCAAACAATAATATCTATTAAGTAGTAACTAGAGAACTCTTTCTCCATTAAGTCAAACCATATACAGTTTAACAGTTTACAACGAATTCTATTATAATATTCAGCTATTTATAATTACAGCCATTTAAATTTCTTGATGATGCAAACATTGAAATAGCATAAATAAAAAACCACATTTATATGTTTTTAAACTTGGTATATGACATTTTGTTTGTTGCAATAGTGAGCTGGATATTCTTTAAAGGTAAGAATTTGTTCAACTGGTAATATTAAAGACATAGTATGATTTTGGGAAAATCAAAGTTATTTTAGTTGATATATGTAAATTCAAAAGTTACCATGTTGAAAATCTTTATATCTATGTTTATACGTAAAATTGTAATCATATTTACGCCTTGAATTGACATATGTTCTGGTAAATATATAAAAACTCATTTATCATCAACAATAAATCATATCACCTGATCAATACCTGAAAAGCAATTATTCCACCAATATTTTATTGTATGATAAGATTTCACAATAAACACGTGAAATAAAAAGAGAACAAAGTATAAACCATAGTAAGAAAGTAGAAAGAAGATCAAGGTCTTTCAACTATAACAGGTGGTCTACGTTACTCATACTGAACATCAGTAACAGTCAGTATAAGTTTTAACTCTGACGAAGACGACCTGCTATAGTTGAAAGATTTTAGTCTTTAATCTCGTTTATTACTGAGGTTAAACGTTGATTTTATGATGTATATATATATATATATATATATATAATATACAAATAGACTAAAATTTTCAAAAGAACACACAGAAAAGAAATCACTGAAACTCACTACCATATTTCGATTAATCGATTTTTCGTCGTCAGAAATAGATGTGGATCACTCCAAAGTATGATAACGACTGATATATATATATATATATATATATAAAACACACGACCAGGATGACAAATGATGTGTTAGAGAAAAACATTAACAATCAACACAGCTATATTTCGACAGCCACCTACATATAATTAGCTTTAGAGTATTTAATTATTTAAAACTAAGATATTTGTGAGTAAGTCAAGTTTTGGATGTAGCATTGAAACTTTCTCTAAATGGGCAGGTTTCAAGGAATGTGATTCCAGTAATCGAAACTAAGTTTTCAAACTAAGAGCAAACTTCTAGCTTCCACCAATTTTACTGTCGTCTTTACCTCTTGTAAGATACTGCTTAACTTAGAAACAAGATAGTGCATAAAAACCCAACTATTTTTTTTTTCATGTTGTTAAAAGATATCTGAAACACTGTTACCTATGAACAGAGAAAAATATAAATGTAAAATCTTCAGTATGAAAATCAGCGACAGATATCAACGAATAATCAATAATAAGTTGGTCGATATTCATTCTGTAGTTCTATACTTTGCTGTCTAAAATTTTTGTTTTGAATTCTTTACGATATGTAAAGAAGGCAAAATCTCCATATTTATGTATTTTAGCTTAATTGTAAAAAAAAGAAGTAAAACTTTTGATACAAATGGTAATTTATTATGTATAATGGAAAAAGAATATGTTATTAGAAAGCGTAATAAAATATTATGATTGTGTAAAATAATGCCAATATTTTTTATCAACTAAACATGAAATAATTAATAAGGTTTATGGTTTGATGTTATATGTTCATACAAAGTTTCATGTATTTTATCAATGATATTATTTAAGAGAAACAATATATTACGCGAGTCACAAACGATAGCTTATGAACAGTCATAAAAACCTTTTGAGTGATATTAACGGAAGTGAAACAGTTCTGTGAAATGTGAATGATGTACAAAATATTATGAGTGATGAAGGCTTATAGTATAGAGTAATACAGTTTACTACAGTATAGTAATTGAAAGTAAAGTACGGTATACTATGAATGGTTAAACACAGTTGGCAGTTTAACTATTCCTACGAGATTTAGATTGGGCTAAAAATTAGTAAGTTCATTGAAGAAAAAATGAGTTGAAGCAACCATTGATAAAAAGTAGATTTAGTTGGCCAGCTTGTAAATGTGAAATATACCCATAGTGGAAACCAAGACGACAATTTGTGGAGGAATATGGAAAAGTTAATTGTAGATAATGTCTTTTTATTTATGAAAGACAAAGTAAATGAGAAGAAGAGGAATGAGTGGAGACGTACGTGTCGTGGTGCTGACGAGAGCGATAAGCTCGGGTGTCGTCTCCGAAGCCGTACAATCCGGCCACAGTGGCCATAGTCGCTTCGCATCGTGCCACCCCCGACTGGCTGGCCCGCTGCCCCCTCTCTGCTCCAGCCCCACCATTGCTACTCTGGTCGAGGTATGCTACTGCAATCTACCACTGCACCTCCTGTCACTCACATTCTCCTTTCACTGCTTTCTGCTCTTGCATGCAACACGCTGTTATCGGTAACGTAAGTCACTCATATCATTATTCATTATTACATGGTCTTATTTCCTATGACTTCCTACTGTTACTTCTTATGATTTAAAAAAAAAAAAGTGAAAAATTTATTTTGAACTAAAACATTCTATATGAAGTTATTTTTTTTTAAAAGAATTTGCAGCGGATAGTTAACTGCTTTTACTTATGTATACCGTAAACTTAAAAAAAAAATTGGAAATCTAGTTTTTAATACAATAAACCCCAAAATCTTATGTTCTAAAAAGTGTTTGGCATTAATGACATCAATTTGTGGCATATACATTAATATACATGTCAGTTTTGGTATGTATGGCAAGCAATCTCATATCCTAATGATTTTATATGCACAATTATACTTAAGAGATGAGATAGATTAACTGAAGTTTTTTTTTCTAAACGTTTTAAATTAACAATCTCATGAATAATTTATTCCTCTGAGCATTTACATGGCTGGTATGTATACAGTTTTAGTATATAACGAAAATATCATCAGTAGAAAAACTAGTTAGATAACAACTCTATGTGCCTGGAGATTTTATTTTTTCATTCTATATTTTATATAGAGCCATTTATTTTTGTGACGTCATCTGAGTCGTACTTCAAACACATACTAAAAAATTTAAAATCTTACCTTTACTAAAAATGATATAATCATTTTAAAACATCTGCATTCATAAAACTGTAAAAAGATTCTAACATTGCTAACGTAAAGAAATATTCCCTAATGACATGATTATATAATTCATAGCGATAAATATGATAATATTATTTAGTCAATAAAACTTATATAAATGATGTAATTTTACTTATTCATAATCATTCTTACAATTGATATTTAAAAAAAAATCTTGTTTGATTTATAGCTAATATTAATACAATAAAGCTAGGTACTTCCAAACTCATCAACAACGGATTGAGCTGCTGAATTTGCTATGACATGACTTTAATGTAACTGTATTGTCAAAACTGGAGATAAACATATTATAAAAATGATTATAATGTATTAATTACTTATTTCAATTAAATTTAGCACTTATCATTTCACTAATTATAAGAAAAATGTAATCAATGTCCAAGATACTTTCAATATCCACTGTTCACTACTTAATATTACTGGAATTATTAATATTTAGAAATATATAGTATGCAGTTATTCATATTATAACTACATGTTTTCGATAACGTTTTCATGAATAATGTTTTCAAATTATTGATATTAGAACATACAATAAGAAATGAAAGTTTTCTAGACTCAACGAAGAATAAGTTAAACTTATTATCCATTAAAATATAAAACATTATGAACTCCATTTATTATTATTCAAAAATAAATTGGTTCTCCACACGGCAATATGCCTAGAAAATATTTGGAAAAAGGAGCAGTGTTTGTAAACTAGTCCTGGACAACCCATTCCTTCAGCAATATGGTCGCAGAGGTCTTCGAAAAACTGTTTAATAAATAGAAACACAAAACATTTGCATTCTCAATATTTCATACTAGGTATTTTCTTAATAATCACAGCAGTTTTTAGAAAATAATCTCTTGTAATTTATAGTTTAAACGTTTTTTCTTTCTATCTACAACGTACAATTTTTTGTTAGGAGGCTTGTCAAAAAAATTGTAACCATGTAATGTCAAAAGTTTAGAAAATGTGGTAACTTTTACAGTCTTCCATCTATTTTAGGTCAAAATTTTGGCAATAAATTATATTTCTCATTCATATATTCTTTTGTTCATTTCAGTGTAATCTGTCAAACTGTGAAACTAGAATAATGTTCATAAAATAATCGATTCAAAGTAAAGTCAGTTTTACAAAAGTAAAGTCAAAAGAGCAAGCGTATTAAAATCTGAAACTAATTTTTGTTTCATTATTACTATACTTTACTTCTAGTAATGGAATTAAAGGACCATTGAGAAAGCGTATAATCGAGTATTGTTCAGAAAGTAAAACTAATTGAGACATCTGGATTGGTCTATCACATAAATTCTAGATTGGTCTAACTCTACTTCACATAAATTCATTATAAAACTATTCATTAAATGTAGCTATAATGTAAACGTATCATCACTAACAAATAAACAAAGTTCCTAATAAATATATATATTTTTTTATATTAATCAGGCTGTATCATATTTTCAATTTTAACGAAATTATAATGAAACACAATCTGACAAGTTCTGTATAAGTAAGAAATAAGTAAATAAGTAAATCTGTAAATAATAAGTTCACTATTTAAGTCCAATACCCTCTTTTCAATAATGTAAATTTATAATATTTGCATAATGGTTTTTATAATAAATTTAAATATAATGGGATATTGTGAATTTTAGAAATTGCTATTGAAGAACTTGGCTTTACTATATAGAGTTCAATGGCTGGAGATGTGTCTCAATACTAGTAAATTTATACTACGAGTACTATACTAGTATTTATAATTCAGTGAGTACTATATTTGTATATTTTAAAAATACACCAATTATCCATATAATAAATTATCCATATATATAAATAATGTTCAATATTAATGACGAAACAAAAGTAAAAAAAAAACACACTCAGAGTATAGATTTTTAGGTATGAAATGTCATCAGAAAAGATAACAGAAGGGAATCAAGCGCATTGGTGTAGAGACAGTTGGAGACTTAAATTATGTTTGTATCTTTATCTATAATGAAATTTATTTTCTATTTTACATCATTTTTTTCCTAAAAGTATATATATATATATATATATATATATAAAAGATTTCACATAAACACGTGAAACAACAATCAATGATAAAACCACAATAAGAAATGGGAAAACAAGACTAAGATCTTTCAACCGTAACAAGCGGTCTTCGTCAGAGTCAAAAACCCAACTGAACACTAGATGCAGAAAACATCTGGTGAGGAGTTGAGAAGAGTGGGAGGGAAGAGTGGTATTTTAAAAGGGTGAAAGCACAGGAAATGACTAATGTCCAGAAACGGATGTTTCGGGAAACAAAGGAGTACAGTAAGAAAAAGTAAAAAACTATCCGCTAGCTGTCAACCCTCTTTGAAGAGGCTATTGCCCTCGTGACGAAAGTATCAAGTTTGAAGAGACCGTTACTAATGTTTATAATATTAGATCTATTAAATTTAATTAGAAACGATTCAATAATATTTCTTAACAACATTGATTTTTCATAGGTAATAAATTTAGCTCCTGTCCAATCAATATGATGATTTTCATTTTTTATATGCAAGAATAAGGCACTACTTTTTTCCTGTCTACTTACGTTATATTGGTGTTGTTTTACACGTGTCTTTAATGATTTACCAGTTTGACCAATATAAATTTTATGGCAATTTTTGCACGGAATTTTATAAATACCAGCGGACTCCAATTCGCTGGGAGAGTTTTTTATTAACATATTACCCACGTTATTACGATTAGAAAACACTATATTAAAATCAAGTTGTTTGGCTAATCTTGGAAGGGGGTCCAATGATTCGTGGTATGGCAAAACTATAGAATTTGATAATAAAAGGGGCTCTGTGAAGTATTAGAGAAAGTTTTTTTAGCACCCTTCAAAGCTAAATCGATATAAGAAGAGGGGTATTTTAATGAAAAAGCAATTGACCTAATGTTATTAATCTCTTCATTAAGAAATTCAGGAGAGGAAACTCTTAAAGCTCTCAAAAACATATTTATAAAAACAGAAATTTTAACATTTTTTGGATGCGAAGAATAAAAGTGAACGTATGCAAGTACATTCATAGGTTAGCTATATACACTAAAGCGTAACTCATTAGGTAACCTATGGATCAGGACATCTAAGAAGGGCAAATTACCACTTATTTCTTCTTCCATTGTGAATTTGATTGTCGGCACTAATGAATTCAATTTTGTAAGGAAATCAACTTTATTTAAAGAATTGGGACAAATGCAAAGAATATCGTCAACATATCTGTACCATTTAACATTTTTGGGCAAAATTGAGCTTAACATTTTACTCTCAAAAAACTCCATATATAAATTACTTAGGAGGGGGGATAAACAGTTACCCATAGCAAGACCAAATTTTTGTATATAATAATTATTTTCAAATTGAAAATGACCAATCTACCACACATATCTTAATTAACTCTATTATAGTGGTAGATGGAAGGGGAAGGGAATAATTAATTAATTCCTTCTGGAGTAAGCTCAACAGATCAGTTACAGGTACATTCGTAAAAAGAGACTTCACATCGAAACTGATTAATCTATAATTTTTGTTCATGTTGACGCTTTTTAATTTTTTAATTAAATCCACATTGTTTTTTATATGGCTGCCTGAAATTTTTCCAATTAAGGGGCTTAAAATACTTACTAACCATTTCGACAAACTATATGCTGCCGAACCAACCGAACTCACAATTAAACGTATTGGGTAATTATCTTTATGTGTCTTGATCAACCCGTACATATATGGCAAAGAAGGGGATTTTGATATAAATTTAGTAATAAGATCGGGTTGATTTTTTATGATAGTTTTAATTTTTTTATTAAATGAACTATTAACCCTTTCCAAAGGATTAGACCTTAACTTTGTATACACATTTTCATCATTTAGCATATTCTCTATTTTATCGACATAATCATTTTTATTTAATATTACTGTTACTTTAGTTTTATCGGCTTTAGTGATTTTTATAGTATTATCTTTTTTAAGCCTAGAATAAGCCTCGATAAAACGTCTAGGAACGCTAACAACATCAGTTTTTTCTGAAAGACCGTATACCATTCCTTTTAAAATATTTAAATTATCGATATTTATATTATTTAATTTTTCAGCTTTACAAAAACCCTTAGCCACCTGAACATAATTTAAATTGTTACTTTTAGAACAAAAATTATAGATTAATCTGTCTCGATGTGAAGTCTCTTTTTACGAATGTACCTATAACTGATCTGTTGAGCTTAATCCAGGAGGAATTAATTAATTATTCCCTTCCCCTTCCATCTACCACTATAATAGAGTTAATTAAGTTATGTGTGGTAGATTGGTCATTTTCAATTTGAAAATAATTATTATATACAAAAATTTGGTCTTGCTATGGGTAACTGTTTATCCCCCCTCCTAAGTAATTTATATATGGAGTTTTTTGAGAGTAAAATGTTAAGCTCAATTTTGCACAAAAATGTTAAATGGTATAGATATGTTGACGATATTCTTTGCATTTGTCCCAATTCTTTAAATAAAGTTGATTTCCTTACAAAATTGAATTCATTAGTGCCGACAATCAAATTCACAATGGAAGAAGAAATAAGTGGTAATTTGCCCTTCTTAGATGTCCTGATCCATAGGTTACCTAATGAGTTACGCTTTAGTGTATATAGCTAACCTATGAATGTACTTGCATACGTTCACTTTTATTCTTCGCATCCAAAAAAATGTTAAAATTTCTGTTTTTAGAAATATGTTTGTGTGCTATCAGTTTTTTAATAATTTTTTTACTTTGGCTTTTCAAAAATGTTATTGCTACTGTAGTTATACTAATGAGATTATTTGCATCAGTGGTGTGATATACAAAAATAAGCTTATATTTTGATAAGTCGATCAATCATTACTATCTGACTACCTCAGGAATGAAAGACTAATAAACACCTCCCATTTAGATGTTTGCATTATACTTAAATGAAACATTATATCTTATATACCCAAGGGGATTGATATTAAATTTACTTATAGGAAAGTTGAGTGTAGGCCACTCCAGATTTTTTATTTTTTGTTGATATACAATGGTTTTAATTATATGTCACTAGATTAGAACTTTTTACTTGCCAGCAAATCTATATCCTTCTAACTACTAAGTAATAAGTTTGTGTGATTTTTCAAGTTGTGTAATTCATGTCTATTACTGTTGGTGTTAGAGAAAAGTTCAATGTGTTTCTGTTACTAGATTACTTTCTACTATGTTCATCAAATATTTATTTAGCCCACCTTCTATTATGTATTAGTGTAAAAAACTTTTTGTACAACTTCTCAAAAAAAGTAATCCTACTAAAAGAATTATTAAGATATTAATTTGAAATTTTTGAGACACAGGTTCAAAATATAATTAAGTAGAATGAAATTATAAATTATGACATTTAATGTGATTAAAATGAAAAAAATAGTTCTAATCTAATCATAACGAATTGGTTATATTATTAGTTGGAAGGTTTTGCACAAAAGGCTTATCTCATGCTTTGTCAGGGATGGTAATTTAATTACGTAGGGTCTACACTTGGGATGTCTATTGACTCTATTACTAAGGCTTTATTGAAGTATTTCATCATTGTATTAACTGAAGGTACTATATTTTAAAAATTAGTATGGTACTGCAATCTAACATAAACTTGATGGATATATATAATGAAGAACTGACCGAGTCATGATAAACATTTATTTTGTTTTGATATTTTATCTATCTTTATATATATATATATATATATATATATATATATATAACATACATATATATATCAATGATCAAACCACAATACGAAATGGGAAAACAAGACTAAGATCTTTCAAACGTAACTAGCAGTCTTCGTCAGAGTCAAAAACCCAACTGAGTTAGTTGATCATTGATTGTTATTTCACTTGATTATGTGAAATCTTTATCTATATATATATATATATATATATATATATATTGGTGTAAATCGGCAGCTAATCTTCTTGTATGCAAATATTGTTAAAATTAGCAGCAGCTTCTGCTCTCACGATTTTTGAGGTGGTGGCCTCGAGTTTGCGGTCTATTCTTCTATCTCAGCGCTTCTTAAACTTTTTTACTTCAGGGCGCACTTATGAAACCAATCCAAAACTTTGGGGTGCACCTATGAAACCAATCCAAAAGTTTGGAGCGCACCTATGAAACCAAACCAAAACGTTGGGGCGCATCACTGATTTTAATATAGAAAATATAATTTAATTTAGTCCTGTGATTTGATAACAGGAAAATGATTGGAAATTAAAATGTATAGTTTTTTTTAAGAAAAAAAAAGAAAGAGAGAGAGAGAGAGAGAGAGAGAGAGAGAGTGAGAGAGAGGGAGGGCTAGTAAAAATGATTTAAATCCCCGAGTAAAGGCACAGATGAAGTATTATCCATTCATGCTTAAAGATTAAAGAAATTTACCTTCCAGTTCAAAATATGAAGTAGCCGAGACTTGACTCAGACTTGAAAACCCCATACTTGGTATTTTCTCAAATAAATTAAAATGGTGCAAAAACTAAAATATAAATCTGTTATATAAACTTAATCTTCCATTATCTTGGGGCGCACCTGGCTACCTTCCAGGGTGCACCGTTTGAGAAGCACTGCTCTATCTTCTAGTGGATCCACTAAGGAAGTTTATATAAGCATGCATCATTCCAGAAGAAGATTTTACCCGATGATGACCAACATAATTATGGTGGAAAGCTCGTATGAATTAGTGTCCCTTGGACAATTCATGTGGAAGCTCCAACCACAAGATAGAAGAATAGCCCGCAAGATCGAGGACACCAGCTCAAAAATCGTGAGAGCAGAAGTTGCTGCTAATTTTAACAATATTATATATATATATAATATATATATATATATATATATATATATATATATATATATATGTACATATTTGGATTTCGTTTCCAAATCTTGTATTAGTTGTTTAAATTTTCCAGGAACTAGGTATATTAACTCACCATATGCTTTGCAAACTATGGATAATCATTATGTTTAACTCACCATGGATATGGACAGCAAATGATATGGTGAGTTAATATAACTATTTCCTGGAGAATTTAAAAGGCTAATACTGGATTTGTAAAAGAAATCCAAATAACTGATCACAACAAAAGTAGGCCGAAAATTTAATCTCACATGTACAAATGAAGGACTCTTCCCAAAATATATATATATATATATATATATATACTTAAAATAAACTGTGACACATAGACTGAAACATAACAAAGACCACTTTTCAATATATAAGAAAATAACTCACGAAGGACAACAAACGTATGGAATAAACTATAGGTACACAGTATATTTATATATATAGTAAATAGATAGAGTATTCAATAGTATGAGGAATAATTTAGTAACTTAGTAATCAGGAAACTTTATTTCTCCAGTATACTTCTATATTCCATAATATATTTTAATAACAGCCAAATTATTCTATATCATAAAAGTAATTATTTGCTTCACTGCCAAAAGTATGATATGATGATATAGTTATGTTCTATATAGCAATGTAAATTTTGATGATTGCGACATAAATAAAATAAAAAAAAACATTGTTATCTACAGTTTACTTATCTATCAATGAATCAATCTTGTTTAATTTAATTGTTATTATTATAAAAAGTTATTGGTGTTTGTATGTAAATTTGCTTTGAAAGTTTGATATATATACCAGTACATATATATCCGTAAACAGCTCCGTTTGTTTGTAAATCTCACACAATCCGAGAACAAAGAAAGGTAGCAAACTAAACAAAAGGATAGTCAACCATATCAAGACACTCCATATGAAGAGACGCAAGGGAACTTGTCTAGGAAATGAACGATAATTTCCTAGTACTCAGCCAGTTCTGATCGTGTTCCAATAAACTTTAGTTTTCTATATATATATATATATATATATATATATATAAAGATGTCACATAAACACGTGAAATAATAACCAATGATCAAACCAGATCAAACTGAGTTGGGTTTTTGACTCTGACTTTTTACGGTTGAAAGATCTTAGTCTTGTCTTCCCATTTCTTATTGTGGTTTGATCATTTATATATATATATATATATATATATATATATATTATATATATAACTTTAAATTACACAAAGCACGACGCAGAAAAAAGAATAAAGAGAACACTTACAGAATTCAATATTTCGAACTGTTGTTCGTCATCAGGAGTAGACTAGAAGAGAGGACGAAGTGAGAGAGATCTCCCCACGTCGAAGAACGGAGCGGGAATCATCGCATATATCGCATCGAATATATATATATATATATATATATATATAATTTATGTAATTTATTAACTAATTCAATTATTCATGCAATACATGCTATAACTGTTTAATCATAATTTTGTCTCAGTTAGCAAATCTGGAGCTGTAATAATTTTCTGAAATTGTTTCATAATAGGACGTGATGAGTCCAAGGACTCCATCTTTTTAATAGTTTTCTGGCTTGCAATAGCTCTTTAATGTTTGTAAGCATTCCCAACCTCTTCGTGAATTTATCCTTCAACTAACCCTCCCCACTCTATTTCACATGAACTAAGTTCCTTCTGTGAAGGTTCGACGGTTATCGGTCATCCAGTCTTACCATTCGGTATGTCATTCATTTGTCAGTTTTTGATTTCATTGTATAGAATTCTGGGTTATTTTTATGACTTTTAATTTATAATTTGTTTAGTAGATGTTTAGCTGACGATGAACACCAAGGGTTTGAACGTGTAGTTAGAATTCAAAAACTTCTTTTGTGTGGAGGCTTCGTATTATCCATTTACGTGACTGTTGATATGTTTATCAACAGACATATTTATTCAACAGACATATGTTTATATGTCCATATAATGTATATTCTCAAAAAGATCTTTGAACTTTTGTCAAAAAAAAGACCAGTAAAGTATATGTTAACATTGCGAAGAATTGAAATCAGATTTGGGAGTAAATTATTCCTTTTGCTGCTTGAAGTGTAATATCAATCTATTCCTGTAGATGGAGATATCCTCTGATGATTTGAGTGACTTTATAATTAGTTTGCTGAATTGAAAAAAAAAAAGATTTCATTTTAAAACTCGTGACTTACAGCACTTAAAAAATCTCTTTTAGAATAATTAATAATATCTAGTGAAAGAAATACTAATTAATTTGAGTGTCCTAATCATTCCTAAACAAATATCTCTGTAAAGATGATTTGGTTTCAATGTTTATATACATACTAATGTTTCATTCTACAGTCAGTTGGTATTATAGAGTTAGTCTCTTAAAATTGTTTTCACTAGTTTAAGCTGAATGTAGTAATATTGTTAGATTGGTCATATTGATGAAGCTATTTTTCTTTGAAATATTTTCATCGATTCTACATATGGTGAATTTCAACATTACGTTTAGAAATATTTACAATATCTGATTTCACTAACGTCTTGAGACATGTATTACACATTTTGAAGATGTAATGATCTTATTATAATCAATTTCATAATATTATATGATTAATTTATTAATTACGAATTTGACTTCATAAAAGTTGTTTTAAATACTTAGGACTTACTTGAATTACTTTCGACTTTCCTCAAGTCTCTGTAATGCACGATACTGCATCTAAACTCCACTTAAGCGTCAGTTATAGTCTTCATCTTACTACATTTAGTTTATGAGGCTTTATATTTTTCGTTATTCTACATTTTCACGTCTGCATTATGTACTGTCGCATATTTTTGCAATGTAGATGTATTAACAGTATATTGGTGCGGATGCCATGTGCTATTACGTACTTGTATTATTAAGTACTTATATATATCCAAGATATCCAGCTGGATAGCTTCTTGGTATCTTAGATTAATCATTCCTTTTTCTTTCCCGTTATACTGCCTGAATTGTTTACCAATATTTTTGTATCCCCCAACATTTGCCTCATTCACATTGTTCTTGTTCATATTGGTAATTAATTATTGTAAGTTTATTTATTTTTCATATTTTTTCAATGGGTGCAGCTATCAACTTTAAATTATCAGGTAAATCAAAATCTAAGCAGCACATATCAATATGAGGAAATGTTGAGAAATTAGAAACAGTCTGTAGGACCTTGCTCACCAAGCAACTGAGTGGATAAAAATGTTTTCAGTACAACGTAGATTAATTAATAAATTGTTGTTCTAGGAATGAATCATAATATGTTTTTACTTTCTGACCTTTTTGCAAAACATTTCTATCTTTAATAGTTGTAGACAAAATTCAGAGTTTTGCATGATGTCAGTGTGGGTATTTCCTCTAAGTTTGTGAATGATATCCAACAATAACATATGGCACATTGGGTCACGACACCAATTGTCACAGTTCTAACGTATTCTTCGATGGGAACAAGTAGCAGACTCGTCCAGCCAAGGAAAACATACATATTAGTCATGATGATAGTCAATATACCATAATACTCCATCTGTATTCTTTCCTGAAAGATTGTTCTCCCTACATGTAGTTAGTTCAGGTCTAAATATTTTGCGTTACATAGTTCTGGATTAACTCTTTTTTAATAGTATTTACGTAGTACGAAAATACTTTTCTATTTTCCGTAGTACGATGTGGTCAGATTTCTTTCACCTTCCGCGTGAACAACTCGATTTCCAGAGTGAATACTGAACCCTGGATCAGCCAGTTTAGAGCCGAGCACATAGACCACAGGGCTACCCTGGACCCTTATCGCATAAGCAGCATATATCCAATAAAATAACAGCTTAGCTGTCACTAAAAGAGTAAATAAGTAATTTCAATCAAACATCCTGAGTGTTTACGTCAGGTTAAATATATCCTCTCCTCTCAACATAATCCATAGTTAAGTAGTGTCACCAAACTCTATGTTAAAGAACACTAGAGAAATGCGAATGTCTCTCAAGTATACAAACCATTCTATTTTAATGAAAATAGTAACAGGTTTCTCCATAATATGCAATTATATGATTTAAAACTAAACTTTAGCCAATAGTTATTAAAAAAAATAGAACTAGAAGATATGTAAACTAAAAAATAGAGTTCAATGAAAAACTGAGAAGTCAATCAGAATGACACTTTATCCTAATAAATTCTATGCAATTAGTTTTGAAATATTAAACAGGTTCGATTTGGTTTACTAGTTATAGAGAACCATTGTTAAAATATTTGTTGTCTCTTGATGTGGGGCTTTTTTAAATCTGGTCTACTCTGAAGTGCACCGCTGATATCATGCGAGTTGCGCAACATTCGATTGCAGATTTATCACCGAGTCCGGTGTATGTGTGTAAACATGAAACGCAAGATAAAGAAAGAATATATAATTTTGGTTGTCTAAGGGTAATTTTTTCATTAATTTCATTAGTTATACGTAATTGTGTGGTATTTACTTACTGTAGTAAAACGATAATACAAAGTCTCAAGACTCAAAATACACAATTAAAGAACTTCGTGTTCATAACCAGATAAACTTCTACAATATAAATAAAAAATTACTACTTACAAAAATAAATGAGAAATGTGTATAATAAAATGGAATAATGAAAAATGAATGACGTAGCCAATAGGAGCAGCAAAGGAAAGGTAGCTATTGAAAATGTTCTACCATATTTCATGTATCTAAGTAATATTCAAAATTTGTTTTATAATTATTAACGTTTGTTCTAAAAGTATTTGTTTCTTTTCCTCGTTATTAGTGACCAAGGTAGCACTGTGGCTTACGTGCTTTTCTCAGGACTGGTATTTTTGGGATACGATAATCACTCTGACCCTCGATTTATTCACGAAGAACGCGAAAAAAAGAGAATGTTGATCTAATGGTCCAGAGTTTGTACGATGTGAGGTACTCGTTAATAATCTCTAGTCTAAATACTCTTCAGCTAGGCATAGTTTAGTTCTGTCAAAGGACACAATTTTTATTGCATGGTATGATAAAGAGTAATTCTTTGGCTCAAGTGTCGTCTCTCGTTGCGAGGCCAGTGCAACCTCACCTAACCTCTCCATCTGTATAGTCAATTTTCGGTGAGATTTAATTTTAATTTTCTAGAAACATTTTCAACCAGAAAAAATTGATTACCAGCTGATGATCATCACTACTTAATCAATTGATATAAAAAAAATGGTAAGTTCCAAATTACATAAATACAAAAAGAATCATTTTATAAAACTATTGCTGTGTTTACGGGAATAATTTCATATTGAAGGACCAATGATCTGATATAAATTGATGTAAAAGTGCCGCTATTATTCATTTCAACATCTCGTAGTTCTTCAATGCACAATTATAGTAGCTTCTCTGACAACTGTCTACCACAGAATTCAACTGCAATATCTTCTCCTTCCAGCTGTTGCACAAACAATTCTATCCAAGATAACTCAGTTTCTATCTCTCTAAACATTTCTCGAAATAGTTAAATTGATATGTTCGACTGTAACACAAAAATTGTTAAATATCTTCTAATATTCTTTTGTTTATAAAATCTAATGACAAATGCAATAGACGCTGTTCTATCAGATAACAAATAGAATCCAATAAGTTGAAAAAGCATAAAAATCATGTCGTTTAGATTAAAACTGAATAAACCAGAAAGTAAATTATACAATAATAATTTATGAAATAAATTAAATTCATCATCATTTATAATCATTGCTTTCAACAGTATTTATTTATTTATTTTAGTAGCACAACATTTAATCTGTCGCATTTACCAGGTAACGGTGAAAATAGTTCTCGGCTTATCGGATCATAATAATTACTTTAGGAGCAAGTGATAATGTAACCATGTTTAGTATGTACAAAATAGTAAGAAGAAAAGTGCAAAATAACAAGACGTAAACAAATTATATAATAACATGATGCAAAACTGACTAAAAAATAATTCACGAATATTATAGGGAATTTTAAAAAAAATATATCTCCTTACAAAGAGTTTTTTTCTCCACAAAAACAGCTTTATGTTGAAACTAACAACAGTTTGTTGTTACAGCAAATATAATAACCTAGTTAATCAGTTTTTATCAGAAACTTTGTGAATATTTATATAACACTGCAGAATCTATATTTCGGTTCTTTTAACGGTAGTCCAAAAAACTAATTTTTTTTAGATTAAATTAATTTCAACTTTTTTAAATTAGATAATGTTTTAGTTGAAGGTATAGTCAGGCAAATTGGACCTCTTGATATTTTAAAACTTTACTATATGAGCTCTAATCGAACTGATGTTTCTCCATTTGGTACCTAGTTTTTGTTTTTTTTTCTTTCTTTGTTGTTTTTCTTTTTTAGCATGTATTTTATAAGTTTTTATATTTTAACATATGTTTATATTATCTCCCCATATTTTCTTTTTTGTAACAAACCCGTAACCTTTGTTGTTATCAATCTTTAGTTGCTCTCGGATGACATATATTTGAAAGGCTTTATACATTTGAAAAGACACAGAGCACATTCTCTGTGTCTTTTTTGCTTTTTTCATGTGGCTTATACTTTCATATATATGTATATACTCAAAAGTCACTGTGAGGGCTTCAGAAGAAGCTGTTATTAGTCTTTCGGTGGGGGGGGGGGGGGGGGGGGTAGATCTGCTCCTGGGTTTAACCTCAATCGATGATTATTCCTTTTATTTATTTTAATCTCTTGGGCTTTATTTTGTTTACTTACTTATTTTTAGTTTTTATTTTTATATTTATTTTTGTTTGGGTTTTTTTCACTTATGGTAATAGTTTTTGTTTTCATTCGTTATAATTTATTTTGCTTTTATTTCTTTATCTATCCTTGCCTCCTCTCCCTCCGTAACTTGGCTACACTCTTCTGTGTTTCTTTAAGACCACCAGCCAGTCGTTGTCTGCCTACGGAGCGACTCGTTTCTATCTTCTTGATGACGATGACATCAAAATATAGTAGTAAGTTTCTGTTTCATTTCTGAGTGTTCTTTGAGTCAATATAGTTTATATATATATATATATATATATATATATGTGAGATTAAATTTTCTGCCCACTTTTGTCTTAATTAGTTTTTTGGATTTCTTTTCCAAATCTCGAAGTCTTACTTTAATTTCTTTGGGAACTAGGTGTAATAACTCACCATATGTTTTGTTGTCCATTTTTTTATTTTTACCGACGTTTCGGTCTTCTTCAACCATCTACTGGGTGATTTTAGAACACATACTATTTTAACCAATTCAACATTTTTAACAAAAACTAAATTTTAACGCTCGACTAACAAAATAAAAATGTAAACAATTAAACTGGCAGGTTGCAATTCCTGTTACACACAGACAGGTGTGTCTTCAGTTTCTTCATTCCTTGTTGAATTTCCTATATGTAGAGGTTGGAATTGTCCCATGTGCAACTTCAATATGTTTGCAAAACTTGCAGTTTGATTATTGATACTGGGTCTCTTTTCCAAAATATTCAGGGCCTCTACAATACCTAATCTGCTGTGATCGCGTTCTTGATATAGTATTTCGGTATTGTTTGTAAGCATTTCCCTGGTCAGCTTCACTTTATGTAACCTTTCTGTGTGGTCCTTAGGTCCTCCTGCAGCTAGGTGCATCGTGAGGCGTCTGGATAAAGTTGTGGTTGTTGCACCAATGTAAGTGGAGTTTAGGAGTTCCCAGTCTCCTATTTTGCAGTGATATCTATACACTACATTGGTGCGCTGCAATTGTGGTTTCACAGAAAGGTTATTTTTTAAGATTAAATTAGTTGTACTTAAATGCTTGTAGTATATGCTGATTTTCAGTCTGTCGTGGGTTTTTACGCATGTAGTGTTGGCCTTGATGATTTCTTTCAATATGCGTTCATCTGTTTTGTAGGCACTTGAATATTGATTTTGATAAAATATGGTGTGTGTCTCTCCTTGTCTTCCTGCTTCTTGTTTCTCCTTGTCTTCACACCTTTTTTTAGTTGGGTAATTTGGTTGGGCTCTTCTACTACTAGGAAGCAGTCATCAACATACCTGCAATATACTTTAGGCTTGTATAATGATTCGTCGGTTAGAACCTTATTTTCGATATGACACATATAGTAGTAGAAGAGCCCAACCAAATTACCCAACTAAAAACTGCCCTAGAATTGGCTTCGGTACTGAAGTTCACCCAAGAACTGTCTTTTAATAAGAGCATAAATTTCCTAGATGTTACAATAGTTGAAAGGAACAATGACTTAACAACTTCAATTTATGTGAAACCTACACATGAAGGTATATACTTAAATGCAAAAGGTGAATGCCCGCAACGTTATAAGGATGGAACAGTCAAAGCCCTAATCAATAGAGCCTATAAGACTTCATCCAATTGGAACATATTTCATAAAGAAACTCAAAGAATACAGCAAGTCCTGGTTAACAACGGATACAGTAATAGGCAATTCGACACCATTGTGAAGAAATATTTAAACAATCTTAATAAAAGGTGTGAAGACAAGGAGAAACAAGAAGCAGGAAGACAAGGAGAGACACACACCATATTTTATCAAAATCAATATTCAAGTGCCTACAAAACAGATGAACGCATATTGAAAGAAATCATCAAGGCCAACACTGCATGCGTAAAAACCCACGACAGACTGAAAATCAGCATATACTACAAGCATTTAAGTACAACTAATTTAATCTTAAAAAATAACCTTTCTGTGAAACCACAATTGCAGCGCACCAATGTAGTGTATAGATATCACTGCAAAATAGGAGACTGGGAACTCCTAAATTCCAACCTCTACATATAGGAAATTCAACAAGGAATGAAGAAACTGAAGACACACCTGTCTGTGTGTAACAGGAATTGCAACCTGCCAGTTTAATTGTTTACATTTTTATTTTGTTAGTCGAGCGTTAAAATTTAGTTTTTGTTAAAAATGTTGAATTGGTTAAAATAGTATGTGTTCTAAAATCACCCAGTAGATGGTTGAAGAAGACCGAAACGTCGGTAAAAATAAAAAAATGGACAACAAAACATATGGTGAGTTAATACACCTAGTTCCCAAAGAAATTAAAGTAAGACTTCGAGATTTGGAAAAGAAATTCAAAAAACTAATTAAGACAAAAGTGGGCAGAAAATTTAATCTCACATGTATAAATGAAGGACTGTTCCCCAAATATACGAATATATATATATATACCCGTTTTGTTTGTACAGTACATGGTTGTGCTCTAGAACCCATTAGCTTGATTTCAGTATATAATATATATATATATATATATATATATACCTGGTCATATACCTCCAAGGCATATAATCCAGGTATATAATCTCGAAAAATTATTATCAAGTTGAGAGCTCATGATTTTTGTCACCTGTAATGAACGCAATATTTAATTTCAGCTGATGCAAGAATAGATCTGTCCCAAATTAAAAATATCTTGATTTATAAATGTCCCGTCATGGTATAATATGTAAAAGAACACTTCCTGGAAAGACTTCCCTCTCAGTTTGTATAAAACGTCCTGAAATATCACTCCACCACCAGTTGCTATATCTGATTTCTGGTAATATTATTAATGAAATCATTCAAAGTAAAATTAAACTTCAGAAAGTAAGTTCAGAAAAAAAATTACAAAGTAAGTTTGTAATGGACTTTAGAATAGGTATCATTCTTATCAAACGTTTGAACCATCTGTTTAATTAGATAATATTTGAAGAAATGTTAGAAAAAAGTAACAATGATTTTAAACAACCAAAAATAATATTTACTATTATTCAACCTTTAAAAGTTCTGAAAAGTTAACTTCAGTAGTGATGTTTGCTGTAGTATTGTATATTTCGGACATATATGAGCTGCTTTTATGTTGGAAGTAAGATTGAATAAACTGTCAGAAAATGTAAAACTGTTATGACAATTTCAAATTCAATGAATGAATATTGAACAAAGGAATATTTACGAAATAAATGCTATAGATTACAAATTGCTGAATCCTTAAAATGTGACAAATTATAACATGTAGTTATTGTGGTGAAAACTGAAAAAAAAACGAAGATATCATTGTCCTTAGATTCTTTATTTAGTGTACGAAAATTTTTTTTAGGGGTAGAATAGTTTATCAGAAGCACATATAAATTGATTGAATTCAAGTATGGTGACTAAGTATTGTGTTTTCAGTGACTCCTTGAGTCAGTCTTAATTACCAGTTTGACATGGGCTGGAGAGCCCTAGAATTAGACCATTCAAAACAGCCACCTCTCCGACCACATCGAATCCTATAAATACACTCGCCAACAGCCACATAAATAGATTTACGCTACGATATATCATACTATCTCTTTAACTCAACCAAAACGCCATACTGCATGTGAAATTTGATGTTTCTTTTTAAATGATCTTGAAAATTACGTTTAAATTATTATTTATTACAACACAGTAATTTAGAATAATGCAGCAATAATTGAATTACTTGTCTATATTTATTTATTTCAACCGTCATGAATCGCATTACTAATTAAAAAATCTGTGGTCAACGAATAAATTTCAAAATAATGATTAAATTGATAAGTCGTAAGTACAATTTATTAATGTTCCCACTTCTGCATTGGAGAGTCAAAACATACGCAGTATATAAAATATATAAATAATCTACATCATAAATATATAAATTATCTACGATATCACATCAATACTTTACTCAAGGTATACAACACGAGATTTATACCTCAGTTTTACTGATTTCGGTACTAACGTAAACTTTTGCACTATCAACTTTCAAAACAGGAACATTTAAAAGTTCTAGTTATTCCGTACTTAAATACAAAATTTCCGTACACTAAATAAAGAATAGTAATTCATTCTTTGGATATCTAAGGACAATGATATCTTCGTTTTTTTTTCAGTTATTCTAATTGATTTCTATTAATTTCATTATTGAAATCATTTAAAGGAAATTTTGTGAAGAAACGTCGACGGTACTTAGACATTAAAAGAACTGATATTTTGAATATGTATTACTCTAAAGTAACTTATGTATTGATCTATAATAAATCAAGATTAATAAACTATGGTCAAATAAGGATGCTTTTCTAATGCTTAATTTATAATATATAATGTAAGTATTCTTCTAATTATTTTTTAAGTTTACTTAACATTTATGTTATCTAATATGTATGTAGATATATATTCAGTCACTACTACTATACCCTGAGGAATTTTAACTTCGTATATGAAATGAATCTCCTTTGTTTCAAACGCTCCAAAACTTTGTACTGACAATCTATTTTCAATGACTTTTTACCAAAGTTTTACTACTCTAACTTTTTCACCTCATTTATAGTTCCACTACAACCAGAGATTAAACTTAAGCAACTCCACTAGTCGTTAGGTTGGGCGTTAAACTATTTAAAATTTTGTATTTTTAACTAGTCGTTTAATTAACTAGTCGTTTAAAACGAATTCATTGATTATTTAATTCATGCATGTATACGAATACGTTCAATTCAGTTACTGTACGCTTATGAGTTCAATGTTTTGTGTTCCGAATGAAAACATTTAAGTTTAAGAAGTTTGTTTTAAGCAATACCGGCTTCAAAATGTTTAGATTGTAGCAGAGTTTGTCCAATTCAACTACTATACGAGTGTAAATATGGAGCAAAGTACTTAGGATAAAAAAAGTTAAGATTTCATTATGGTCATAAATTAAGACATGGTCTTCAAAGTCCATACTAATGGACACTCAGCTTTCCTGAAGTACGGTTTCTCATTTTAGCCCATTAATTAGATGTATGGGTGTATAATACAAATTCCTTGTTTAAACATGATAGTACAATGTTGGTCATGTGCTTCCAGGTATCTAAATAGTTTGTGAGATAGTCAGCGATTATAACTAATAAATGTCTTACTGGAACATTAAGATATGACGAATATGAGACAATAAAGTACACTGAGCATCTTCGAGTGCTTAGAAAAGAAAGGTTCAGCTGTAGTAATAAAATCCACAACTCATACCTCCAATATTTATAAGCAAAAATTTCGGCCACATACTACTGTACATTTATAATGAAACCGCCACCTAAGAGACAAACCCGAGTAGTTGAAACTAGACTTAACAATTCCTTCTTTATTTCCTCTGATTCCACAAACAGGAAAAAAAAACTAAACTGATTAGTTTCGAGCCAATAACGTTTAAGGGTAACCTTTCCGAGGCCTAGATGGTTTTTAGAAAAAAACAAACTCACACAAACAACAGTACACATTTATGAAACAAAAAAATACTGCAGTGGACAGAAAATAAATATTAGAATTATTATTATTGCTTAAATTTCACAAGTAATGATTTCTTAGAATCTTTCCGTGGAAAGAACAAACAATTTTGGAAAAATCTAAGGTAGAGAGGTTTTAGAAAGGCCTAGACGACAATCTCAGGAACGAATGACGATTATTTGCTTGTTAGAATAAGCGTCCTGGAGAAAGCTATTTTTTTATTATTAATTGTAATAATTTATAAAAACGACTAGGAATGTCTAATTTTTCGGTCAGTTAAGTCTAATTAATGAAGACTCCACAATATCTCTCAACAATAACCGACATTCACATGTGATTAAATTAGTTTCGATCCAGTTATTATGATATAGTACCATACGTATCATTTTTATTAAAAATCTTCACAAATAAATTCAAATAAAATTGTATTTTATTGTCTAAAACTGTCGCATCACAAGCACATATAAATAGAATCAGAATCCATTTAATAACGAATATGTTTAGAATATGATCGGTATATAGTAATTCAAGTAGTCATTGATTACTTTTTACTTAATTACAAATATATTAAAAAATGTAATTATGAATAATCTTTTAATATTCATTCGTTTTGTTACTGAATATGATTATTAATACTAATCCATTCCTGGTCGATCACACGCTGACGGTGAAACAATTTCTATGTTTTTTCTTTTTTTTTATTAGTCTACATGACTACTGCTTGTTGTTAACACATACGAAGACAACAGCTGATGTCTTAGTAAATATTTCACGGTTAAGTAAGTTTTAAACTTGATATCAAAAGCGACTGGATTTGCACCAAGGAGTAAAGTTCATTAGAAGGAGAAGACAATTTCAGAGGACTGACTAGAGTTGGCTTCAAACAGAAGATAGTTGATTCTCAAAGGATTCTGAGAATTTCAAATCTACTTAAGCAAACTGGGCAACTTGTTATTAATCAAATCAACATGGCTGCCTTCAAATAAGACTGGTAAAGGTCCCTAGTATCAGAGGACAGTAGACCTGACATTCACAAGTGCTTTTACTAAATGTTGACACCGGCAGCGTTCCCAGCCTGAAGGAGTCTATTTTTACACGGCACCTGCTAAACACCCTTCTTATACACTTTAATTTTATATCATATTATAATCCAATGAAAAATACAATAAAACTGTTGACTGAGCCTTTTTTAAATATCATCCTCTATAATAAATGTCCGCTTATGATATTTATGCTTATGAAATATTATTATTATGACTTAATAATATTGCTTTAAAAAAATATTTATTTTAGATAAACTTGATAAACTAATTTTATATAAAGAATGCTATGATTATATGAAATTCTTCCACCAACATTTCATGTAAGACTAAAGGAAACCTGGACTGGTAATTAAAATTTACGACAAGTAACCACAAAATCAGAAATACTAAAATAAAATAATTAAATTAATTAATTAAATAATTTTAAATCAGCTAACTTGATTTTAACAATTAATATGATGTTATCACAAAACATATGACTGTTACAAATGACTGTATTTCAAAGAAGGTAAGGTGCAGGTAGGAGGTAGAGGATAAGGTGATTTTGTAAAACAATTTTCTAATATTTGAATTCTTCCGTATGTATTTTATATAAACTTATAAACAATGAACAAGCATTTTATATTTTTAAAAGAAAATATTTTTTTTTCAGATTCTGTCCGATTTACTTATTTACCTTTAATGTTATGATTTCAGCTTAATTTTATTTTTTTATAATTGATTAATATAATAGACAAAAGCTCATAATGCGAAATTATTTGTTTAAATTAATTGTATTGAAATATTAATAAATTACTTGATAAATTGTATTCAATATATTTAAATGGTAACCTTCTAATTTTTTATACCATAAATGCCTATTTGGTAAGAAAATAGAAATCTTACTTCTCAGATTCAATTTTCCAACAATATTCAAGCTTGATATAAAATAATAACATATGAAATCTGTCAAGGGAATTCAAATAGTTTTTGAATAATGAAAATAAGAAACGTTATTTTCACTAATAATGATTTTAACAGAACAAGTGTGCTATTTCTATGTTTAACTGACCAAAGATAGCAGCAATTCAATGAGTAGTGGAGGTCGTATACTGCCATAATCTCTAAGACACGGTTTCGCCAATCGGAAGTAGGCAAGTCTCAATCGGGTCGAGTGTGTACTGAAATAAGATTCTAATTGTTATGTAATCTGAAGATAAAGATTCATCATATCTGTTAACGACCTATTATAACAATATCTCTGTCAGCAGTAATTATGTATCTGAATATTTTACTAAACTGCAATACTTATCACATATTTAGAAAAAAAAAGCATTGAATTATTAGCGAGTGTCTAAACTAGAAAATGTTATGTTTGCAGACATTTATCAACCTTTTTTAAAACCTTAATTAGTTCTTCATTTTTACAACACACATTACTCCCTTATATCTTCATTTAATTTTCCATTTTAATATGTTTTCGGTTTTCTCAGTATCACTGAAAATAATCCTATTTGAATTAAAGGTCTGTTAGATATGTACACCTGTTTTGCCGGTTCACTACTCAAGCAGTATCTCTTTTTTTGCTCAAAAATTTTGCATAAACCATGTCCCTTTAAAGACATCAGAGAGCTACCAATGAATAAAAATTGATCATTATTGCAAAATGCACAAAGAAATAATTCAGTGTCATTCTTATTTTTCTAATTGCTTAAAAAAAATTGATATTTGTAAGATCATTCAAAATTTGAAATAATTTTTAAAATTCAGTCATCTTTCTACCTGAAAATACATGTCTATTTACTATATTTAGCTAACCAAACATATTAATATTAAACACGACCGAAATAACTTTAAAGTGTAGACATTTAATAAATAATAAACAGGGGAGAATAAAACAAATTTCATTAATAGTATGAAAAAAGAACAGAAATGGAGGAAATTGTAAATATTTTGTAGAATATTTTTTAATTAACTTATAAAATATCATAATTAAACGTTGCAGTAAAAAAAATGGAAAGTTAATTCTTACATATGATTTTCAATAATTTTTTCAACAGGCCCTCTTCAGCAAAAAGTATGAATAGAGGAGAAGGTTTTCAGATATATGTGTATGATTTCATTGTCTTTTCTCAGTAACACATCACGATCTTAAGACGACCATTAATAAGGTCGAAATATTGAGCGTGGAAACTTCAGAAACTTACGTGAAGTTTGTATACACGGGGGAACTAAGTTTGTACGTGTTTTACAAACTTGCCACATCCGATTATCTGTTGTGAAGTCATAATGAAACAATTACATGTGGTATGTTTTTCAAGGTCAATTGTCAATACCCATTATACTACCTAGATCACTACTTATTCATCTCATAATTATTTCCCTCAGTCTCCTCTTATAACCTTCCCTTCTTTTCTTAACCTTTGTCTTTAAACTTATTTTATCTTCTCTTATTTTCTGATAACCTTATTTAACCACCGTTATAACCTCTCAAATTTATTTAACCTTCTTCCATTTTACAACCATATTCAAGCATCTCCTTTTATATTATAACCTCTCCTAATATTCTACTTCTGAATTTAAAACTTTTTTTAGTTATTCCCATTAACTGCTAAAAAAATTTATTTAACTTGCCCAATTTCTTGTAGTTTCTACTTCTACAATCTTTTTTTAAACCTTAATTACTTTGTCTTTTTTAGAACATACTTTCACTGTCCTATATCTTCATTGAATCTTCCATTGTAATATTTTTTCGCTCTTTTATGGGTGTTGGAAAGGTACACCTGTTTTGCTGGTTCACTCCACAAGAAGTATTTCCCGAATGATATTACATTAGAAGATCTAAATTTTGCCTAAACTATGTCTGCTTATGATAGGGATCTTTTCCGGTATCCTACATCTTAAAGGGTTGGGACAGTTGGCATAAACTCTTCACCGAGAGACAACTTCTTCAAAACTATTTTTCATCTTCTGCGAGAATAAATTGAGGGCTAGAATAAATATCAAATCCCGCATCTTCCAGCCCTGAGACAAGCACATAAACCACAAGGTTACCCTATACACTAAAAGCCAGTAAAAACAAAAAAAAAAACTTTTTGAAGCAAATGTTCACAATGATATAACAAATTATAAATATTACTTCAAGAGATTTGTGAAAAAATTGTCCTTAGCCAACCAGAATTATATAATTTTACATTATATAACGCTTTAAATTTACAAACATATACCGGAATTACTGATAAAACTACAATCGAAGTATTTATTGCTAAAATCCTTTATATCAGCGATGAACTCTGTAGTTGACTAGATCTGAAAGGGCAGCACATCATGAGATCAAAAATATTTTTAAGAGTAATTCTGTACAACAAGTGAACCGAATAGAATATGTTTAATGTTTCAAGCTAATTACATAGAAGTTAGTAGAGTTTATTTTCCAAAACAAGAAAAATTGTTCAAGAACCACTTGAAAATGAGAGCTAGAGAGAGAATTGAACCTGGATCTAACAGTCTAGAGACAAGGACAGACACGACTGTCCTAACGTGGACCCTAATTACTATCTCTTCTGGAACAGAGCTCACAGTGAGCCGTAAGAAAGACATGCACCAAAATCAGTAGTAAAGGTAAAAAAAATACAGAGTATACTTCTCATTTCACTAACGAAAATAATCTATCATCCAAAAATACTTTCGTTGAATAAAAGAATGCGTTGAAAGTCGTGCAGTCTTACAAAATATTTACTTAATTTCTTAAAAAAAATAATAAATTTGGTTAAGTATATATCAATTCCAACGCATAAGAAGAAAAAAGAACACAGCTTATAAAAATGCGTATTATTAATTATTTTACACTAATTTTAATAACTAATCATTTAAACTAAATATTTTATTTAATGAAAATTTATTGAAGCTTTTTTTTAAAAAAAAATGTAGGTTTAACGATAAAATTACATTATTTTGTTGTTTCTTTTTAAAAATCGGGAATATTACAATCACTGGAGGGCTTCCTAATCAAAGTTTGATTGAAGAATTTTTAGTGAACAAATCTATAACCTGCTATTCAAAGAGAGTTGAAACTTTATTCCAAACAAAGGATACAAAAAAAATTCTTTGGTAAAAACAGCGATTAAATTACCTCAAAAAATAGAGGCAAATAAGGGTAAAATAAGAGGAAATAAAGGCAAAATAAGAAAAATGTAATTGATACTGGAGTTCGTTTTTTTTTTTTAAATAACAATTCACCTTCAATATCAAAACCGAAAAGCAAATACAGTTTCTCTCTCACAACCGATGTATATCTAATAGAGAAACTGTACTATACAGCAATTCAATACACGCTTTTATATTAGTTAATGTTTTGAGACAATTAAAGAATTATTAGTTTGTTCAATCAATATATTTTGACTAATACTAATGATTATTATTCATAACCCATGCACATAATGGTTATGAATGATTGTTATGAATAATTATGTTATGAATAATTGTTAGGACGTTAAATACACGTCCTAATAATAACTCCAAGTCTAAACAGACATGGAGTTTTTGGTAACGATTATATTTAAAAATACCATTTTTTGTTAAAACGTACATTGCTCGTATAATACCACTAAATGTTTTGTTACTTTTCCATGAAGGATGCATACAATATTATTTTAATACAAACAACTGTATGATAAGAAATAACAGTTTAAAACCTATACGAAAAGGACAATTTCATGGAATTCTATGCATTTCTATTGATGAAGTTATTCTATCCTTATGTATGGAAAAGTTAAAAATATTTTCTGTTCATACTTTTAAAAATTGGAAGCACAGTACACTCCACTTTACTAAATACCAAGATTTCACAACAATACGTATCAAAAATCAACGCCCGAACCGCAGTATGAAACAAAAAAAAAAGACTAAGATCTATCATCTGTAATAAGATGTCTCTGCCAGAGTCAAATCAAATCGGTTGAGATTTTACCACTTTCTGACGTAAATTTTAGTTGGTCTGACGAAGGCCGCTTGTTACAACTGAAATATTTTAGTCTTATTTCTGATTTCTTACTATGGTTTAAACACTGAATTTATTATATCTGAACCCGAAATCTACAAGAGTAATCAAACAATTAAATGAGTGATGTTAATGTTAATGTAGCATATATATTTTGTAAAGCCGATATTCATTACAATCTAATCAGTGTGTTTATTTAGAGTAATTTCTGAGTAAATTTCTGAACTGTATTACAGTCAATTATGAAAGACGTGGTTAGGGGTTTATATTCTGAGAAAAAGTCCTCCTCGAGATAGAATATCGTCCAAAATCTTTTAATTTCTACCGATGGAACTATGGAATCGATTAATTCTATTCGAGGTAACACAGTGAAAAATTCATGGGGCGTTTAACAAAATAATGATATTTTTTCATAATCAATATAATTTAGGTTGTATTGCAGCGGCCGACCCTTGAAGGAACACATAAAAGCTAGGGATTGGCTTTTGTTACATCACACAATGAACATTGTACATTAGGAGTCATACATTTTTCTTAGCTCAAGTTTATTTAAAGTAAGGATCTTTAACGATTATCTATCATCGTACAAGCTTGGGATCGACGGTTTTACGTACTCCCCGAGGGACGACGTACTCTCATAGTTTTCACTTCCTGAGTGAACAAATGTAGAACCAGAGTAGATGTTGAACCTACCGATCTATCGGTCCAGATCTGAGCTCGTTTATCATTGAACGACCATAATCCACTCACAATAATTTACTTATATTAAACATAAGAATGACTTGTATACCTATAATAAGAAGTATTTATACGTTATCCATCACTTTTTGAGTAAGATTAATCGCTACCTTCTTATTAATTACATTCCTATCTTCTCCTCGATATTTAGAAGAGAGAGAATGTTCCTTAAATTAAGTTCTTTATACAGTTGAATGAGTAACCCACGTGAAGGGAAAAGTTTAATAGTTTGACCATACCAAGAGAATAAATTTTATGTAGACTGTGAAAATGGTAGCTAACAAATAATTATACTCGTAAAGTTGAATGAAATATATCCTCAAGTAAAAATATTTCTGTGAAACCGAAAAACTACCAATCATTGGATTTTTGGTATATAGCATGTGCAATTAAATGAATTGTTATATTGGATTGTGTTGTAGCTGATACAAATAGTAGGTCTAATTTTACTTTGATATTGGTTTGACATATATATCTCCCCCTTTGTTTATAAATAAATCTTACTTGTAATAACAATTATTTTTTTTTTACTCATAACAATCTCCAAGAGTTGGTACTCTTGCTCATCTCTTTTCATAAAGGCTCTCCTCGATAAATAAATCTGTGGGATATTTGAAATTGGAAACAGAAATATGATTGGTAGTAATCAAAACGGGATTACAAGTCACGAGACCGACAAGGCCAGAGTGAAATACGACCACTATTCAGTTTCATGATTTGGTCGTGATGTCCAATTCATTTACTGCTGCTTACTTCCATGTGGTAAAATATAATTTCCAGCATGCTAGTTTATCTTTTAATCAAAAATAAGTTGTCAAAAATCGGAAATTATTTAAGAATATAAAAGAAGTTTTTATTTTATTTTTTAATTTATCCGGTTAGAGTGCTTAATGTAAGGAAATTATAGTTTATTTTTCCGACAATGTAACTAGAAGAACCGTAAAATATAATGGATTGAAGAAGGGATAGCAGTTTTCGTTTAGAATCATTAGATTCATTTATATATTTACAAACGTTTCAAAGTAAACTATAGGTACACACAAAATAGAAAATTAGACTTACAGTTTCTAATTTTCGCTTTAACCATCATCAGGAGAAAAGAGATAGGGAGACCAAGCGCACTTTCGTAGCGACGGTTGGAGAGCCTATTTACATTCAAATCAAAATCCTTTTGCAATACAATGTTTACTTTTCATTATATTAACATTAATTTATACATATTAAACTTAAAAAGAGGAATTATACTTATTAAAATAATGATAATCATATTTAAATCAATCTGGATTGAGTAAGTGACAGTTACCATAACGATGGGTAACAATATCAGACGTATCATTACTTTTATAATTTCCTTATGCCATAGAAAAAATCACTGCAATACAGAGCATTACACCTTATTCATACGAGACAGTGAGGAATGAAGCAAATAATATTGTATAGTATAATAAACTATATATTAAAGGTATTGTATTTGGACTTCAGGGTTTTAACTTCCTAATGATATTAGAATCAAACATTAACAACCTAAGTGAACTTGTTAGCCTTGCGTAGCAGAATATAAAGAACTAGTAGCAATTAAGTATAAGTAGAATAGTGTTATTTGGAGAGTAGTCAGCGACAGTGGTGTGTTGGATTTTGTAGCATGGAACAATAACAAACTTCCACAAAGGAGTAACGCCTTATTCAGTTACAAAAATAAAGAGAATTTGTTTTGTTTTTACAATTTTTGTCATAGGTATATGTTCATCTACAAAAGTTACACAGGTGTAAGGGGATTCGAACATATGCCACTGTGACAAAGCCATCTGAGTTTGGCTTTGCCAAACTGAGTTCGGTTCAATGCTCCGCCGAACCATACACTTGAATAAACCCCCCAGATTTAATCAGAGTACAGAACTTCTAAATAATTAAAAAAAAATATATTACTGTATTTTCTTGTGGTGCCACCATTGGTCTTAGAATAAGTTAAGAGAAAAAAAATGTATGCATACCTTAAAACGAACGGCCCAACAAAGTTTACTTTAGTAGTAATTAACAATTTATTTTCACATTACAAAAAAATCTAGTCCCAAATAAACTCCACAAATGACATTTAACAAACTTTTGGAATTAAATGAATTAAAAAGAAAGCTGTTATTTCACTCTAAACTTATACTAACAGGCATTCCCTACAAATAAAATACAGTTATTCAAATTAATTAGTTAAACTTAAAATAACAACTGTTTGATTAAAAATATTTCTTAATATTAGTTTACTGTAAAAGACCACAATGGTAGATTGATAAGATTGATATAATAGTTATAATATCTTATATGTTGGCTGTATATTGTTTAGTATTAAATCACGGAAAAACTACATCACGACCCTATATGTCAACATGGATCCCATTTCATACATTGTAAATTAGTAACTCTATAAAATATAAATTGAATTTTTATAAACCTAATATTACTAAATTTGCTAAAAACCACAATATTTCCGCCTCAAAAGCAATGAAGTTTGCAACTAACATGTAAATGTAAATTGGAGATTGAATCGGGAAGATTGTCAACACGAACTGATCACACAGTATGATAGTTTCTAGGGAAACTAAAAAAAAAAAACGTCATTGTAGAGATATAAACTTCACAGTTATTTATCAAATATATATATAAAAAAAAATGGTTCATTATAGTACATTTTGTAGGATTAGAAAATTTTATAGTGAAAAAAAAAATCCCTACAGAATATTAAAACTTGAAATTAAAACTTTAATATAGCTGTCCGTCAAAAGGGTTGATTTTTATAATGAATAATACGTAAACTTATTGAAAATTTGGTTGTAAAACACTTCATATTTCCAATTTTACTGGGCCAAAGTTTAAGTCTTAGTTTGTTTATTTTATCTTAAATATGCATAATTATAATAAATTATGCGGAATTATCCTTATTATTTGATATAAATAATGAAAATTATCATATTAATTGGACCGGTGCAAAAAATAATTACGTATGAAGAATCAGTGTTGTTAAGAGATAGTAGAGAATCCTCTCTGTTTAGATTTAATCCAACAAATATGAATATTTGTCACCATTTCTTGAAACTTGACTCAGCCTTAAAGAGGACATTAGGCTCATCTAAGAGGGTTAAGATAATAGACAGCTAGGGGACAATTTTTTTTATTTTTCTCTTCTTGCACTTCTTTGTTTACCCTAACATATCTTCTTGGCATTGTCTTCTCCTACACTTTACACCTTTTAAAATACCTCTCTTCCCTCCCACTCCTTTCAACCGCTTGCCAGATGTTTCCACATCATTGGTTTCAGTTGGAATTTGACTCTGACGAAGACCATTTGATAGAGTTGAAAGGTTTTAGTCTCTTTTCTCATTCTTTTGTGATTTGAATGTTTAATATCAATATGTACTTACTAACTCATATTTAATACTTAAATACGTCTAACCGAAGAATAAGGAATTAAAAATTTAATGCCACATTGAAAAAGACATAAAAATCCCATTATTAATAATACCAAATATTCATAAAATGATAATTGTCTGACCAGCACCTACACGCTGACAGTTTAAGGACTACCCTTATCCTTGAGGATTTGGTCGTCCCCCTCCAAAGAGGGAAATACCCATTCCCCCGTGCCAGGGCTCATTAAGAATGAGTACCAGTATAGGAGCATTTGCCAATGAATGCTCCCACCCACTGGTGAGGGCCGGAGGTCTAGCTCCTCCTTGGTGTTATGCAGACACCCACCCGAGAAGATACTGCTTCTCACAGAGCGACTTATTATTACTATTCTTACATTAAAAGAATAATGTAATATCATAATGAATACAAAATACCATTGATAAAAATATAAAGTGAATTAAACCATAACTATCTAACTTTAATAAAATACCGGCCAAAGTTAAACTCATATAAAAATTCAAATTAAAATTAAATTTTATTAAAAAAAATCGCAAATTTCTGAACATTGTGCCTATATTATTCCTGGTCGGTTGGTGAAAATTGATTTAGTCATACTGGTGTTGAACCAATGTGTCTTACACACTTTTCACTTTTGAAGAATATCATATTTTCGGTGACGTGAATATGTAACGTACGATTTTGTAACTCGTAATAATCACATGGTTCATACAATTATACATATATATAAAAAGATTTCACATAAACACGTGGAATAACAATCAATGATGAAACCACAATAAGAAAATGGGTTATGTTAAACAATAAATGATTATGTTAAAGACATAATCAATCAAATAAATCCAAATCTACTCAGTTTTGTAGATATCTTAGTGATTCAAGACACGATCAAGATAAATGACTAGACAGGTCAATCAGGTCAAGAATGATCTGCCTGAAAATCATGAGAATTGTGATTTTCTTTGCTAATAATGTTAAACTTGTTTTTAATATCATTTAGCTGTAAACTGTAATGAATTGCAGGATATTATTTTTCCCTATTAATATGATAGTTAATTTTTTTTAATTCATTTTAAAGGTTGGAATTTTATGCTTTTATTTTCCGCATTAATTTATTGGTTACTTCATCGTTCAGTTAGAGTCTCTATCATATTTCAGCAATGCTCCAGTAATGACCACCCTCAGTATTCAATACACGAAACTGTTTGCTTTATAAATTATATTGGGCAATATGAGACTCGCCAGACACTACTGATTTAGCTTTCAAACTAGTAACTGTCACTGTTTCGGATTATTATATACATTTGCCATTGTCGACAGACCAACACTAGTACGTTGCTTGTTACTGGATGGAAAGCACTAGGGCCTATTGATCAGGATGTAGCGTCATAATGCGGTAGTTTTCCAGACAACTTATATTAAGTGGCCTACATTTCTTTTCTTTCAATCTCCTCCTTATGACTAGATGAATTGAGATAATGTTTTATCAAAGAAAGGAACGAGTTACATAAGATGCTTATCATTTCACTAACAGAAATGAATTCCGAAGTATAAGCACGTGAAATAAAAATCAATTACTAAACAAAAGAATGAAATTACAAAACTAACCGAGATCATTTAACAAAACTTTAAAATATAAACAATAATAACAGTTTATTCAAGCTCGACTCAGTACTGACGAGGTAATGGCTTCATTTTTGAGGGTTCACAACATGAAAATACTTTGTTACGTATTTCTTCCTGAACTCTTTTGTTAACGTGATGACGTTCATAAGAATGCTTGTTTATGTTTAATGACCTTAGTCATTTTTTTCTTATGACTAATAAGAAAAATCAATATATATATATATATATATATATATATATATATGAAAATACAAAACAGTCCAAACCGAACAGATAAATAAATGAATGAAACAGACAACACATAGAAGAAACGAAAAAAATTACTGTATCGATCCAGTAAGTTTTTTCGTTTTTTCTATGTGTTGTCTGTTTTGTTCATTTATTATATATATAATATATATATATATATATATATATATATATATATATATATATATATACAAAACTAAAATTTCAGAACCACTGAACCCCGATAAATTTTAGTGTTTAGTGTTGTTTCTATTCCACGGTCGATACTTTTATCAATATATATATATATATATTATATATATATATATATGTGTGTGTGTGTGTGTGTGTGTTCTGTTGAACGACCTTTGTATTGTGGCACGAATAAATTTCATTGCCCATCTTTCAAGTTTTCTTACCTTTGTTTTAAATCTTTCTGGTACTAAATATACTAGTTCTCCCAATGATTTATTTGAATGATGAAATTTATGATATCAAAATCCAAATGATGAAATTTATTCATGCCACAATACAAAGATCGTTTAACTGAACATCTATAAAAGGAGGATTGCTCCCAAAATTTACAAATATATATATATATATATATGTTAAGAGAAAGAGACATACTTACTAACTCAAAATTTCGGATAATCCGTCTTCATGAAAAAAGAGGGCGGGAGATCAAGCACGCCGGAAACATAACGGCAGAAAACTGTATTGGCCTTGGGTTTTACGAATTATCTAAACAGTTTTGAATTAGTAAGTGTGTTTCTTTCTCTGTGTGACTATTCAATGATTTTGAACTTGTTTTTCTCCACTCTGGATCAACATTCTCATTTTAAAGTATATATATATCAAATACAAAGAAAAGTAATCAGAGGCACTTTTTATGAAGTGTACAAGTCAATGAAGTGAGGACGACGAGGAACGTTAGTTACAAACGAGGAAGATTAAGTGTGGAGGATTATATGACAAAAAAATGATGTTCACGTTAATGACTCGACAGCCTTGGCTGTTAGATGGTCCACTTTGCTTAACAATAATATCTAAATTATAATGAAATCTTTTATTTTTCTATAAGAAAATAAGTGATCGAATTGCGAGAGGGGTGTTTTCCTTAGCATATACGAGATAATTTTGTGAAGATATTAAATATATAGTAAGAGGGAAAAAGGAATAGGAATATATTTACATAATTGATTAATACCAGTGAAGAGACCAGCTGTACAGAAAGGATCTTGCTGAAATCTCATTAGTAGATGCTGTATGGTACATCATATTATTACTATGGCAAAGATAATGAGTCAAAATGTCTATTGGCAAAAATCAGACAGTCACAAAAAGAACCCTTTACATTTCAGAACAATATACTTTCATATAAATTAATAGCGAAAAATCAGATGTAACTCACTTTGAGATTTTGACAGACTTAGTTATTAGGAAGGAAGTGGTAGGCGATGTGCCTACTTTTTGACTGACAAATAGCAAGTACATTAGAAAAACTGAAGACAGAAGAAGAACATAACCGTAAGGAGAAGGAAAAGGGACAAGATTTTATGGTAAATTGAAGTAAAATTAATGAAATAAGACCATAAATACACTCCTAGAACTACCTCTACTGAAGATTAAGAATAGATTTTTTTCCAGTTTCTTGAGAGTTTCTCATAGAGTCTTTAGTTTTGAGTGATTACTTTCATCTGCACCTAAAACTAGGCTAACTTTGGAAAACATCTAAAGTTGAATAAGGCCTATAAATACGATGACCTCTAAATTTATAAGCAGCATTTAAACACAGGCTTCTCTCCCCTGCACCGCTGTCACAGATCCTTTGTTTCTACATTTCAAGAAATAGATCCAGTTTAAAAAAAAAGTAGCAGTAATACAATAAAATGAACGTAAATTATATGAACCATTGAAGCTGGAGTGTTTGTGTGTTTACTTGTGTAATTGAGTGCACGCGCGCGTGTGATTAACAGGAAGAATAATAAAAATGGAAAAATAAAATAACATCATAGTCACTTCTAATTGACGTAACATTATAACTATAATGTATAATATATAAAAAGTTATAAAAACATATAAAGTATAAGATCATTTGTCTGCCCTGAATGGCACCATACATTGTAAAGATTACTAGATTAAGAGAATGATAGTATAATATAAACATTTGACATCAATATGTGTAAATATGTAATTGACGAGTTATCATCCTAGAAAAGAGGAAGTCACAAGAACTTTTCGCCAGCTGCTTAGAAACGACATAAGTAGGAATCCATTTTGATTCCTAAAGGATGTGTCCATAGATTTCTGTGGTGCCATACCGTCAACATTCTACTTTGAGAGTCCTAAATTTTGCTTTTTTTTTGTATTTAGAGTAGGGATCATTAAGTAGTACTCGATATCGTACGGGCTCAGTACCAACAGCTTAACGTTCTCTCCGAGATTGGCCGTGCTCAGACTTTTTCATATCGGGTGTGACTAAATCGAGGTGCAGAGTGGATAAGAAATACGCAATCTACCAGACCAAAGTCAAGCACGTTGCCACTGCGCTAGCCTGCCACCATCATTTGACATAATATGTGCATTAAAATGTACAGTTGATATCCGACTTACGACATGCGCAACTTACGTCGACCCGTACCCACAATGCGTAACGCTTGTTATCCAGTTTACTTAGTAGTTTAATAGTTTAAATAAGTATCCTATATTTCTCATAAATTAGTCAGCTCGACAGTCCATGCTGAGTTCTTTCTCAATACTATCTAAGAACATCCCTTCTTATGGTTTGACCCTTAAAATACCCTTATTTACAACAGACAATTTTTTAAAACAGTAAAAACTTTACAGTCAAAGTAACTAAATAGTTATGTATATTAAACTTCCTATTTTGCATGAAATAAAACGTGATAAACTTCAGTAATGTTAATAAGTAATATAAAAAAAGAAATCTAGAAGTTTCATTTCAAATAGTATTTATGGATGAAATATCTGCAAGATTTATCGTAAATTAATGGCAAATATTAATAATAATACGTATTCTATTAGTTTATGCGTTATCATGCTAATTTTAGTTTGATACTCTGCCACGCATTCATTAAGGAATATTACTGATAATATACAATGTATGGTTCAGGTAAAGGGGTCAGGGTCGCACAATCGTTTGCGTGCTCGCCTCGGGACTAGTAGATCCAAGATTCGATACTAACTCTGATGCATGATTTATTCACGAAGGAAGTGAAAAAAAAAACCCTGAGAAAGTCTTGCCTCGAAGAAGACGCTAGACCAGCGGTCCCAACTCTGTACGATGTGAGGTATTCGTAGATCCCTACGATCCCTACTCTAAATATACTTTAGTTAGGCAAAATTTAGGACTCCCAATGTAGAATGACTATTACGTTGTATCACAAAGAGCCAATCTTTAGCGTATGTCTGTACTCACTTCCAACGACTGTTGTAATATAACCTAATAGTTCAGACAGTTATTTGTGCATTCAGTTGTTTAAGGATATCATTTAAAAAAGAAAGCTAGGTCATGATATATTAGAAAAAATAATATAAATAATAATTTATTTAGTTGATTGTGTATAATTAATTTATTTTAATGGTTATTTTATAGTAACCATTACTACATTGGTTTTATGCTTGCTTGGTGCATTTAATTTTTAATGTTGTAAGAAATTATAGATTGTTTTGTAAGTAATATCTATAGTTATGAACTAATTGAAAGCTATTCCTTTTGATGATTTTTCGAATTGTCCAGGAACGTATTTCTAATAAATGTTTGCAAGATCTTATACAATGTAAGTTAATTACTCTGGGATTTTATCAGGATTATGCTGAGCAAAGCAAGAAGTACTTATCAAATGTCCTTTTTACAGCTGTATTGGCATTTGAAAGAATAAAATATTCCCCAATGTTTATTATTAATAAATCATTACGCTTGTACTTACGTGTAACATGCATTATCTGATAAGCCAAAATGATTATTTAGTAACCAATACTGCTAGGCAGGTCATTACAGATAAGAAGTAATTGACGAATAGTTATGAATTTAGATTTCACTCAATTAAAGTAATTTCCTCCTTTCTAAAAATGGTTCTTTAGGATTACTGAAGTTTGCTGAGGGAAGAATTAGTATCATAATATACCATATATAAAAAGCTTTCACATAAACACGTGAAATAACAATCAATGATCAAACCACAATAAGAAATGGGAAAACAAGGCTAAGATCTTTCAACCGTAACAAGCGGTCTTCGTCAGAGTCAAAAACTCAACTGATGTGAAAATACCATGGTATATGGTAGTGTTCCACTAGAATTATACTTAATAAGGAAAATATTAAAAATAAAATTTCAATACTATAGAATTATACAATGATGTAAAAAAAGTTACTATTTTTTTAAATATCTAGTTGAATGTTGAATATATATTTCACTAATTTCATTAAGATTTATATAATGATGTTTTTTAAATGTTTTTTTTTTTAGAAAAACACACACCTGTCGAAACATATACAGATATATTGCAAGACTCTCAGCCTAAAAGTGACAAAAATTGATTAAGGATATCATAGAATGTGTAAAAAGACTAAATAAGGTTAAAACAATACTTAATATTTTTTTACAATTATTATATTTTTTAACAAAATATTGAATAAAAAGAGATATTCCTACATAAGTAGTTAGAAATCTTGGACTATTCAACTGACAACCTTTTCGCAATCAAAGTAATATTAATTTTCTTTACTAGATTGACTGAAACATATATTTTCTGATAAAATACTTGGCCTAGAGGTAATTATGGTAGTATAGCACTGAACTGATGAGTTTTAAGAACAATCTAATATTAATTTTAAATCTACACTGTGATAATTCTATATAAAGAAATTACTGTTATTAAATTGTTTAAAACGGATATTTCGATTGTAGAAAATTTTCTCACTTTCTCATTATTTCATTAAAATTTTAATCTTTAGGAGAAAGAATCTAAAGATCACTACATTATAAAATATGGCACTGTCCCCGTTATATATTACCTAATAGTTTGATTATATATATTTTTTTCGGGTGGAACTTTGCATGATGTAAATATAACTGTAGAAAAATTGTACTTCTTGCCATTTAGGAATTATATTATGTAAATATAAAGAATAAACTGGCAATCAAAATTCAAGTAATATCATAGAAGGTGATATATAATACATATAAAAGTAGAAAAAGTAATTTATTTATATCTAACGTCAATGAACACGAACACCTAACCCTTACCATTGGAAGCTAGAAAGCAACTGACCGCAGTGCCCCTCAGAGGCTGTTTGTAGGTATCCAAGGAAACACATGCGATACGCGAATGCGCAGAATACTGCTATTGTAGTTCGCCTTATTTCACACAGAGCAGCACCTGTCAAGCAACCCTTCTATTCGATCGTTTGAAAACAAATTCATCTATATTCAAATATATTTTTAATATAAATGAATTGAGAATTATTAAACAAAATTACCATTTTCATTAGTTTTATCATTATTACTTCCAACAATATTTATATTTTTTTTTTATTAGTTTTAATATGATTGTTATATACTTGTTAGATCACAAAAAAAATGTGTATACATACAACTTTGTAATTCTATAACTATTATTAGTTTAACTAATCAGAAATATAAATGTACATTACAGTAAAACCTAACGGCACAATATTCCTGATGAAAGATTTGATTTATTGTTCCATCTGTCATAAATATATATATATATATATATTTCACAGTAATTACCCAAAATAAAACACAATGTCTGAACCGAAGTAAAAAACTATAAATATAGTTAAGGTCTTCTAACTCAAACAAGTAGTTTTCATCAGTTGAGTGAGACTCTGATGATGATGATTACTTGTTTATATTAAAGGATGATAGTCATATATCTGATTCCCTTACTATGGTTTACACGTCGATATATATATATATATAAGAATCACAATAAACACGTGATACATTCAATGAAGTTTAAAACCACAAGGTAAAGGAAAACAATGAATCTGAGGCCTTTTACTTTATGATAAAGCAAATTATTTACCATAAATTTAAAAGTCTAAGATTATTTATTTCTACTGTTTTTCTTTTTTCTTCTGGTTTTATGCTTCATATATAGATATATACATAAGTGAGTGTGTGTGATGTGAGACAGAAAGAGCATGAACGTGAAAGAGTGTATGCAGGATAATGATAGAATTAAAAAAAAAAAACCAAAAGACAGTAAAAGAAGATCCCCTACAAATACTAATAAAACTTTGTAAATATTAATCATAAAAAACACCACAATTTAAAACGAAAACAAAGCAATAACTTTTATTTGTAATAAAACTATAAGCTTAAGTCAAAATAAGTATTTTGTAGTGTTAATGAAAGAAGTATTGTGTAAAATTTGACAATGAAGCATATAATACACAGTGGAACATGCTAGAATAAAATACAAAATTAAAAAAAAAAACTATAAGCAATTTTTTAGACAACTAAAACAATATAAATATTATAATGGTAAAGCTATTTAAGCACCTTTGTAAAGAAATCGAATTCTTTTAAATAATAAGAATTAGTCTTTCAAATGTAGAAAGTGTAAATTATCTCTTCTCTTAATTCTGAACATGTACACAATTCAATATGAAGATAAGGAAAGTTTGTTCTGATCGTAATTTATAAAAGACATTAATATTACTCTTTATTTTAAACACTTATTGGCTAATTTATATTCAAATTATTCTAGATAATAATTATTGTTCCTTTGAATATACATCACCAATGGTTTTATTATATAGATAATATTATTATACAGATTTAATACATAGATAATATTACATTGAAATAGTTGACAAAATTAATATAATTGACAATTGATCAAGTACTAGGAACTTTTTAAATTATAAAATTGCTAATGTCAAATTCCAGCAGGACCGTTAATTTTATATCGTGTATTCTGTATATTATAATAGTGATGTATACAATTGTTATAACTTATGTTTAATAAGTTACTTATTATAAGTTACTTATAACTTAGTTTTAAAAGTAACAATACTAATTGAATGTTAGTCATTCAAACATCTTGTGCAAACACACGCTGACTCATATACCATCTTTTTCGTTCAGCTCCTCTCATTCTCTTACTCGTTCTTTCTCTCTCTCTCTCTCTCTCTCTCTCTTTTCTATGTCACTAACACATACACACGCTCATATACAAACAATATAGATATTGTTTTGTATATACTGAAATTGTTATTTCTACAATTATGTATATTAAGTTTGATTCTTTGAAACTAGAAACTAGTGGATGCTACTTTTTTGAAAAACAGTTTCTTAAATGAGCATGGAATATTTTCAATATCTCGTTAAAAGAATGCGGAACAGATATATTTGTTTTTGATACTGAATTTTCTTAACACACACTTTGATCCATTGAAGAACAGGAAACTCGTAAAACACATGCACTGGAGAGCAACGTTCATAAATACATTTTTTTTCTACAAAATTTCAAATCTATGAACATGTGTTAAAAAAATGTCGAAAGAATGTGATGTGTAAAAACTACAAAAAACAAGTATAAGTTGGTAGAATATGACTCTTGACAAGCCTTTTGTTATACCAATATTTCAGACTACTATATAGAGTCTATGTGGACCTCAGCGGACGACAAAAAATCACAAAGGTCTAGAAGTAGAAAAGTAGTTTCATTTTTTTTAAAAATTTACGCATTCATAATTATATACAGTTAGTTATATGGGATCCGCCGATGAAAATATACCTATCATGTGTTCTGCATTTAAAAAAGCGTTGAAAAACCCTGATATAAATTAAAAGACACAGGAAAAACTCAGTCCATTTTTATTATTAACAAACTCAGTATTTAGTCGTTCACAAGAGTTAATCTATAGTGAATATTTATTCATCAACTTCTAAACAACAATAAGATATTGAAGTATATGACTCAAATCTTTTAACTAAAACAACTGCTTTTTGTTAGAATTTCTGAATTGCTTTCTGTGATTTGGACGTTTATTTGAATTTTGGATGTTTTATTGCAAAATTTTGTTATATTTATTCACATGTAAAAGAGGAGTACAGTATGCACATATTCAGGAAAATAAAAACTAAAAAAGTATGGATTAATAATTAACTAAAATTTATCTTTGTGGATTATTATTAATAAGACAATAATTGATATATTTAGAGTTGTACATTTGAATTAAGTTGGTTCTAATGTTAAAAGTTATTTATTAAACATAAATAATCTTTCTATCTATATATATATATATATATATTTTTGATATGGTCGTGTATCTCTTAGAATAATTAAATTTTAAATTAAGGGAAGAACATATACTAATACAATTTACAGTCAAATATGATATCAAATCTAAAATCAAATATGATATGGTGTGTGGATTGGGGTCAATTATGTCGCATGGACAAGCAGAGGACATATTATATACCCATGCTCATGGGCTATTCATTAGCAATTCCATATTGGGACATTATAAGATCTCAAGTAATACTGTCTCTACTGCAGTCCCCGTTATCGAAAGAAAATATTTTCAGTCAAGGCAACTTTGGTGCTTGTAGTCCATGACTGATTACATAAATCAAAAGAGTATTAAAGAAAAATATTTTTTTAGATGGAAGATGAGATAAAAGGGAATTACTAGGGTAGATAAGAGGCAAGTGCAGCAGTTTTTTTGCATAGCAATCTGCCATCTTGTCCTTAATCACAAACTTGAATTAAGTTGAATTTAGAAATTACTGTATATATACATAGACAGCAAACTTAGGAACTGTTGTTATGGTTTGTTGTAGATATTACTTGTTTGGAATGATAATTGCAAAAATAATAATAATATCCGTATTAAACGTAAAAAAAATTGTAGTCGTATTTATAACCTTTAACTCATGATGTATTAATTCTTCACTTGGATGAAATTTTGAAAAAAAATATAAAAAAGGATAACAAATTGTTAGTTTACCATCATCACGAAAACTCCTATTTAGAAAAACAAGCACAACGGTGAAACGACGGCTAAGAAACAAAAGTGTGGTCACGGGTTCACCCAGGTCGAAAAGAAAACACAATTGTTTTTTGTTTCGCTAAGTAATACTACAGTATTACCAACGAATGAAATAGTTCATTAAATAATTGTAAAAATTACACTTATAAAATATTGATCATAAGGATCACTTTAAAAACTTAAAAAGAGAATGTTAAGCCTAAAAACAATATAGTGACAGAGAAAAAAAGTAAACAATATCAATTCAATTTTACATGCAAATAAAATAGAAATGATATTTCAAAAAACCATAGTCAAATTCGAATTAGGTATCTCATTTTCGTGATTTATATCAGGTGTACTATATACCCCAAGATGTTAAATGTGGGGCTCCTCAGAAGCTCATTGCATCACCTTCTTATCTTCACTGGGGTCATTCTATTTCAGCTATTTTCAAATTTTATTCAAATATTATTTGATAGTCTCGTTTTTATCAAAATTCTTCTTTGAATTCCAAATTTGGTTTCATATCTGAATTTACAATATTCTTGAGTTTATGTTGAGTATCCCTTGTGTATATCAATTCCATATTATTAAGATGGTTTTAATTCTAACCTGAAGAATACTAGCGTTAATTCAAAACATGTTTATTCAACATTTTCGAAGAAGTCAACTTTTTTTCTGGAATCAAATTTAAACAGTCAGTTGATTTTTGAGAAATAACTTCTCTAGTTTGAGATTCAACAAGGCAAGCAATTCTTCCAGAATCAAGACAGTTTGAAAGGAAATATTGATATCAGTGACCTCAAAAACTACTAGACCAACATTTTGGTGGGCTTTATGTGCTCAGGGGGCGCTAGATGTTTAGGAGGCGATAAATTTTTAAGCTTCAAAAAAATAGTAGGTCCATCAAATGTGAAATACTTATTTTGACATTTAACGTTTTTATGAAACTTTGATTTTAATGTAGTAGTAGAATAAAAATGGTTCATACTATTCCAATCTCCATAGAAAAAGGGAACTAAAAATTAAAAACAAGTGATGTCCCCGGAGATACTGTCCCGAAATAATTTCAATTCTCAGAAAGTGAGAAAGTGCAAGTATTGTCAGATAATGCCAAAAGATCAAAATTGTGTTTGAACAATATTTGAAAATTGACAATCTGCTACAATAGTTTTAATAATAAATAAGTTTTAAAACAATGTTTTTCAAAACAAACTATTTAAATTTAATAATTCATTTGGCAACCTAATGGTACCTATAAAGTTGTGAAAGGGGGGACAGCGTATGACTGGAAGTGATACAGTGTAAGTATTCTATATTTTTTTGAGTTTAATTTGTATCAATTAAATTTATTATCCCAAAGTGTATAAGCATGAACATTAAAAAAAAGTGTCGTCAATATTCAAATGACTATTTAAAATACGGATTTATTCCCTCTCCCTAAAGTATACAACAGCCTTTATGTTTAATTTGCAAAGGACTATTCCCAAAGGAAGCCGTGAAACCATCCAGATTAATGGAACATTTACAAACATAGCATCCTTCTAAAGTGGATGAATCAGTCGTCTTTTTTCAAGAAATAAAAAGTAAATTTGAAAACTGACAGAGATGGGGTGACAATGATGGTTAAGAAATCTGATGATCAAGCAGGTTGGAAGCTGTTACTTTCTTATAAAGTGTTATATTTGATTGCTATATGTGGAAAACCGCACAACATTTGATGAAAGCTGATAATTTCTGCTGTGAAAATAATTCCGAGTACAATGATAAATCCAAGCGTCAGTAATATCACTAGTTCAATTCCATGAGTAATAACTCAGTTGACAGACGAATTGATGAAATGGCAGAAGACATTGAAGAAGGCCTGTGTTCCAAGTTGAAAACAACTTAATTTGCCTCGAGTTGGAAGAATCAACTTTGAGAAACAATGCTGCACTACTCCTTGGTTATGTTTGTTTTGTAAATAAAAAAGACCAAGTGCAACAAGAACTATTGTTCAGCAAAATCCTTCTATCAGATTCAAAAGGTTCTACCATTTTTGACACATCTAGAAGATTTTTTGATATTTAGAATACGTATATAAGTATTCCATTATCAAATGAGATGGCTTGTGCCACTGACGGAGCGCCAAACATGATTCTCATCGTCATTATCTATTTTTGGAATACTTGAAAAGTGTCAGGCTAGAAATGTTTGCTATTGATTTGCGTGCTAGCTTCAAGACTGGTAGATTCTGCGTTCAATACTCACTCAAGCCCTCGCTTTATTGACGCAGGAGGCTAAAACAATATCAGTGAATCGTTTATGATGACTACTCTAAATAAACTGAAGTTAGGCTATGTTTAGGACTCCCAATTTAGAATGTTCATTATGTGATATTACAAGTACTCAACCTTTTGTTTAAATATTCTCTTTTAGGGCGACCACTGTAGCCTAAACTAACTATCACTAAAACATGACTTGAAAATACCTTATATTTAAAGTTTTAGGCAAAATACAGTTTGAAAAGCTTTTATACAATTTTACATAAATAAGAAAGACAATGAGTGAGGGGGGGGGGGCGGCATGTTAGATCAGTGGTTAATATATTTGCCTATGAACTGTTAGATCCAAGGTTCGATATCCACCTGGCCCTGGACTTATTCACGCAGTAGGTGAATAAATCTGACTACGTCGTCGCTCGGAGAGGACGATGAGCCTTCAGTCTCGATCCTGTGCTATATCAGGTACTCCATAACGATCCCTACTCTAAATATACTTGAGTCAGGAAAAAATCAGGACTTCCAATGTAGAATCAAGCAGCAAACAAAAGACCGTAAAGGGCTGACGTTTTTAACCCGCTAGGGAATCGGTTTAAATAAAAAAAAAGGAATGAGTGAGTAATATTTATCAAAAGTATGGGATCAAATACGGTTCACGTTGATTTTAAATGCTGGACTGAGACGTCTTTTAGGTGTGAAGTTTGTTTAGTTGACAAATTCCTGCTTCTCTTGAATTATGAACTGGTTGAATGAACAGCAATTAACGGTTTCACGGTATTCCTGCGTAAAGGCTAGTTAAAAGTTTGGGTCTGTTCCAAACTAAAAGAGAATATTGGTGAAATAATGGCGACTCGAAATAGTAGCGACGTCATTGGCATTCCTGGGCCAAAAACACTGTCCACTGGCAGTGATTTAGAATAAGGCTAATCACCCATTCAAATCTTTTACTAGCTTATATCAACCGTATCGAAATCCACAAATTAAAAAACAAAGAACGAATTAATCACGAAAAATGTTTACAATATATCTTCTATTCTTTCATAATCTACATCATTTAAGCATTTCAAGAAAAAGAAAAAATATGGAAGCTATATATTTAGATCAAATCCTTTGATACCGCTTTAAAATTACACAGAGGTATAATTTTTTCACTTGTATTGCCATCCAGGTGTAATTTTTATAATGGTCCATCTATAATTCAGAACCATGAACAAACAGTGCTTTCTTTTATACACTTTACTACTAAATTTGATTCTTCTAGAAGCAACAAATAATAATAAATGATTATCAATCATAATTCTAAAACTCATTTTACATTCATATATACAGCTTTTAATCTGTTAGCCAATTAGAAACTGGGACTACATGTTCATAATATATTCTATGACAAAGGATACGACTGATTATGGAATACAATTTACATTAACAGAAAGTGAAGGTTTGGACTGTCTCAAGTTTTTAGTCTTTCCTATAATTATGTAAGTACTAATTAAAGTATATAATTAAAATAAGATAAAATATGATAAACGACAAGGTACAAAAATTGTAAATTTTTCGGTACATAAATGTTGATTATTTATTCAGTTCTTACTAAATTATGTAACTTATATTCATAACCTTTCTTTATAATTTAATTAAATTACTTGATATTTGTAATTATTGAATGTGGTTGTCGAATAAACAATATTTCTTGTCATATTATTGGATAAATTTTAACCACAGGTAGACAAATCTTTATAAATAAAATAATGATTTTGTCTGTACATTGCTTAGAACTGACTCATTTCAACTTTTCTTTACGTTTCATACATTGGAGAAACCGAATCCACTCTTAGAAAAATTTCTGTCGGTTTGTCGGTTTGTCGGTTTGTCTGTTTGTCCGCAAAACTTTGTCACAAGTAAACTCAGCTACCATAAGACATATAAAGCTGAAATTTTTACAGTAGATTTGGGTAGGTCTAACTTAAAATATAGGCTCTGAATTATTTGGAAATTCAACGTAGAAGTGAAGTTATGGACGTTTAACGTAAAAACGTTTGTCACAAGTAAACTCAGCCACCATAAGACATAGCGAGCTGAAACATTGACACTGGATTTGTGTATGCCTAACTTAAAATATGGGCTCTAAATAGATTATTAATTCAGTACAGAAGCGAAGTTATGGGGCTTTTAGCTGTATTTTCCTAACTTCACAGACAAGTTTGTTTTGAAAATACACAGGTGTGGCAAGTAGGTATTGTTAGTTGATTTTAATTTCATTGGAGCATATGAATATATTGCGTATTTGACATCTTCGAAAAAGTGTTTCCCAGAGTTGAGGATGTACTATCTATTACGAATAAATGTTTTGTAAACGAGCAATTCTCAGCCCTTAATATGAACAGGCAGGAGAAATCAACAAACAAGTTCTTACGCTATATGTATGAAGCCGAGGAAAGAACTTACGAGTACAAGTCAGTAAAGAGATTGGATTAGTGATGAAGAAGCAGTTCATTATCTAATTGAATTTCTTGACTCTGAATTTATTTCTCCTGGACTGCCTGCTCATGAGTAAAAACTTAAAGTAGGAGCACCAATCATGCTGCAATTTAGTAGCAGTAACAAATTTCATGTTACGAAACATGAGTGCCCCAAAACTGTGCAACGGGACACGACTCTGAGTTTGTGCTCTACACAGATATGCCATAGAGGCGGACATAATGACTGGATGTGGTATTGGGGAGTCTGTTTGTATACCACACATACCATTGATTCCGAGCCACTGTCTGTTTACGTTGAAATGATTGCAAAGTCCGGTCAGAGTCTATTTCGCAATGACGTTGGCTAAGTCGCAAAGGGAGACTTTATCTAACGCAGGAATTCATGTTAGCGAGACCAAGTTTTTCTCACATGGTCAACTGTAGTTTACTTGCTCAAGGGTCAGAGGTTCCAACTGTTTGTTCTTCCGTGAACCAGAAGGACAGACAGCTAATGTGGTGTATACAGAGGCATTTGTTTAACACTGTACTAATAATGGTATGTTCTACTATTCTATAATTTCTAAATATAGTATTAGTATATATAATACTATAATTGATATTTTGGAATACCAAGTATAATAGAATTTTTGATTCCGTCAAAGACGGGTACATTTGCTAGTAAAAATATATAACTTTAGTAAAACCTATTAATTTATAGGTTAATAGTAACTTGACATACGACTTTCATAATGGATACAGGCTCCGATAAACATAATCGCTTGGGTTTAAAACATTTTCTGAAGATAAACCAATAATACTCAGATTTAGACATTCAAAATAACATGGATTTATGCATTTGTAATTTTCACAAATGGGTCTATGTGAAATGAAAAACATAATGCTGCTCAGAACGTGATACTAGATGATTAGTCACCATGGTAGATGAGTATGCACCATGCCGGAGGAGGCATCGTCCGAAGACACCTGTCTAGCATGGTCTTATAACATTCATAATATATATAACAGTTATCTACCGTAAACCAGATAAAATTTCGTTTTGGTGTTCAATACATAACTCCAGATTAATATTAACTAAATAGGCTTAAAGCATATGCCTACAGGGCGCCATCTTCACTGATTTCAACACTATTACCTCTAGTAGTCGTGGTGAAATTATATAGTCACTTGGACTCACTCAGTTCAAACTTACCAAAGTTATGAGAATAAATAATCAGTTTCAATAGCTTAAATCACGCTGAAAAGTTTGAAAAACTGATTGGTAATATACATTGATAATATATTGAGTAGCAATATACGAGTATAAGGTGTTATTTATAACACATAACTCAAAAATATTCTTTGAGTCATCTGAACTCGTGAAATATATTAGTAAGTGACTCTAACGATCCAAAATCATCAGTAAACTAAACTTAAATGATAATTAATTACCACAGAAAATAAATAAATACATACAAAATATATTACAAAGTTGTATGAATATGAAATACAACTGAAGGATTCATATTAATACTCGTGTGTAAAGGAGTTCATTAGAGCCGTATGTGGGCTTCTTCAGAGGCCCTTAATGTGACAAATATATTGTGTTGAGTGACAGTTTTTAGAATTTGAACTATAAAACATTCATGAAAGCTGAGTGTACTGAAATTAGTATGAATAACAACGGTTGTGTAAAATTGCAACTGAATGAGGAACTATGATTATTCATGTTTAGGCTTAACATAGTAATGCGATACCTACATAAACTGCGCCACACTAGGTATAATTGAATCAGTATACACGATCACTAGACGTTCAGCAGAAGAAAGTGTGAATATGATAAATGTTATGGTAAAAAAGAGAAGTAAATAATGTTGCCGATTGATCATTAGACAAATAAGGCAGTAACGACGTTTACATCGTTGCAACCTGTATATATCACCGCTTTTAAAGACGACTGAACATATTTACGTAAGAAGTTTCGAACAATGGGTAGTCTTTGATAACAGATTGAAAAACTTTATTAAAACAGAGAAAGTGGGTGAAATTGAGGAAAACTTAAATAACTTATGAATGACTAGATAAAAAAAAATATCTGAATTATATTTAAGTATGAATTAGTTTTAGGGTTGAGTAGCAAACTCAAAAAGAGGCATGTTGCCAGGAATTTCATAGATGAAAAGTGATTTACTTCATTTTAGATGAGATAGTGTCAGATGGAGACAGCTATGCTCTTTATTCATATGGGTCACGCTTTGATGAGCTAGAGACCACTTTAATCTCAATAATTCAAAAATAAAATAATTTTTAAATCATAATTTAATCTCAAACAGTAACTTCACTTTGCCAACAATATTACTTTCTTGATAAAATTAAAATAAACAACAAATCATGCAAATTACTACATAGTTAACTGCTTTTGTCACCAATTGCACTTCAATAAACGAATTATTATTATTCAATAACATTTTAATTTTGCACACTAACAATTGCCAATTGAATTGTAATTGGTTTTGATTTATTTAAAAGGTCTGCTTATACAATCATGTCAGTCATGCTATGTTTAGCACCTGCTTGTTATGAAATCTTAAGTAAAGACATTCATTACAGCTGTTTCAAAGAAATACTGCTTGTCCGCAATTTACAATTTTTAGCCTTCATCATTCTTGTCATGTAGTAACATAGTATGTTGATAACATTTATTAAAGTACTTATGAACTGGTATTATTTATTATTCATTTCCAAAATTAGATACAGTAACATAAATAATCCGTTCTATTATTAACCAGGACAAACATTATTTCATTGAATAATAATCACTTATTTGAAAAAAATAAAGTGTTCCAGGTGAATAAAACCATCAATTTTGTTTAAATATGTCACACTAACATCTATTATTAATATTTTTATCGTAATCTATCCATTTAAAATGTGATAATAGGTGACTACCTATTATGGGTTAAAGAATTCAAGTTCAGAGGTAGCTGTGATGCACAGCTACCCACAAATGATTTTTTTAAGAAGTAGAAATAAAACTGTAAACTACAATAACTACACTTATCAACTAAAAAAGAACAACTAAATGTCAAGTGTTATGAATAGAGTAGTAATTTCACTAGTTTTGGTACATGAACAGTTAAACTACTCGTATAATATATGAATGAATTCTAATTAAAAGACTAATAAGGAAGAAGTAAAATTGTTATATGAAACCTAAAAATCTAGCAATAGGTATGCAATGCCTAGATTATATTAGTGTATCAGAGAAAATAAGTAAACATTAATTAGAACAAATAATCAGAAAAGGATAAATAACATAAAAGACGGTGAGTAATTGGCTGATATTTTACATATCTCTAGTACAACAAAATTTCACAGCAACATGCGTTATAAAAATGAACACCTAACCAAAGTAAGAAGAGCAGAAATATGACCAAATTATTTCAATCAAACAAATATTTTAGAAAATATGTTTTCACTTGCTTTGGTTGAAAGATCTTACTAAATTTATGATTTTATTTACTGTGGTTTAGATGTTGATGTATATAATCAAAAAAAGATGAACAACGCAGAGGTTAGGTTGCAGTGGCCTTTAAGTTAGGTTGTAATATGCAAAGTCAATACTAAATTTACTATAATATGTTCAATAAGGAAATATAAATTTTAAATAAATTAATCATTTTTCAGTTAATTTAATAGTACATTCCACGTATTGAAAAACTTGATAATTGCCTGTAAATCGAAAAATTTAAAGAAAGGAAATTTTTCAAGTCTATTAGCTGTAGACAACTTTTTATTGATAATAGATAAAATATATTAAGAGATAATAATGATATTTAGAGGACAGAGCAGGAACACTAATTTAGTAGATCTATAGATCAAATATTATAATTTATAGTTAGAATAATCTGATCCTCTGTTATTACACTCCTATGAATTGCACCAGCAGTCACTTAGCTTGAAATACTCGCTATTAAGTAGAATTGAGAGAGAGAGAGAGAGAGAGGAGAGAGAGAGAGAGAGAGAGAGAGAGAGAGAGAGAAAAGAGTGATTCAAAGAAGGGTTAGAAGGAGAGTGATAGAGAAAGGAGCGAGGAAATTTTTAGGATACGTTGAGAGATAGAGTACGAATGAAAGGGAGTGAGAGATAGAGAAAAAATATCTAAACGAATGAGTTATAAGCTAACAAAAAAAATTAGAGTGGATCAAACTCAATTTTAGTATAAATAAAAATATTACCTAATACTATTATCTAATTAATTGAATTATTTTAATATCATTAATTGATTTATTCAATTTAATATATTTTTTATTAACATAACAATTATTAATTTCATACATGCCAGTTGAGAGAAAAAAGATATACAGAAGCAAACCAGAACACATTTCATTTTGTAAGGCTTAGTTAAAAAAGAAAACTAAGACTGGCATAACGGGGTAGTAATCGCCATTAAAACTAACAAGCTCGCTCTGAAAGGATTTTAAACTTGCCCTCATCGTTAGCAGTAAATGGTTTCATTTTGTGCTGGATGTTGTATAAAAGGTTGCTGTTTGTTATAGCCTGTGCATAGTGTTAATAAAATTGACACTTAATTTAGAGATGATATGGTCATGCCTTGTCTTTATTAACATGGCTTGTATTCACAGACTGAGTACACTGCCAGTAAATATCCTACCGAACAATCAAAACAACTTCTCTTCTAAACTTAACACATGTATTATGAATATTTAGGAAGCTTATGCCAGCATTTTTCTCGTAAACTTATAAAAGTAAGGTAAACCTCACAATGAACAATTAACAATGGGAGTCTTAAACTTTGCTCAACACAAATGTGTTTAGAGTAGGGATCTTTAATAAGTACCTGACATCGTATAGGCTCAGCACAGACTGCTTAACGGCCACTCGTGGAATTACATGGTTAGATTTATTCACTTCTTGTGTGAATAAATTGAGGGGAAGAGTGGGAATTGAACTCCGGATCTACCAGTACAGATGCGAGCCTAATATCAGTGAGCTAACCTGACCTTGGTAGAACTTAAAAATACAGAAACAAAAATATTCTTTAACTTTTTAATATTGTTTTTGAAATACACATTTTCTTTAGTAAGTAACATTTTATTTAGTCGGTTTTGTATTAGCAAACATCACAGAATAAATCACTGCACAATTCATTATATATAATCATCTATTTAAAATCTAACATTAGCATTTTAGCATTTTAAATCTATCGATTTAAATTATATGAATTCTATGTATACACACAGGAATGCGATAAAACATAATAACTAATATTAGTAACACCGTCTACAAATATATATTAAAACAATTTATTATAATTAATAAAAGGGACTATTAATGTAATTTTACAACAACCTTTCAATTACTTATCGAACAGTTTACAACATGTGATTAAATAGTTGAATTTTGCAATAAGATACTCAAAATTTCCTAACAATTTAATGCCTTCAACTAATTCTGAATAAAAAAAAACTCTATTAAATATTTATTTATACTCGTACCTTTAAATTATATCAAAATCAAAGTAAACAAATGGAAAAATAGTAGCAGGTACAACTTAATATATATCGGATTAATTGTTGTTATGGTAATGACATATTACTATATTGAATTCCATCTATGATTACGGTATAATTATATTAAGATAAGTATTGTTAAAAAAATCAAGTTTCTAAAAGAGGCAAAACCGGGCAAAAAGTTAGGACCCATCTTGATATAAAATATACCATAAAAGATTAAGAAATATTAAATTCGAAACACACATCCCTGTTTCAATTTTGTCCAATAAATAGTGTTATTTTAAATACCAGTAATAATATATCTGTTAATTTTTATTATGAGTGTCAAATAGTGCAAATTGACAAATGATGAGGTATAAAAGAAACTTTGATCACACTCACAAACACAAAGATGTGTTCACCCCCCCCCCCCCCCCCCCCCCAAATGGATTCAGATGACTTCAATACTCCCAAATCTATTAACATTTTAAATCAATTTTCAATTCTCTCAAGATCACTATGCGTTGCTTAAACGATAATAGAGTATTGCTCTATAGAATAGTTTATAATAGATTATAGAATATGAATAAGTTGTACAATTGAACTTATTTTCATTTTATTGCAGAAATCTCTACCCAAATATATATCAATGATGAAACCACAATATGAAAATGGGAAAACAAGACTAAGTTCTTTCAACCATCTTGGTTTCCCATTTTCCTATTGTGGTTTGATCATTGTTTGTTATTTCACGTGTTTATGTGTAATCTCTTTACCAAATATATATATATATTGGGTTCTCAGATATCTACAAAACTAGGGTTCATTTGAAATTAAAACTGGGTCGATGTTTATTAAAAGAAAATTCAAAATAGTTTCTAATCAAGTTCACTGTATGTAGACGCTTATTTTTTTTTAAAAAAAAAATTGAAAAAAAATTCAACTAATATTATTTTTGAGATGTTAATATAAAGTTAATACAAATGATATCACGGTAATACAAATTGTATTGGCATATTTGTTTACAACAGTTAACAAAGTCATGGAAAGTATGATTTATAATAAATGAAAATTATAAAATGAAACTGTGTAAAACACACTTTAGAAATGTGTAATAGTTGAAATGTGTACGAAATCATAAGTTGGAGTTCGAATTGGCACCCGTGATTATAATTCATCAAAGAAACAATTTAAGAGTAGAATAATTTAGCAATGACATTTGATTGATTAACAATAACTGGGATAAAGCATTATCAAACTACTGGGTTAAGTGGTAAAGTATAAAACTTGTTTTTATCATTTGGTAGAAATAACAGGATCATAATATAGCAAAAGTAAATATTAAATACCTTTATTTCATTTGAATTAATATTTTGTCATAATGTCATAATTAAACAAAGTAAATTAGTTTTCTAATAAGTTGATATTTTAATATGGTAAATAAAATTTTAAAAATTTTGAAGAATAGATTAATAATTGCTTTATTTAAAATTATATTCTACAAAGGCAGTAATAAAAAAAGTCATGTTTTTGTATCACAAATATATAATGTATTTTATATATTTTAAAACCATTTAGAATATCTACAACACTTTGCTTGTTAAGTAATTACTCATTATTATGTAAAGTGTAATGAAGTACTTTTTTCATGATTCAAATACAAAATTGAACATTTTAGCATAATATCTACATATCTGAGAACTACATAGTTCAATTAATACATGAAAATAATTTACAAGTTTGTCTTGACCGAAATCTGACAAAATTCTATTTTGTTTCTACTTCACGGTCCATACTTTTATCAATAATTATATATACAAGCAGATATACCCGGCGTTGCCCGGGTCTAGAAGTTTTAAGTATAAAATTTGAAATGATCAAAATGAAAATTGGGTTCAATATTATTTTATGCATTTTTGTCTTACGATTCTTCATTCATGATCTACAGGTTCTTGGACGTTTTTTAACATTTTCAGGAGAACAGTGGTACCTAGGCCATGAAAGAAGCATACTAGAGCAAAAAATCATTATATAACTTTGAGCTCAATTTTTATTTCCAACATTTCATATTTTATGCATTCTTGCCGTAGAGGCCATATTTCTTGAGAAAAAATGCAAAAACTAAAAATTGGCAAATTTTTGAGGTTTTTGGGCCCTAGGGGGCCTGGGTTAGGCTGCCCCCCAGAGTTTAATAGCCTAAAACCTCCCCAAGACCTATAGAAAGTGCCTTGCAAAAGAATTTTTGAAAAAGGTCCATTGTAGGTCGAATGCATAAGGTACAAACATACATACATACATACAGAGCCACGAAGAGAATTCATATATAGATAGAGCTCGATTTTTATTTCCAACATTTCATATTTTATGCATTAAGGCCGTAGACGCCATATTTCTAGAGAAAAAATGCAAAAACTAAAAATTGGCAAATTTTTGAGGTTTTTGGGCCCTAGGGGGCCTGGGTTAGTGCAAAAGAATATTTGAAAAAGGTCCATTGTAGGCCGAATCCATAAGGTACAAACATACATACATACATACATACATACAGAGCCACGAAGAGAATTTATATATAGATATTTAGGAAATCAACACTGAGGAGAAGACTTGTCTTCTCCTTGTCTTCTACTCGTATATATATATTCTTCTTTATGAAATGCCTGTCCATTTTATAAAACCACAGATAACAACATCAAGTCGTCAATACTACATTTTATGTGGCAAAATTCAATAGTATACGTTTAATGACGGACTCATAAACTGCCATCTCGGTTTATTCACTGATCTTTAACTTATTTAATTTACAAGTATGCAGAAATAAAATATTCTATTTTTGCTTAATTTAAATATTATGTTTGCGCTGTTTAATAAACGTTTTTAATCTTTTACCCGTTTGTCTATTATCCTTAAAGCTGCAGTAATGAAAAGTAAGAAATATACACCTTTTTTATTTCTTCTCATCAAATGTTTTAGTAGATACCCTTTCTATTACATTATTCATGATTATTGCAGTAACTCTAAACTGCATTAAGAATAAAGGAATGCCAACTAGTGCACAACTAACATGAATTACAAGTAATTTTACTGGGTAGAAATGTTCGTTCCCTTCTGTTTTACTAATTTAAAATCCTTTAACTTATATTATCAATGAGGACTTCCTGTTACTTTAATTTTGCGACTAAAGGATCAATGGTAATTTTCTTGTCCAAAACTTTTGAATAAAATATCTTAATTATTGCCATAAAAATAGTAATGATTACAAGAAATCATAAACTGCGGCTTTCTTTAAACCAAACAGTTCTATCATTCCATGTCTAGACGAAGTAGATTTCCTTCACCTCCATCCCAGTTAACTTGTAAACTGGATCATTTAGTTATAAAATATGTTTAAAATTCATTCTTGAGGAAATGGAAAGAGAATCATCAACATATTGAAACTATATAACACCTGGTGATAACATTCTTCATTATTTTTCACTCAACAAATTTTATATGCATATTCCCTAAAAGGGGGAAAAAGGCAACTTGTGAGGCATGTTAAAACTTTAGTTTATGATACTGAATTTAAAACAACAATTTAAAATACAAAGTTTTATAAGCTCAACTTCGTATACTATGAAGACAGGTACAACCAAGTACTTCTTAAGCCCTGTAATAAATACTTGCTCAAATGACCAACAGGAACTGTTAACTGTTATTACTGATATCTATCAAGACTTTTCGTTGGTAGACTTTTCAAGTGAATAACTATTTTTATTGCTACTTTACAGAAGAATTGTAAAAATGTACAGGGTTCCCTAGTAAAGCATTCTAAGTAGTATTGAAGATGAGGGTATTCTATTCCTTGTCATGGTTGCAGGCTTAAGTATTATGAACAAACAGGAAAAGACCTGAAAGCAAATATTAAAAAGGAAAAATATAGTGTGTAAAGGATATAAACATTGTATAATTTTCTTCTGAATACTAGTAAATTATAATATTCTACAAACTGGGAACAAGCCTAAGTAGTAGTTCAAAAAGATCTTCATCTTGTCTCTTTTAAAAGTATGTTATTGAAATCTAACTCATTAAAAAAACATATATAACTTTATTACACTAAATTGCCCGGAATTTAGTAAAGAAGGTCATTAAACAATTTATGTACCCCCCCCCCCCCACTCTGACCCACACTGCACCAGTTATTTTGCTCACAAGATATTGAGCCAAATGGCAGTTTATCAATAAGAAAACATTATTTGCTAATTTTTTCCCCCTTCACGTGTTTATATGAATCTGGCTATATATACTCGTATATGGTTAGATCAGGAGGGTTGACTCTTCAACCATCCTTTCGGAAGTGAATTAGGTGTACCTATCTCAACTCTCCTGACGACGTTTCAACCAAAAATTAGAGACAGTAAGTGTGTTCCTATCTTTATTTTGTGTCTATAGTTTACTGCAAAAGGTTTGTTGTCCGTTTTGGATCGTTTTACTGGTAATAATTATATATAAAGGTTATAAATAATTATATATATATATATATATATATATATATATAGGTAACAATAATTATATAATGTATTTTATATAATATATACATATATATGTTTAGGCATTATTAAAATATTTATAATTATAACACATGATGATACATGTTTAATATCATAATATGTATGATAGTAAATATCATGTAATAATTATTATAAATAAATAATATAATATAATAAATATAATAATATAATATGTATGCTATGTCATTAGGAAGATACATCTGCTAAATATATCAAAATTGTTTGTACTAAGAAGAGATATGTGAAATCAATTTGTAGAACTAGATCAAAATGGACAGAAAATTCGATATATATATAAATTCCTGTCTAGTTAATATAAAACATGATAAAATTACAGATTTAAAGTGTCAAACTGAATTGATAACATGATATGAGTGATATATAATAACAGTGTCATTAGATTTTTTAATGATATTTAGTGGAATTTGATTCAGTCACAGAAGAGAAGTTGTTGGGTGTAGTGGAGTATTTTAAAATAGCTGCTGTAAAAATGGGAATATACTAGTGTTTGGTTTGAGAGGAATGAAGACCATTTAATTGAACAAACATACTCCTTGCCGACAGCAATAGGTTATTACCGCCTCAAATAAGATTCCGTGTACACAAGGCTGCGACTTTATGCACACAACTGGTAGGTCATTAAAATTGCATGTATAACAACATAACTACCTTTCACCACAGAGTTGTATCTCATTACTTACATTCACATTAAATCACCATGATTAGCACTATAGGTTATGACTAAAATAGAAGAACTGTATCCTTTAAAAAAAAAAACAATGTGGGATTTCAGTAAAATTTAATAGACAAAATATTCTAAATATATCAAACGTTTTGCAGGCATTACGAGCCTAGTCATAACAAAAGCGACGTCTTTGTTTAAAGGGTTTATCCTTACCAGCAAATAATTTTCTTTCTTTTCGCCCATTATCATTTAGTCCCTCAAACTTTTTCCCTTCCCTTTACTCTTTTAAAAAAACCTTTTACCCTCTCCCACTACCATCACCCATCCACTTATCTAATGTATAACTTTCTTCCCCTTCATTCCTTTTGAAGTCATAACTGGGCCTTTTATTGATCCAAACACTTAATTTGATTTTAGATTTTCAAATGCGGCTCACTTTTGACACTGCATTTTTAAGGTTCAATTTAGTATGTTCAACTATGAACTAATACTAAAACTATACAAAACTGATTAGAACAGGAAATAATCATGTTATAAGGTAAACAAGAGTTCATAAAATTATCAAAAAAAATTTTAAGTATAGATACAGATCTATGTATATAAATGATATATAATCAAACCACAATAAGAAATGGGAAAACAAGACTAAGATCTTTCAACCGTAACAAGCGGTCTTCGGCAGAGTCAAAAACCCAACTGAACACTAGATGCAGAAAACATCTGGTGAGGAGTTGAGAAGAGTGGGAGGGAAGAGTGGTATTTTAAAAGGGTGAAAGCACAGGAAAGGACTAATGTCCAGAAAGGGATGTTTGGGGAAACAAAGGAGTACAGTAAGAAAAAGTAAAAAACTATCCGCTAGCTATCAACCCTCTTTGAAGAGGCTATTGCCCTCGTGACGAAAGTATCAAGTTTGAAGAGACCGTTACTAATGTTTATAATATTAGATCTATTAAATTTAATTAGAGACGATTCAATAATATTTCTTAACAACATTGATTTTTCATAGGTAATAAATTTTATAAATTAGGTAATAAATATTATAAACATTAGTAACGGTCTCTTCAAACTTGATACTTTCGTCACGAGGGCAATAGCCTCTTCAAAGAGGGTTGACAGCTAGCGGATAGTTTTTTACTTTTTCTTACTGTACTCCTTTGTTTCCCCAAACATCCCTTTCTGGACATTAGTCCTTTCCTGTGCTTTCACCCTTTTAAAATACCACTCTTCCCTCCCACTCTTCTCAACTCCTCACCAGATGTTTTCTGCATCTAGTGTTCAGTTGGGTTTTTGACTCTGACGAAGACCGCTTGTTACGGTTGAAAGATCTTAGTCTTGTTTTCCCATTTCTTATTGTGGTTTGATCATTGATTGTTGTTTCACGTGTTTATGTGAAATCTTTTTATAAATGATATATATATAGAAAAAACATAAAGATGTGAGACCCCTCCGATTGTCTCAGCAACATTGGACTTGGTTTCCAACTCTTCTTACCTGATGACTGTCCAAACTAAAAATTAGGGACAGTAACTGTGTATTTTTTATTCACTTAGATATCTTTGTTTAAACTTAACTTTAGTTTAGGGGAATTAATTCCACTCACATAGTAATATATATTAGGTTTGTATCTGTCGGTGGACCATTGACGTCATATATTCAAAATCAAAACCTTTTCTTCTGGGTTATCCAACTAAAATAATAATAAGGTGAAATCTGACATAACATTTTTAAATATATATGTTCAATAAGGACTGATTCTAGCTAAATGGTTTTAAAGTTTAGAGAAATATTGGACCCAACTGAATAAGCTGAAATCTGGAATAAAATTTTTAAATATAGTCATTCAAGAAGGGCTGCACCCAACTTTCACTTATTATTTCTATGAATCTACTTTATTTATTTAGTGAAACGGTTTTATTTAATTGATTATATATATATATACGAGTTCGAGATTAACAAAGAGCAACACACAAAGTAGGGAAACACACTTACAGACTCAAATTTTCGGGTAATCCGTCTTCAGGAGAAAAGAGAATGGGAGACCAAGCACGTTGTAGGCGCAACGGCAAGTAACCAACCCGGCAACCGCCAGTGCTGTCAACCGTACCCGGTCTTAAAGTATAAAATTAGGAGAAGAAATAATATAAATAAGAAATATATATATATATATATATATAACAGATTCAATAATATATCAACCGTTTGATAGAATAGGTGTGTTCTCTAATCGGGGTTCGGTCAATTTTTCAGGATAAAAAATTAAACTCTCGTTGCCAACGTTTCGGTTTTATTTATAACCTTTTTCATAGGCAAAGAAAATTCTTACTTCTGCCTATGAAAAAGGTTTTAAATATAACCGAAACGTTGGCAACGAGAGTTTAATTTTTTATCCTGGAAAATTGACCAAACCTCGATTAGAGAACACACCTTTATATATATATATATATATATATATTGCTTGCCGATTTTCATTAAGGCTACCAGTAGTTTTAGACAGTAAGGTAACAATTTCACTATTTTCAAAACAACAAGATAATTCAAGCATTATTTCTATGAGATTACGTTCAAGATATGAATGTAATTGGCCATAATTTAAAAAAAATCAATATAATTGTAGTATTACTTATAAAATGTAAGGGCAATTGAAGTAATAATTTGAAGTAACCAGCATAATTGGACCATTCTGTGAAAGATATCATTATAATTTAACCATCATTAGTTAGAATAGATAATGCTGCACAGAATTATGCATTATAACTAAGTAATTTGACAAGTCGAGGCGAGAACAGATTAATTAAAGTCATGCAGTGAGTCAGCGCATACATCCAATGAAATGAAACGAGATTCAATTTGCAAACGAATTAATGAAACAATATTTCAAATGGCCCTATATGTCAAACATCAATAAACTGAGGAAGCTCTTTAATACTATAGCCAAATATAAATTTGTAAAAAACTCTATTTCTGGATTTAATTGTTGATTGACCAAGTTGGTTTTAAAGTTAATCTTGTATTAATATTTTTATATGATAATCTAAGAATTGTAAAAATTTGTATGGTTAGTAACAACACCATAATGAACTATCTAAATATATTCGGATTGAAGGCATAATATCATACTTAAGTTCATATGTTTATAGAATTATGGGTTAATACAGGAGCCCTAAACCCAAATGAAACCGAACCTAATTGGATTCACATTACGATTTGACCCACCATAATCTCCCATAATACCATTTTCCTAATTCAGATACAAATATTTAAGAAAAATGAATCGCATTAAAGAAATCAACAATTATCAAATTTCATGAAACAATAATAGTAATATTGTCTTTATAAAAAGTTTTCAAAAAAATGTATGTTTAATTAAAAATATGTTTAATTATAACTTTAATCTTTCATTATGACGTTGATATATACTTTGTAAGAAAATGAGAAATATGAGATGAACTAAATGAACGAGTCCTAAAAGTCGTTTATGTGATAAGCAATTTGCTTGAGAATAATGTGAACATCAAAAATATAGGTCTCTGTTTTTGCTTTATTAATACAACTGTATCAGAAGTGAGAGAAGTGATAAAAGAAAGTCTAGTGTAAGTGGTAGGTGTGGAAATGCTCTGTCTTGTGTCTCAAGCAGACGACTTTAGTCGGAGTCTCATTAATAAGGCATACAGCAAGCAGCCATCTTCTGTAGCAAAAACGAACACTGCTGTTTGATCTACGGAAACACCGTCTGCTCAATAGATTCCCAACCACAACCTTCTACCACTCGCTTGCCCTTTCTAAAAAGAAATAGTCCACTAAATAACTATTTAGTTCTTTATCTAGAACAACAAAGTAAATGTTACTATGTCAACTTTTTTGTATTTACATTATCAATAATTACATTATAGTTCTACCTGAATGATTATATATAAATGATTATTGATAAAAGTATCAACCATGAAGAAAAAACAAAATAAAATTATTATAAGGAGTTAGCCTTTTTTAGGTTCAAATTAAACTCTCATTGCTGCCTTAGTTTCAGGTTTTATTTCAAACCTTTTCCATAGCTCGTATCACAGCCACAATTCTTAAGAACATATCACCAATCAAAAATGTCGGTGAAACTTTAATTTGAATCTGAAGACCTGTTCAGATCCTCATTAAAATTGCATTTTTTATATATTCCCTAATATATATGGTTCACACAGGAAAGAAAACAACAGATACAAACACACACAAAAAAGACTCACAACGATATTTCGACATTCTTCGTCATCGGGCACGCTAATTCCCACCACATCAGCTTCAATGATTGTTTCACTGTCCAAGTTCTCAAACAAGTCCCCAGTGATAATAGACAAGTTACTTTAAAAGCTTCTTAGGAAGCCCACATTTGGATCCTAGGAGCACAATCGAAACCTGGCTTGAATTCAATCCGTTAGTTTTTATTTTTTTTTTCTTTACTAAATGTCTTTTTTTTCTTTTATTAATTTTGTATATATTTCCTTTATTCTTTGTTTTCTTCACCTTTATTATCCGTTTTAAAAAAATTTTTTTTTCTTTGATCTCGACTCTTTAGTTCCATTTTTATTTTTCCACTTTGCGGAAGCACTGCTTTAGCCCTCACCCAGTGAGTTCTTCAGTTGACTGTCGTCCCTCCGTCAATTCACTTATTCTTCTGAGGACGACTGTCATCGCGTTGAAAATATTGAAAAGTGAGTCATTGTTATGTTTCTGTCTATGTGTCACTGTTTATTTTAAGTGTAATCTGTCCTGCCAGACCGTTATATATATAAAAGTTTCGACCGTGGAATAGAAACAAAACAAAAGTTTGTCGGTTCTCTGTCAGTTCTTCAGGTTCAAATTAAACTCTTATTGCCAACGTTTTGGTTTTATTAGTTGATCCGTTGCATCAACTCCACAAATGGTTGGAGAAAAGTATTTTCATGGGAAAGTAGATGGATTATATCAAAGATACAGAAATATTATTTTCATCTGTTAAACATATTTAGCATGGGTGATTAATAATAAAAGAGATCAAGATCAAGGATTTCTTGATGTGTTCTACCAGAGCTTGGTGAAACGAAATAAATACCTATTTATGTTTGATAGTTTTATCATCTGTTTTGAATAAAGGCAATTGAAAAAGTTAACAAACATCTCCTATTCCAGTACATAATGATAGCAAAGACATCCCAGATATTATTTTTTTTAGGAATAATTACAAGTCTATTATTAGTAATCAGAAGTTAATCCTTAGTGAGACGATAAAGTAAAATGATGAGTAGTATATGAGGGAAGTATTCAATAGTACAAAGGTGAAATATGATTTTAATCACTTTAGTGGAATATCATTAAAACAAATGAGAAGATAGTAAAAAATGGGTTATTCATGGCTCCAACCAAAATATAGAAGAGTAAGTTATTGAAACTGAAAGAGTTTCGTAAGTCCAATCTTCGATTATAACAAAAGCCAATTCTTGGTGGATTTGTAGAGATAGAAGCAAACGCTATAATATATATTTTTAGCCATTTTCTGTATGGAGTGGGAGTTAATATTAGCATTTATATACAGCAAGGGGTGAGCTAAATACTCGACAATCCTTATTAACGTTCTAAAATTGTACCAAAAACTATGGAACTTCCTAAAAGTAAAACTGTGCCAACAGAAATTATTTTCTAAATTATACAATAAACTTTAACTTATAGAAGGATAGAGTGCAGATGAGAGAGTACTAAGAAATCAAGCAAAAAAATGACGTAAGTTCCACAATGGGTGTGGTAATTTAGGGTTTGTGCACTCAAGAGAATCAGTTGGGCGTATATCAACACTTATCTAATCAGAAGCTGTCTGCACTTAATGCCATCATATGTCACATCACCATGTCGGCAAAGTATCAATGATTCATTGTTCACCTTACAAATAGTGTTCATATCTCACTCAGAGTTTAATAAAATGTCAGGTTTAGAAGCCTGATTTGTTATGGAAGGATTAGTAGAAGAAAGTGTAGTTAAAATAAAAACAGCAAGTAGGAATGATCACGTGCAGTAGTTTTTTACTACATAGTACAAACGGAGTTTTGAAAGTACTTAAAATCAAAGCGAATACTTAAATCTGTAGAGGAAGTAAGTCAAGATACCCCATCTTAATATCAAAAATATGGTTCTATCACGTGCATGACTGACCATTCTAAGCATGTTTTATTCAATGTGCTAGTACTCCAACATAACTGAAAAAAAGGCTTTTCTCGTTCAAAGTGAAGGGTGAGGATTGCAACACCATACTAGGCAACCAATACTAGCAGTGTATTGCACTGTTTAAACACAGAACCAAATGAAACGCAAAGTGGAAGCAATTATGTAATTACCAACTTTAAAAAGATTTTTTAATTTTAGTGAACAATATATGTTTAAATACAAATTTCTTCTGAAATTTTCAACAAATGTATACACCATATTGTAAAAACAGTAGTCTGCATGTACTAGCAACTAATTATAAATAAAATGTTATAATGTTATTATATTATGTTATAACATTATATTATGTAACATTATGTTATATTATTATAATGTTATAAATAAATAACATTAATACTTACACAGAATTAGATAAAACACTGTTTTAATCCATATTTTTAACAACAGTTCATTATTACTAAAAGTAGTGGACATCATTGATGAATTAATATTTGAAATATCAATTTTCTTTTTAAGATATTATTTTAATACAGTTTGTTCTTTCTTGTGATCTGAAATATTTGAAATATGTCTACCTTCTAATCGTTTTAATGAATGGTAACATATATATGTCGGTAAACATCCTTTTCTATTTTCTCCTCTCCTGAATACAGGAAAATCATCGAGAATCGTGACTGTCAGTCTCGTATTTGTGTTTCCTAGTCGTATCGTTAATTATTTATATCTCATAACAGAAGAAAACAGATAACAACAACCAGAACTTATTTCCATATATATTTCACCACCCATCTCATCGGAAGCAGAAGTGGATTTCGATGTGGATCCAAGAGGAAAAGAAGAAAAAAATGGTATACGCACATTTTTCTTATCTACGATTAATTATTTAGGTCCACTTGTACCACTCATGCTACATAACTGTAACATAATTGTATCTAATTGAAAATGATCTTCAACGATAGAAGTATTATAACTACTAGTATGTTTATTCATATAAATAAATAGAGTTGTACAGAAAATGGTAAAGGAAGGTATTTTCCGTCAAATGACAATACATTTTTTTTTTTAGGTTGCAGTGGCAGTCCCACAAGGGAACACACGTAGGCCAAGCATTGGCCCTTTGTGATACCACACAATGCAGATTGATTCATTCTACAGTGGGAGTCCTAAATTTTGCCTAAATCAAATGTATTTAGAGTAGGGATCTTTAACAAATATCTGACATCGTACAGGCTCGAGATGGACGGTTTAACGTCCTTCTCCGAGGGACGACGATCTCAGATTTATTCACCTCCCGCGTGAATAAATCGAGGGCCAGGTGTGGATTGCACCCTGGTCCTATCAGTTCAGAGGTGAGCACACAACCACTGAGCTAGCCTGGCCGCCATGACAATGCACTTGAATCTCTGTGACTTGTTCCGTATATTACCAAGTATATCATCACTCTATTTTCCACATATATAAATTTTCAATTTTTAAGATAAACTTTAGTTATTTCATTTAGTATAATTTTATATCTAAATTGCCAATAATATGCTGATTAATCTAATTTGACATCTCTACATGCAATTTGCTTAATCCATATAACGAATTAAAAAGTATTGTATTAATCTGAGAAGATTAAGTTTAATTTATAAGATAATTTATATAAAAATTTTGAAAAATATATATTGGAACTGCTGAAAAATGAATAATAACTATAATTCATATAAATAAATAGGGTTTGAGGAAGAATAAGAAAAATGTAATTAATACTGAGTGGTAATTGGAATTAGTTACAGTGATATAACATAAAAGATTTGTCATCACATAATTATAAAAATCCATCATACCTCATGAATTAGTGTTGTTGACACCAGACTCGTTTAGCACATTGTGCATCTTAGAGTGCATTCCCGGTTTACAACACCTTTTACCAGGTATGATGGATTTTTTAATAATGTGATGTTATTAACTCATTGATATTGAGAATTTTCATGCAATTAATAAGTTGATTGTCACCGCGCACACTATTTTAACTCGTCTGCATATATTATGGTGATATTTTATCAACCATTTAACAAAGAGTCATTTATATAACCGAAAAAGATTTTCTACTATTTGGGGATTCAGGTCAATGAGAAATGTAAAAGGTGATAAATGCAGGTGATAGGTGTTGAAGCTACTGGACCGGAAGCAGTTAGGGAGGATGGTGCAAGTTCGGGACGGAGTTAATGGGAAGAGGTTAGAACAAGTTGGCTGTGGTGTTTCAAGTCGGAATGGTTAGAAGGGTGTCACGAGGCTAAAGGCCAAGGGACCTTGATAAGGCTTGTCCAATCGATGGTCCTCCAACCCTCTGATAAAACACACACCCCACTACTATCTATTACCTCCCTCCGTAAATAAATTTCAGCCGTACTCTTTGACTACCCTAATTGTTTAAACCTCTTTAGCCAATTGTGACAAGCAGTACAGTATGAGTTGGTTTGACTTTCTTTCTTACAACAAACTCTAACTACAAATTACTTTTTCAACTTAGTGTATCTTATTGAACTCCCTCAACGAAAAGTTTAAGTGATTTTTTTTGAAGAAACAGTGGGACTCTTTGTCTAACGAACAACTGTAATTAATGATTCCTTTTCATTAATCAACTTCTCTATATTTGTAAACGTCACCGGAAACCTTTCAACAAATAAGAGTTTCGTCAAAGAGCGAAGGTAAAACTAATTACTGACTAACAACTTATTTGAAAACTATGAAAACATTTATGAATGAAAGGTGTTCATAAGTGAATGAAAGCTGTCCTTGCAATGAAAACATATCAACCCGGAATATTATCATACAAATAAGACAAAATTTATGGTTTTTATCACCATGTAATAAATAAAATCAACAAAATAAATGACTTCTTATAAATAGAGTAGAGACCCCCATATCATTACATCAACTGTTTATATTTGGATTTAATCTCAAAATATTAACATATATATTTCGAACGAATGAGTGAACTTCATCTTAAAAACTAACAAATGTCTTAAGTATATACTCGTACATCAGATACATTCTCATCTGAATATAAAACAGTACAAGTGAATTAATTTTGCTACATGACCAATTTGCAGATAACAGTAAGAGAAAAAATTTTGGATAATGTATCTTGACAGTTTTAACTTTGAAGTATAGTGACTAAAATCATGTGTATGACCATTTATATAGAATGTTTTTAATAATATGCTCTATAATGAATTGTAATAAGGGCTTCAAAATTGAAATACATTTATTATTCAGTTTGCACGAAACAGCATTAACATCAAAAAATACTATAAGAAAATTTTTACTAATTATAACAAAAAAATTATATACATTATTTACAGCGATTATAATAATTTTATGATGAAATGTAAAATAAAGTAGTATAATACTTGCTGGTCTACTGAAATAGAAATAACTGTATTGAAATTAAATTAAAACTTTATACAATTTAATTTTTTTACACAATTTTTTTTAGATATATTATAATGTAGTTTACCTAATTATATTTGTGGCAGTATATGTCCTGATACATATCAGGTCCATGTGAAACTGAAATTGTAAAATATATTTCAGAACGTTATTTCAATCATACATCATCTAATCTTTTTCCAATGCCATGTATGACATTTTTCCCTTTTGTCATTTTATCAATCACTCCCTTTCTACGACCCTAATGTAATGACTTTTACTTCAAATCATTTTTTGCCCTATTCTTATCTGTTTCTCTTTTCTTTCTCACTCACTCACACTCTGTTTGCCTCTGTTTCTCTCGTTCTCACCAACTCTCTCTCTCTCTCTCTCTCTCTCTCTCTCTGTTCTTTCTCACTCCCTCTCTCACTCTTTGTTTCTCAGTCTCTCTCTGTCTGTCACCATCTCTCTCGGTCTGTCCCCTTCTGTACTTGTTTCTCTCATTCTCTCTCTGTTTCTCTCTTTCTCACAACTTTACTTAATCTCTCTCTCTGCCTGTCTCTGTTTCTCTCATTCTCTACCTGTTTCTCTCAATCTCACTTAATAACTGTCTCTCCCATTCTCTCTCCGTTTATCTCTCTCTCTCTCTCTCTCTCTCTCTCTCTCTCTCTCTCTTTGTCTGTCTCGTTTCCCTCTTTCTCACTAACTCACCCTCTCTCTGCCTGTCTCTGTCTTCCTCAGTTGTTCTATTTATCTTTCTCTCTGTCTTTCTCAGTCTCCCTCTGTCTCTCTCTGTCTTTTCCTGTTTCTCTCATTCTCCCTCATGTTTCTCTCTTTCGTTCTCTCTCCCTCTCTCTCTATCTCTTTCCTCTCTCTCAATCTCTTTCCTATCTCTCACTCAGTTTATCTTTCTCGCTCTACCCCCCCCCCACCTCTCTCTCTGTCTCTCTCGCTCTCTCTCTATCTATCTATTTATCTGTGTCCGTTTCTTTTTAATTGTGAATGTTAATTAACCACATTCGTAAGCAATGTATTGTTCTGAATATTATTTTTCATTTTGATCCCTGAAAATAGTATAATTATTAATTCAAAATTACAAACGGAAAACGGTAAACGGAAAATCAAACATTGGATCTTATTTTTAATTACTTTTACCTTTTTGCTTATCATCATAAGTAGAATAAGTGGTTTGAAAAAGGTGGTAGAATGTAGATTGGTTGAATACAATTGGTTGAATATTCAGTAAGAAGATTTAATGTAAATAACTACAACACATATATAACTATTTATGCCACCAGGGGCAGTAGTAAGATTTGGGCCTCCCCCTCCCCAAAACAACGTTGTAATCTGTTAACATTCAAAACTCCAGAACATCCTGAAAATATTTATTTTCATGAAATTACAATCAATTATCAAATGTTAGACCCCTGTTATCGGTACCTCAGTTACATCTTATAACGGTACTCTTATACATATACAGTTCTCATCAAAGACAAAAACAAAAACGTATAGTTCAAACTGTTAAATTAAATTAACCAGTTATGAAAATAAATATAATAAATGTTCAACTTTAATAAAAAAATAGTTTTTGAAAAAATTATTATAGATATTAAAAACGATATTAAAACTAATTTTGGTGTAAAGTTTCAGATTACTAGTTATCTTTTTTATTTTTTGTTTTCTATTTTTACCCCCGCAGAACGCCTGTCCCTGGCACGTGCCGCACGGTGCCGAACACCACGCCCCCAGCCCTGCTACACCACTGATAAATAAATATTTGAAACAAGGGAGCCAAACAGGTTCTCTCTAAGTTATTAAAAAAACTTAATCTCTGTAGGAGACTGGGTTACTGGCTAGGCAAGTGTCTAAAAGCTTTCTGCAAATTCATTTCTGCAAATGTACCACTACATCGTAGATCTTCGCTATTGTTTTTGTACAATTTTTCATCATGCAAAATCCCTTTGCTGACCAAAATATATTTTTAGACAAAAAATTTTTTTAGTCTAAACGCCTATCTCTATTCTGCTGAAATTATAGGCTTATTATAAAACTAACAGTAGCTGTAAAAAATGAAATATATTTCATTTACAACAAAAAAGTGGATAGGTAAAAAATATTGTCTTTTAATTTTTGAAGAACCATCTCCTCAAAATAGAAGAGAACAAAAGTCTGAATAGGGAATAATTAGAGTTATTAAGCAATTAAAAAAATGGAATGAACATATTCTTACATTATTACCTTCATTCCTGTTCTTTTATACTATTATCAGGAAGGTAAGAATAAAAAATATTTAGAGAACTGGAAGTGGTTTAGAATAAGTTAAGAATAAAATGATGTTACCGTAAGTGCAGAAAGAACAATAAAGTTTGAAAAAGAAAGGACACAATATAACTGCACTACAGATAATAATAAAAGTCAGTTTTATTATGTTTATTTTATATGGTGCACAGGAGCTATGAAAAGAAACATTCATTGCATGAACAGTTAAAATAAAGTTCATAAATTTTTCTCAACACTACTTTTGTTCTATTAGAATCAATAAATAATTAACTTACAAAACTTGCGAAAGTTTTTTGTAGACAGATTTTTTGTATCTTATTTTATAAACTGAAAATAAAAAAAGGATTTCTAGAAATGTAAATTCATTAAGTAGATTAGCTAATTTGTTTTTAGAAGCTGACATTAAAATTTAAAGCAGAATTCCTACGAAAAAGAACATAGACCCAATTGTTAAAATACTAATAGGGAAAGTCAGGAGTATTTAAAAAAAAAAAAGACAACTGGGACGAATGAAAGGAACACCTGTTTAGTTGGATGACAAAGAAGCAAAGAAAGCCAGTCGAGCAAATATAAATTAGTCCCCATTCTCACTGGCTTGGAAGGTGTTTCTTCTAAAGTTTTCAATACTTTCGATTTCAGATGAAAGGAAAATTATTGAATTAAGTTTCACAATATCTGACTCCTAGTCTATCATGCGCATGTAACGCGGAGGCACCCCAATCCCCTAGACACTTGGTATGTGAGTACTGTTTGAGGGAACCACAAAGACTGGCTCTCATACGTAAGGTCTTAGTTTGTGGAGAGGAGTGGCCCATTGGGTCTTCCTCATTAATTAAAGAACGTTATTATAAAGAATTTGAAAAATGTTTGTACAGTAAAGACATTTAAGAAAAAATAAATATTATAATGTTGAATTATAAATGAATGTAAAATAAGTTAAAATAAGTATTTTGTAGTGTTAATGAAAGAAGTATTGTGTACAATTTGACGATGATGCATGTAATACACAGTGGAAGAAGCTGGAATAAAATACAAAATAAAAAAAAATATCTTACTGGCGGGAATATGTTATTTAATTTTGAAAGTTATACTAGTGGTAACACAAACGAGTTCATAGGGTAGGTTTGGTGGAGAGGTAGTCCTACAGTGACTGGCTCTTTATGATTGCATATAATGAAAATTTTACTTTGGAGTCCTAAATTTTGTTAAACTCAAGTTTATTTAAGTAGAGATCTTTATCGACTACTTGCAATTGTATAGTCTAGGGTCCGATGACTTAATGACCACTGAAAAGATTAATGTGGTTACATTTTTTTTCACTACTCGCGTAAATAAATCAAAAACCATAGTGGATATAGAACCCAATGGATCTACCAGTATAGATGCGAAAACGTGAGCCTCAGGGATATCCTGTTTCCAAACAGTTCTGTTAGTGCATAACAAAATTTCGATGTGTTAATGTTTTTCGCTTTCCACTATCTACAATTATGGGCTAAGTGTAGACAGCACACAAATCTCTTACTGCTGTTCTAGGGACTAAAAATGTTGCTCAAAATTTATTTTATAAAAAATTTTAGTAAATAGAGGTGCATACCACCTGGTTGATTCTACTAAATAGGGACCTAAATTTTTCGTAACTAAAACATTTTTATGGTAAGAACCTGTGTTAACCTATATGCGTGCCTGAGCCTCCCGGCAATACCACAGTTATGGTAGAAACCATACCAAGTAGTACCTGACATCTTACCCGGGATAAATGAATCAACAACCTTTCCAAGGACGATGTGCTCAGATTTTTTTCACTTTCTCTGTGTATAAATTGAGCCAAATATCTGATATGGATCTACCACATTACAGCCAAATACTAACACCCTGGACTAACCTGTTTCTTAGAAATAGTATAGTGTAGGTGTCGTAGTTTTTGATAATGTGTTTAATGATAATAATAAAGAACCTAGTTCCCAGTAACTTTCTTTTTTGTATATTTCTGCCCTGGATGGTGCCTTTTACTTATGTACTGTCATATTTGTACTTGATCCGTATTCATATTTACTGTAATTTCACACATCGTATGTAATCATAAATTATTTCCATTCAATAACATGGTATTATAAGACAACGAGAGTGGTATTAACTTATGTCAGAACATTTCGAATGTATCACTTACAATATAAATATATAGCAAAAAAATGTATACTGAACTGAGCTGAAACTTTATGTATTCAATATTCCTATGCATTAATTATTGAGTACTTTGAATTATGCTGATAAAGTTAGTTTTCAAAAACAGAGAGTTTAGAAATACAAATAATCCCCTATAAAGTTTGTTCAAAACATTATTGTTATAATAAAAGGTCTACAAACAAAATTACAATATCCTAAAATATGTAATTAAAACCACTGCTACTGCCATGTAAAATCAACAGAATGCAGGTATACCAATAATACCTTTGATACGAAAGACAAATCTTAATTGGTCATTTAAGAAATTTGGAGAAGTTTACCCTCAAATTATCATATAAATACCGCAGAAATTACACTGGCAACACATGTGATAATTTTTTTCAATATAGCTATCTCCATTTTGCCAATTATAACTAAAAATAACCCTACATTTTGTTTATTTGAATTGGTTTATAAAAACATAATGATCTAGTATTTAACAAAATAAATATTACTATTCTTCAGGTAAATTATTTTTTTATTGCCTAGTTCATTAAAATTGAAAAACTGAATTTATATTTAGATAATAATATAAATCTAGACATTTACATCTTTCGTTCCAAGAATGTAACGGCTTAAAAAAGCTTTATAAATGATCCGAGGAAATTAATTTCAATCGTTGTAAATAACTAGTTGGTTCGATTTTGAACATATTATGGTACCTTTTAATCCAAACAACATGAATTTAACAGTGATTTTGTGGACAAAGTGTTTAAAATAATGGATTATTTTAATTGGTTATAATGATAATTTGAAAAGAAACTAAGTTCTTATATATTAGATATAACTTTCATTCATTAAAAAATCCCACATTTGACCGAAAACGGAATTTAACATTTTTTTTTAATTGTAAAATATACTTTGTTTACAATAGCTTTAGTGAGTTGTATAATTCTGGTATAATGAGAAATATAAATTCATATTTGACAGTTCGACAGTTATCAGAAAAGTATAGCGAAATACTACCTATTTCGAAATGAAGTACCTTTCTATTACTAATACGCCCACCTCCACATACAACAGGGTGGTAGACATCTTGTTTTAATATCTAACAAATTTTTATTTGTGTTGTCCTTTGATTCCTTTTGTTTATGCTCATGTAATATTTATCCAAATAGGTTTCAAGGATTTTATCAAATTCTTCTTTACGATATCTGCTAAATTGATATTTAAGAAGAATTCGGATTTCTAGCGGTAAATGAATTCCAATTTAAAAATACCTGAGTTCCTTATGAGAGTTTGTAATTAACACATTACCCAAGTTATAATAGGAAAAAAAGAATCTATACTAAAACAAACCTAGAAAATGAGTCCAATGACCCATGATGTGGTATTTGACTATGAGATTTGACAATAAACGGGTGTCTACATCTGCATTGCAGAACGTTCTTTAACAACCTTTACAAATTTGCCAACATATCAGGCAATATATTGTAAAGAAATGCATTTATTATTGTTTATAGTTTTATGGAATCAGGAAAGCAAAACCTGAATACCCTGAACTTGTTTAGTATATGTCTAGAAACAGATATCTCAACATTTCCAGGATAAATAAAATAAAAATATAAACGATATCGTATGCAGAGGTATATCCAGCATAAGGTGGGTTACCTTACCCATAAACTCTTATATGTACACTGATTCAATAATGTTTCGATGTGTGGAGAAGAACACCTAAGCAGAGCTATATACAATTTGCTTATTGCTTCATTGTACATTGTATTGTCACTTCCTCATATACTGACAAAGCTTTTATAAATAGAGCTAAAAAAACTTCTTCTAATGCAGAAAAAGAAATCCGTTTAATGCTGCATGCTATAATTCTACCATGACATGAAAGATTGACCTACATTCTAGGTTTGTGCCGATCTTTACTTTAATACATTTTGTTCTACTGGTGATAACATTGGTACTACGTTAATTAAAAACTTTCCTATGGGAACTCGATTCTAGTCATATTACTAAATATCTCGTAAATTTTGCGATAAAATATACATCGCTGAAACTGGTAAATCATTAAAATTGCGTACTAAAGAACAACAACACTCCGTATTAGAGGTAAAAAAAGTTGTTCCATAGTTTTGCAGGCAAATAATAAAAATTATGAGATAAATTTAGCAAAAGATAAAATTATTACGCATGAAATGTTAATGTTCTAAAAAAATATTATCCAGTTCTCTGTAATTAAAAAAATAAAAGAAATTTTAAAGAAACACTATAGGGGAATAAGTAAACAAAAAAATGAAAATTACATACATATTATGTTAAGTTTCACAAGAGATCTAGAACGAAAAGATACAAGGGAAAAACAGGGACGGAAAGAAAAATTGACACACAGGAATACAAAAGAAAGAAAACCTTAGGTTACAAAACAAGAGTGATCAGTTTGATAAGAGTTCATATTATTCAATTGCACATTACCAAGAGATGAGATATATATATATATATATAAAGATTTCACATAAACACGTGAAACAACAATCAATGATCAAACCACTATATATATATATAATTCAATATTAATTAAGAACCAAAGAGAAATAAAAACTGAAAAAATGAAAGAGACAATTTATTTTCAGAGTGAACTGTCTTCAGAAGAGATAAGATAGGGAGCGCACTGGTACAGAGAAGATCAGATCTCCAATCTTCAAACGAATGGCTCTTATCTCACTTAATAACAGTTTTAACCAAAACTTAAGACTGTAAGTGTGTGTTATTTTTCTTCATGTTTTTTATCTACATTTGACTCTATTTGTCTGTTTCGGATCGTATTTTTTAGTAAATACTATATATGTATATATATTCATCATGGATTTATTATTATTATTATTATTATTGTTAGTGCTATTAAATTATTTCAGAAGTATAGAGCTCAATATTTGCTTAACTGAGAAATCTGTTCATTTTCAACCAGACAATAGCCCGGATGTATATGTAATGCCGAGTCTTTAATCGAACTGGACTTAAACTTGAGAAATATTGAACTAACAAAAAGTGGACAAATAATATTCAAATGCGCAAGATATATGAATTAAGTTATTGGTTAAGTAACAATAAGATGACCATTAAGTAATTGGTTATCAATGACTGACATCCATTCTTTCCATATATATTTCATTTACTAAGTAATCACCTCAAAAATAAATACACATATATAAAATATTTAAATTTTTATAAATCATAAAAAAACTGTTTAAATATAATACCTTAAGATTATAATGTAGATATCAATTAATTATTTCAAATCAAACTTAATGTATTAAAATGCCATTCTAATTTCTCCAATATCCAGGGAATATTATACAAACATGTTGAGTAATTTATATGTTAAGTAAATCAATTAATTCATAGATTATTTTTAAAAAATCTTGATTTTAATAAATTCATAATTTAGCTTGCATTAAATGTTCTTTGATTTATAATGTCAGAATGTACTTCATAAGCACAATAATTGTTCTTCATTAGGGAATGTATAAAATAACTAAACAAAGATTAATTAATTTTTAGTAATTAGAGTAATATATACATATTAACTTTTATTTTCCTAAAACGGAAGAATTAATGTTATCATTTACTAAGCTAAATTCATTCTTTAATTTTATCTTTACAGGTCTGGAATATATAAAGAAGAATTACCATTTTTGTTAATAATATTATTTTAACATTAGCTACATTAATATTTATATCTTAATATTAACGTAATGTTAATATCAAGTACTGCCAATAATAGTAATTATAATTTAATATTATTAATAATAAATAGCAATATTATATAACATTAATATTTATCTCCACACCTATTATTACAGGTCTGGAATGATTTCGTGATGTAAAAATAAAACTTTAAAAATGTTGTCGGTAGGGAACACTGGGATACACAGGGTTGTTTCAAGTTGAGGGCCGATGAATCTGAATCGAGGCCAAACACAACAGATCAGTGGAAGCAGGTAACAGAAGCTACGTATATTTTTAAAATCATTTTGTTAATTTTCGTGTCACTGTGACGCTCGTCTATTACTGGTTACGAGTAATGGGCATATGTTTATTTTAGAAGTAGATATGTTTAGTCTGCTATTAATAGACAAGCTCTCTTAGGAGTAGATAGGTCAATGTGGTTGGCCCTACAAATGAACGAGTTCTCATCTCTTTCCAGTTTCTACAAGCAGTTAGCATATCCAGAAAATATCACAGTCAAATTCATTTAAATACTTAACTAGATTAAAGTCACATATTTTGATAATTAAATGGAAAAAACTAATTTCTTTTCTATTTCTCTTGAATGGTTATAACATAAAAAAATATGCTTCTTTGTGATTTTTTTAAATGATATTTTCAAGTACAGACATTTATGATATTTTTAACTTGAATAAAAGGCGACACCTTCATCATTGGTTAATATTGAATTGCTATTTCCGTCCAATTAGAAATTTGTCTTAACATTTGGTTAGGTTTTTCTTATGCTTATTTCATTTCATGTTGTTCTGCTGTAATAGGTTTTAATATCCACGTATGGTGAACTACTGGTAGACATACATACACACACACTCATACACACACACACACACACACACACACACACACACACACACACACACACACAACACACTCATATACACACTATCTTTTTAAGATAGATACATGCACTCGCTCATACACAAGCTCACGAAAACAAATGCACATACACACAAACAAGTCGTATTTTTACTCGACATACTCATACACACACGTGCTCTCACTCTCTCTCTCTCTCTCTCTCTCTCTCTCTCTTCTCTCTAGTTCTCTCTCTCAGACACACACACACACACACACACACACACACATATATATATATATTAGTATATTTAGGAAGCAGTCCTTCATTTATACAGGTTTGATTAAATAATACGCCATATTTACGGTTGATTAGTTTCCTTGTGTATTTCTCAAGGGATCTGAATAATCTTCTTGTACAAACATCTAAATTGAATAGAACATTTCCAATGGTTCCATTGTCTTTACATCTTGCATTTCCACTAATTTTACTATTGTCACAACAGTTGTGACTGTTGTGACAATAGTAAAATTAGTGGAAATGCAAGATGTAAAGACAATGGAACCATAGGAAATGTTCTATTCAATTTAGATGTTTGTACCAGAAGATTATTCAGATCCCTTGAGAAATACACAAGGAAACTAATCAACCGTAAATATGGCGTATTATTTAATCAAACCTGTATATATATATATATATATACATTGTTAAGTAAGTATATATTACACTTCACTATATTGATATCTCAAGCAGTATAACCTAATTGAAACATAAAAACAGTTGCAGTGAGCTGCCCAGTGACTTCTCCAAATTTTAGGTTAATTTACGTTGCAGTGGCCGTCTTGAAAGAGAATCCTCATCAGCCATAAACTGGCCCAATTTTGAGATACCATAGAAGAATTTAGGGTTATTCATCTCTTTCAGTAGTATACTGGTCTACAATATCATTGATACCAGTAAATGCTAGATTCTCAAGATTATCTAATAAGTATTCTCCTAAAGCTACCTGCCTTCCTTGAGCCAAGAAAAACTATTGACAAAGGAAGTGAGGCACAGATTCTTCTTCTTCCCAATTTGATATATTCTACAGGTGTCTCCAGTCTCCAAATCCATTCAGGTTGCATACTTCTATATTGAATATTCTAATCCTATCTGAAAGACATTGGCTATCATTAATCTACTATTAGCTAGCAGCTCTTTAGCACTTCTGAAATTTCAAGAGAGCTGAGTTTATTTCGAAGTGAGACATGCACCTGAACTATCTTCACATTGTCGCTAATGGTTTGTCAATGCCTGAGCTTGCACGTAAAGGGTTCTCTGAATATTAAAATATAGAAGTAAGTTTGGTAAGCATTTTCTGCTTGTATTTTTATTATAGTATAGTTCTGTGTACATTTGGATGAATTTATGAACAAAAGATTAAAACAGTATTATAGGCTCAAGATATGTAATGCAGGAAACTCCCGTCAGCGAATATTTATCAAACCTCGAAAGTATTGTCGATATTCTGGGTACCTTACAATATTATTAAAAAACTGTATTATTCTTATGTAATCTCTAACCTTACTTATATTACATTTACTTAAATATATTTTGTTACTTATATAACCTGATATAACTAATAATAATAGCTATAAACTACAACAAATATAATAATAGTAATAACAATTCATATATAAAATGAACTTGAAAATTAATGTTCATTTATAATAATAGATCATAAATCACCAGTTATCATTCTAATATATCTATGACAACAAAACATTTAAACTTTCACACTGTTCTGCTTAAATTGATCTCTGACTCTACGGCTACATCTCTTGATGGTAGCGTTTCAGTAGGATAGGATCGGAGGGCACTGTACTGAATTGCCTGTTCTAGGGAGATCATCTAAATGTTGATAATTCTGTCTATTTTTATGATGTGTTATGTGAAAGAGCAGAATTGCAGGTGATAGAAAATAAAACGTAACTGAAGAAAAGTCCCTAGCTTTTACACAAAGTGTTATCTTTTCTTGTCACTATTATAACAAAGGTGATTCCTTTCAGTTCATTTTTCCTCTCAGGGATGTCCCTAGGTAGAGTAGTTCTAGATAATCACAAGAATCGTGTTAACGATTAATCGTTCTTGCATTCTTCTTTCCAATTTATCTTTTGGAAAATATTGGAGAACATTTAGGCTTCTCCTAAAAATGTTTCAACGAGGAACATAGTACAAAATACATCTTTTCTTCCAATTGATTCGGTTGTACAGTACTATTTATACCATAACTCTTATTCGAATTGAGACCAAACCAAAGTAAGGCCTTCATGTTGCAACTTTTGGGACCCTATACCTTATCAAATAAAAAAGCGACATAATATCTAATCAACACTTGTATCTTGATTTGGATAGAATGGTACGCAAAGCTCCTGGTGACTGGTGCATTCGGTTCAAGGATAGAGGTTTATCAGAGTCTACTCCACTTGTTTACGGTACAATGGAATGATGAAAACAATACATACAAAACAGCGATTATTCTTATGCAATAATCGGACATACAAGATATGAAATTGAGCATCAACATAATAATGGAAACTTATTTGATCATTGCAGACTATCATAAGGAATTATTTAGACCAGTTTTCTTGTTCGACAATATAGACTATTTGTTGCAAAGTCACTTAAAGTCAAATAAATGTGTTTTACAAATAACAGTTAAAACTGAGTTTTATAAGGATGATATTTTCTAGTAATTTTACAAGCAGATTTAGAAGATGTTTTCCATATAAATTGAGCATATTTTTCTTCTATTGGGGTCATAGATTTATTTTTATGTTCCATTAGGTGAAATACAAAGTAAATACATAAATAAAAAAGAGTAAAGGCAAAAAAAAAGGGAATGAGGGAGAAGATGACAAATGTAGTCCAAGGAGTAGATACAGTGTTGCTTTGGCTAGTGCCAAGAGACGAGTGCGGCGCGCTTTATATCTTATTGATCGGGAAAGTTGGCAGCCTGCCGGCGCCCCGCTGTAACCCAACAATAACCTGCCTGTAAACATGCACAGCTTAGTGGCGAATAAAAAGTACACAAAGTAACACTAGGCAGACCGCAGTCACAGTGACATATACGAACATTGAGGCCAAATAAATATAACCTCTGCTAATATTAGTATTAATGAGCCACTATTTATTTCTACTTCTTCGACGTTATCATTCTAATAACGAGAGGATATTTTAACTCAACTGACGTATGCACACTTCTCGAGTTACTAGTCTCCCAACTAAACTAAACATGACCAGGACTGAAACAATAAAAAGATATTATTACCCAATAGTACGAAAAACAACGAAATGAAAGTAATTGCTGCTCAGAATAGCTATTCTTGTGTTCAGAAGACTTTATGTTGTGAAACTTAAAAAAAAAACTTATTTTCTAGAAAATAAAAGTTAAGAATACATTATTATATGAACCTTAATTAATGAAGCTTCTTTCACCAAACAATTAAAATATAATGCGCAGAGGCTACAAATAATTTACATTTCGTAAATATGAAGCTAGTCACACAGTTTGCTTGATCCTAACAGGTTCAAAACAAGTATATCCCTTGATTGGAAAAGAAATAACATAGCTTTCTTGAAACTGAAATTGCTGGTCTAATAAAGTCCTTTATTACATTGGAAACATTGGTCCATTGAGAAGTGTTTGATTGATATGTGTTAGGTCTGGAGCAAATCTCTATAAAAAAAGGTAGTTTAGAATTTACGTAGTCAAGATAAAAATCATTAAAAGATGAATCAATTAATATGAATCAAGGTGAATCAAATTAATATATATATATATATATATTGTTAAATAACGCCCCATATTTGGCTTGTATCTGCTTCTTATACAATTTCTCCAGTTTCCGGAATTCCTTCCTCTTCTCTTCATTAAAACTATAAAGCCTATCATCGATATTACTAGTCGGCATGTTTTGAATGTACCACATTCATCATCAGGACATCAGTACATTATAGTCCTGATGATTATAGTTTAATGAAGAGACGAGGAAGGAATTCCGGAAACTGGAGAAATTGTGTAAGAAGCAGATACAAGCAAAATATGGGGCGTTATTTAACAATATATGTTTAAATGAAGGACTGCTTCCAACTTTTACAAATATATATATATATATATATATATATATATATATATATATATATATATAATATATATATAATATAAAATGTTATCAGAACTGAATCAGTTCTTCAGGTCAAATTAAACTGTCATTGCCAACGTTTCAGTTTTTATTTAAAACATTTTGCATATGCAGATGTATATAATTTTGAAACAGAAAAATTAAGCATTACATTAGAGATTATTTTACAAATTGTTATGTATTTTTTATATAATAACCGAAACCGAAACATAGGCAATAAGAGTGTTTAATTTGAACCTGAAGAGCTGACCGAGATTTGATAAAGTTTGATGTTTTTTTTCTTTTTCATGGTCTTCATATATATATATATATATATATATATATATATATACAGGTTTGATTAAATAATACGCCATATTTACGGTTGAATAGTTTCCTTGTGTATTTCTCATGGGATCTGAATAATCTTCTTGTACAAACATCTAAATTGAATAGAACATTTCCAATGGGTCCATCATCGAATAGAATATTTCCAATGGTTCCATGTATCGTTCCATTGGAAATGTTCTATTCAATTTAGATGTTTGTACAAGAAGATTATTCAGATCCCTTGAGAAGTACACAAGGAAACTAGTCAACCGTAAATATGGCGTATTATTTAATCAAACCTGTATAAATGAAGGACTTCTTCCTAAATATACTAATATATATATAAAAAATAGGCATAGGTTTTAATAAAACATATATATATATATATATATATATATATATGTTTTAAAACCTATGCCTATTTCCATTTTAACACATTTTTGAATTAATTTTTCAAATTTTCTTGTATAAATGAAGGCTTGCTCCCCAAATATATATATATCTTATCAATAGGAAAACGATCTACAAAGAACAACAAACATTTCACAGTAAACTATAGTTACAGAGTAAAGGGCGAACGCACAGTCTTTAAATTTTGGTTGAATCGTAATGAGGAGAGTTGAAATAGGGACACCAAGCGCACTGGCGAAGCGATAGTTAGAGCCCCAACCATTGGTTAAAATATTGATCTTAATAAGTGTTTTCGTTCTTTTTTTTTATTTTATTTTCTTTCTATACTTACATGGTGACGTCGTTTTTCTTTTCATATTCTATTCATGCAGATTGGATATTTTGTTTTTGAAATGTTCCTGTTGGTGATATGCTATGATAAATATTGATATATTTTGATCTATAAAATTACATTTATATTGAATACTGTTGTCTCTCGTTTTGATCCCAGCTAAGCAATAATAATGCGTATACATGTAGTAAGGAAATTGAAGACATTGATATTAGAAATGGTAAGAGGATTGAGTACAGCGAGGAAAGCCATCTGATTCGATGTTAGGTTTGCTTCCAAAGTCGGGATTTAGTATATCTGTCTTGAAGTTTCAGGAGATATAGAACCTGACTTAAACTCGCGATCGATTTAACTTCCTTGGAGCCATATTGAAGTCCTTCTATTGTTAGAAGAACCACCAAGACACATTATTAAATTGAACAATGATTTTCTCATAGAATTTGTTGAGTTATATAACCATGAAATACCATATTACTATAAACCTGGATATCTACTAAGTGATTTCTACTGTATACAGATGTCTATGATACTCCATATAAGAGAATATAAAAATCACATTCAGTTTAAAAAAAGACTCTTCGAGACATAAAAATACTATTAATTTTAAAGTATTCAACACTTTTCAGTAAAACAATTATGAAATAAATAGTAACCAAGTCATTGTGAAGTAGTTTAGTAGTTTTTTATAAATTCTAATATAAAAAACCTGATGAAATATAGTTTCATTCTATCCCAAAATATATTGTTTTATTATGTTATTATGGTTTTATTATAAACGAAGTACAGTTATTAATTGGACCAAATGAATCTATTTCATAAAATTTCCTGGAAACCCAGAACATATTACCTAGTTTATGTATGGTTTGTGTTATGTTGTATTTTTTTGTGAAATAATATATAAATGTTATCCAACTGACAATCAGTTTCTAACAAGCAATAGTTATTTGCTGTAGTAAATAAATATCAGGCTCTTACTGTTTAGACCGCGAGTTTTATCGTACTGCTACGTTATTATTACTACTAGTCTTATTATTAGTAAGAATAGTAATAGTATTACCAAATAAGTTATATCTTCTTTAAAGTTATTTTAATTAATTTTGTGTTAATATATTATTGAAGACGTCCACAAATATAGACGAAACGTTGGTACATTAATAAGTGTTTCATTGATATGTGTTAGACCTGGAGCAAACCTCTATAAAAAAAAGTAGTATAGAATATAAGTAGTCAAGATAAAAAACATTAACAAATACATCAATCAATTTATATTTTGTTTGCCACGACTCGATCAGTTCTTCAGGTTCAAATTAAAATCTCACTGCCAATGTTTCAGTTTTTGACTAAAACTTCTTTTCATTGGCAGATGTATACAACTTTGAAACTGAAAAATTAAGTTTCAAAAATTAAGTATTACTTCAGAGATTATATTACAAAGTGTTATCTTTGTTTTTTATAATATCCGAAACGTTGGCGATGAGTGTTTAATTTGAACCTGAAGAACTGACGGAGTCCTGATACAGTTTTGTGTTGTTCTTCACAGTCGAGACTTTTATCAATATATGTATATATATATACTATCCAAAAAGGTATATATAAAACAGTAATGCATTGTCAACCGTGGGACAGATAAATAACATAAAAAGGATAAATTGGGATGCGGTCAGTTTCTTCCATTTCCAATCGAACTCTCATTGCCGACGTTTCGATTTTATTCAAAATCGTTTTAAAGGCCTTCAATACAAAGAAAATTAAGAACTTCAATAGGTACATTAAATAAAATCATGTTTATTAAGATAATACTGATGATTGTATTTAATTTTTCATAATGTACTTCTTTTTGTTTGAGTTAAAAATGTACGTATTTTCATTTTCAATTAGTTCTTAATTTCTTTTGTATTGTAGGCCTTTGAAAAAGATCTTGAATAAAATCGGAACGTCAGCAATGGGGGTTTGATTGGAAGTGGAAAAACCAACAGCATCTCAATTGATCCTTTTTATGTTATATATATATACGATTATCAATAAAGAAATGATCCACAAAGGACAAAAAAACGATCCAAGTAAACTATAGATACAGCATAAAGGGACTAACACACTTACCGTGTCTAAATTTCGGTTCAACGGTCATCAGGAGAGTAGAGACAGGGACATCAAGCGCAATTGCGAAGCGACAGTTTTGGCTATCCAGAATTGATTGGGTTAAAATTTGATGCTATTAAATGTTTTAGTTCTTTTTTATGTTTTAATTTTTTTCAGTTATGTATAAACAAGAGTGATTTTGACCAACTAAATCCCAACAGTGCTACGATAGCATATTAGAAAGTTGTTTTTGAATGAAGTTTTTGGGTAGTTGTGCGGCAGAGTGACGCATGGAGTAGTTAATGGTTGGTAGCAGTGAGAGGGTATGGTGAGGAAGGGATAGGAGGTCAATAAATATTTTGAGACAAAGGGTAATAAATCGAGCCACTTGGCAGTAAGTGGAGTGCTGACTGGGTGATATACGGCCTGAGCACGGTGGGACGGGTCAGTCAGCCAATCAAATGGCAGTCATCTTAATCTGCCTGTCACACACAGACACAACTAGACACTCACCTTAATTAATTAAATTACCAATGCCTTTTCTGGTCGTGGGGTAATTAATTTTATTAATTACCAAAAGGTTTTATTGCCTGTAAGGTTGTAGTTTTACAACAAAAGTAATAATCCTACATTTAAAATTCATTTAATCAACCAAAAGTGGTATGTTTTATTATTATGAACATGTAAAAAAGTGGTGCACACGACAAAACTATGTATACATATTCTAGTTATCTATTTATAAGAATAGAATTTTAATGATATTCCATTATTTGTAATTATCATTTAAATGAAAATTATTACAATTTAATGATCTGGCTCTTAGAAAAACATCCATACTATTGACAAAAAAAGATCAAGAAATACCATGATGAATATATAATATAGATATGCATTCGTAATTTTAGATAGCAGTCCTTATTGAAAGTAAGTATTATTAAAATCAAGAATAATGTATAGCGACTTGCTTCTTTTTAAGTATCTATCTTCCAGAATAACGATTTTGTCATAGATTCCAAAATAAGTAATATGTATTATCCTGGATAACATAATTAGAAGTATGTTATCTAGTTTAGAAGCTACCGAAAAAAGATTCTTCATGAAGACAGAGGAACTAACGAGAAGGAAATCTTTCCACATTGAGGTTATATATAAATATATAAAGTCACCCTTTGATTGGGGAGATTAACTAATCTAAATCTTAAACGCTTAACTTATATTTGCTAATTAAAGAGTAAGAATATATAACGTGTAACATACTCTCTAATCCCTAGAGGTTAGTCCACCAACAAAAGAGGCTTAGAATAGATATAATTACATACATATAAATTATTTCACACAAACACTTGAAAAACAAACAATGATTAAACCACAATATAAAATAGGAAAAAAAAAAGACTAAGATCTTTCAACCGTAACAAGCGGTCTTCGTCAGTCTGACTCTCAGTTGCGTTTTTGACTCTGACGAAGACCGCTTGTACGGTTGAAATATCTTAGTCTCTTATTCCCATTTCATATTGTGGTTTGATCATTGATATTATAGACAAATGCATCGACCGTGAAATAGAAAAAATGTTTAAGTATATGAGAACTAGGTCAGTTCTTCAGGTTCAAATTAAACTCTCATTGCCAATGTTTTTAAAGCAGTTTTCAAAGCAGTTCAGTTTTTAAAGCACATTTCTTCTAATCAGGGAACAATTGAATAAGAAGCTTGCCTAGCAACATAGTACTGAGTATATTCATCAGTCTGTTCCTATGTCCCTTGAACAGCTTTTGTATTGCTCCCTGATACAGGAAATCAGTTCGTATGATCAAATCTAATATTTAAAAATCGTAAACGATGGCGTCTCATCATAATAAATATAATTAATGTCAAATGAAAATAGTCTCAGCGGACAATAAACCAACAAAAGAACACAACTCATTTTGTTCTAAGTTCCACTGAAGCAAACCAAACTGAGTAATCTCTTAATGACAACGAATGTTGAATTGTAGAAGTCACTTTTATGTAGTTCATATTTTTTGTAATAGTCACAAACATTTATTATTCTGAACTGATAATAGTATGCATTATTTAAAACTCAATTCTAATCTTTGAAAACTCTTAATACACTCAGCATTTGAGTAATTTAACAAAAGTTGTTCCTGTCTAATAGTAATACATATATCCACTTTAGTAGTAAAATGTTTGTTCAGCTTTTTCACTTATAATTATATTTGTGCTTTTAGTCAATAAAAATTCTAGGTGATGAAAAAGGAAAGCTTCATGAAATTTTGATTATTAGATACTATTTGCGAAATAAATACTGTTAGATTATGGAAAGTGGTTTTTTAAGAACCACATGTCCATGACAATGGATATTGTCATTGGTATAAATGTAAATATATTTACAAAAACGAAATAGAAAGTAAAATAATGACTTCATCCATAAAATTAAAACAGATTTATTTTCTTGAATAGAACTGCTGGTAAATCAAGTAAGAATTCCAAAGCAATTATACAACCAATAAATAAAGCCTGCAACATTAATTAATGATGTATTTCGGAATCGCAAATAATGCGTTGGTTTTCTAAGAGATGTAGATTTCTTCTTAGAAATCACGTTCATCCATATAAAATCTATATTTAGAATAACCTCATTAATATAAAATCAAAATTGAGCAGTATTTGCCACTATTTCACGGAAGAAGTTTCACTTTTAATTAAGATAAACTAAATTCAACCCAGAATAAATTAATTTGATTCTGCTATTCTTTGGTAAAATAAATGTAAATGTTTACTTAATGTTGGTAAAAGAAATAACATTTTTCACTTTACAGGTTATGCTTGTTTCAAATATGCTTAATTGTTTATACAATTTCAATTGATGCTTTCTTTAATCCTATAAAATAAATTGCATTTTTCACTTTTATACAAGTTTTTCAATTTATTAAATATACTTAGATCTTGAGTTAGGTTATGAGTACCATTCTACTAGCTTGGGTCATATGTCTTCTATCGTTTTCATTACTTAAATTACTAAAAGCTGCAGTTAAAGTTAATCCTGGTAATAACGTTCAGTAAAATTACTTATTAACTTAAATTATAACTTCTTAACAATGAGTGACCAAGAAGTCAAGGGTCATCTAGGAAGATTATAAATTAATGTCTCCACAAATAAATTTGTTTTATTAAACAACCCCTTTCAAGTACATCAGGTATACTTCATGAAAGTTGGTTATAATTGTCATCCACTAGATATCAGTTATCCAACAATCCCAATCTTCAAATAGTATCAATAGTAAATCTTCTAATAGTATCAATGATTTTTCAGTCTTATAATTATACGCATTCTATAATATCAGTAAATTCAAAACGTTATATTTTTGTATACCAAATTCAGTTTATTTGATGTAAAAAACCAAATAAAGTTTAATATTGATGAAGCATTAGCCTATAAGTCAGAGTTTATAGGATTGACAGAATTAAGTCAGAAAGTTAAGTCAGGTGTGGGATAAGAACGGAAATGTAAGAACGGCAAATATTGATAATTACATCTGTTTATTGCTAAATTACATCTTTTTATTTTTATCTCTTATAATAATTAAAAATTCTTTAATTTAAATATCACCTAATGCTGAAGTTACAATTTTGGTCGCATACTAGTTCAAATAAAATTTTTTACCCATCAGCATTTAATAACGTTAAAATTTCTGAATATAAAAAGCAAATAATGTAATCACTGCACGTTACAGTTGGGATTTAAGGAAAATAGCTGCTTTATTGAAGCCCTGATGTGGATAGTCAGGAGTTTTATTTCATATTTACTCTCTTCTCTTATTAAATATTAGGTTCATCTTTGGTCAGTTTACTAAAAAAAAAGTTTATATATAAGAATTGCATAGGTGTTGGCTTAATGTTGTTGCAAATTCCTTTAATATGCTATTTCAATTAAAAAAACTAGTAAAACAAAAAAATGAAATAATACTATATTTAATGAAATGAAACGATTTTTTTAAAATGTTACTAAGAATATTTATTTTTAAATTATATTTGCTTAATTAATTATTTTATGAACTACATGTTATTCAAAGTGATATAATCAGTTGTATAATTTCTATTACTTAATTACATTATCATATAAATTAATTTAATTCATTCACAATATTAACTAAAGTAGTAATTAACTAATTTCTAAGTCAATGTAAAAAATGTATAATAAATGTAAACAAATACAAGTATAGGAAGTAAACCATTAGTTAGGGATCAATATCCAGTTGTTACATCTTTATTGCTTTTTGCTGTAATTGACATTATATGAATTTTTTTTATAAATTGTTAATTTTATGTTAAAATATTTTGGCAAAATTTCATCGTTATTTATTGTACCGTTTACCATTTTTCTGAAAACAGAAAATTTGCTCTAAAGCCCCTTTGGTAAAGGTAATTTTGGGAAATATTGCTTCATCCTACATATAAAGTTCTATTTTGAGACGTAATTTCATTTTCTTCAGCGCCCTCACAAGCTTTTAGACTAAATTATAAGTCATCCTTTTTTTATATTTTATTTTTAATAAAATATTTTCTCTGTTTTCAAGATATCAGGTTATTTTCATTTATTGCCTTTATAGCCTCAAAAGCAATCCCAAAATGTCAAATTCTAGAATTAGCAGTTTAGGAGAAAAAAAATGTTGTCTCAAGAAACAGGCATTTAGCAAAAAAAAAAAAAAAAAGAATTAATTACCTCTCATGCATAGTCCCTCCCAAACTATACAGAACTTCTAACTATGAGACCAATTTTTGTGTAAATATGAATTTAATCCATCAAAGATTCCGGACCCTAGCGTAATCACAAACTTTGGAATCACAATCACCCACATGCTCATCTACACATACACACGTATAAACGAAAAAACTACATAAAACGGCTTTTGGGACATCAACACATGGAATTCCATCAAAACTTTGAGATTGATTTCTTTTCAGGATCATGATACTTCACATATGGTAAAGTAAAAAGTGGATTGATTACAACTGATATTATTATAACATATCGTAGGAAAAAAAGAGTTACTATCTGCTATAACTTAAAATTAAAACTTTTTTCAAGTTAACCCTAAATCAAGACTTTCCGTGATTCAGCTCTTTTACAAATTAATACTTAGCCAAGAACACATTGAAAACCGTTGCGAATCACGCAATAGTTTGGATTTGTCTCCGCTGGAGGCGCTTGAGTGTTTGGTGCAGGATACTCGATTAAGATCTCAATCAAATTGTAGGGATTGATTTATGCTCTCAAGAAAATTACATCAATTATACTAAATTCAGTTTATTTGATAGACAAAATCAAATAGACTTTAATATTGATTGAAGCATTAGCCTATAAGTCAGAGTTTATAGGATTGACAGAATTAAGTCAGAATTCTGAGGATTGTTATCTCAGAGTAAAGTCTTTTATACAAGCGTTATGGAAGAGCTTGGTTGTCGGATAGTAGAGATTTCTTAGAACAGTAGATACTCAACTCTCAAGCCAGTGAATGGAGAAACACATCGTCCTTCTTAGCGAAGATGGATTCTCGATTACGGAGGCAACCAATACCTCTAATCATATTCAGTGTACCTTTATACTAAACCTTCTCAACTGTCTTTCAAAGATATTATTTTAATTATATAAGATCTGTAGTTAAAGGAATAGGAAATATTACTTTCATAATTAAGCTGCCAAAATTACATTTATTTCTGGGATTATTATTCTATCTATATTATGGACCATGAAGGCGTGTGGGAGGGGCATGGTTGCTTTTGAGGATTATTATACATGGATTATTCGGTTTATAAAGAGTCGAAATATACGTTGTTTAATTACACGAAACAATTTCTATTGGAAGAAGTAACACATATTCAAATTATTTCTTCGTTCTGATGGTGTATATTATTCTGGAGTATAATATAATAAATGCTAATTAAAATAATTTTTATTTCTCAGTCACAGAGATTACTAGTGGAATTATTGAAAAAAAAACTCTATCGGCTTACCTTGTACGTTTTATTTTTTTTTAAATCCATTCGTTTAGAAGACACCTAACTATTATGGTCATACTTTTTTAAGTCGATATTATCTTTTTCATTCACTTCTCTTCTTGGATATTATCCTAGTCTTCGAAAATAATAGTATTAGTATAGATAAAACAGGAATAACTAAGACCGATAATAAAAGAAACGCTAGAAATATTTGAACATAAAAGAGTTTTACTAGATCATATATTGTAGAATAAACCCAGATCATTTATTTATCTTGTTGACAGCACCACTAGTTTGTAGAAAAATAAACGACGAGTAGGGATCAAACCAGAAATACAGATCAACTGGATTTAATAGCGATCGCATTAAAATATAATAAATATTATATAATATTTAATAAAAATATAATAATAAAAACACTAGTTAATTTAAATCATCCATTTAGTGGACATAAGATCCATCAATTGTGTCAAATTTAATATGAAAGTGATAATGGACTCAAAAAAATGAAAGAGACGAGCAAAGACAAGATGACGTTCATTTTACTTTTCACTGCCTCTGAAACTGGTAGATGCATACAGAAGATACGAGAGGTAACTGATTGTATTTTTCAATACAAAACCTACTTGTTGTTTTCAGTGATGACATATTTTTGGAAATTTTATAGGAAGAGTCTAATAAGGAAATAGGATATAAATATTACATGAAAGGTTAAAAGTTAAATTTGAAACGGCAGAGGAGAGGTCAGTTATTTGCTGATACCTCACTACACGCAGGCAACATTTGTTACCAATTGAATGTCCTCTCACCCCTATGCCTTGCTTATCGCAGCAAGAAGCCATCTAATCAATAATGAACAACCGGTAAGAAATGAATGCGGCAAACTTTCAGGCAATTCCAATATCACTACTTTCTCTCGAGAAACAAAACTACTTTCGGTTCATATGAAGAAAAAGTCATAATTAATGTAGACTGTAACAACTTTTCAACGATACTAAGAATTGCTGTGGTAGTACCATTGTAAAATACTTCAAACTAAACTACAATACTAAAATACTACAAAACTACAAAAACTTTGTAGACCCTCGAAGCTGTATACCCATACCACTACTTAAAGAGGTTTGGATGTCTCTCTGACTTAAAGACTTATACTTCAACGGTATAAATACGGCTTAAAAATCTGGAGCTTCCAAAAAAAAAAAAATAAAAATCACATATTTTGAATTTTTTTTTTAATTTCTAAAGGCAATAGTTAAAGAAAAGAACACCCTACATGAATACTCATTTTCCCCCCTGTTCAAAAACCGTTCTATTAATTGAATTTGACAAAGCCCATCATACAAGAAACTGAATAGGTAACTCGTAATCTACAAATTAAAAGAAATTCTATAAGCTGACTAAGATAAATGATAAAGTCCTGAAATTATTTCAAAACTGATAAAATTACATAAATTGTCATAATAAAATTTTAAATCTATTTATTGACTAATTGACAAGTAAAATTAATCAATTAATATAATTTACGTACAATATATTATATTTTAAGATACAATAGATTATATTCCATGTATTCCACCGCTTTTCTGAATCATACATTGATAGGAGATATCTATATGCTTCCTATGCTGGAACACTAAGCGATTCTAACTTACATTTCAATGAAAATGTGATGTAAAGAATACGTTTAAATATAAATGATGTGTATTTCTCAAAAAGCTCTCTTAATGATATTCTTTCTTACAGGACACAACCTGTACTATCCTTAAGGGACAATAGAATGAAGTCGAGCCATATATGTTAAGAGTCTAAGTACAATTAATTACTTATATTACAAAAGCATAAACAATTTTTAATTGATCACACAGAGCATACGATTTTATTACAGCAACGAAACTATATGTACTATTGATTTCAGCTAGAATAATGGTTGCTAATTGACAAGGAGATTTACATTAAAACTTGTAGCAATTTCAGTATGAAGGTAGGCGAAGAAAATTGCTGATAATAACAGATGGCATATAAATAATTACACATAAAACTATGCAAAGTAACCATAACTATGTTATATATTAATCATTTAAACGAGCCACAATGTTGTGATTCAATGTTCAGTGTTTTACAAAAAAAAATGTGATGTGTAATAATAAGATTTACAACAAGATTTGCTTACTTGATTTGCTTTTTTCAATATTTACACAGTGAAAAAAGAAACTAACAAACAATCAAATAGAACTTTGAAGTTCTTTATAAATGAGATAACCATTAATGTAATTTTAATTTTTCATCCTAATTATTGCAGTTACTTACTTTGACATGAAGGAATAATTGGTTACTATGATGCTTCTACCTACCTTTTTTATTTATTTAAAGATAAAAAAAAAACCGGAACGGACAACTAATGAACAATAAAAACAAAAAACATAGATAAATGAAATATATACACTTATAGATTCTAATTTTTGGTTTGGACTGTCATCAAGAAAGATGAAAGAGGGAAAAACAAGTGTAGACGTTTAGAAACGGTTGGGATATTCTCTGGACGTCACTGCACCAGTGTGCATGTTTTTCTTCGTTTATCTCTTATGATGACGGTTTAAAATCATAAAATCATAATGTTACCCTAAAGGGGGTAACATTAATTCCAACAGAGGAAGTGTAATGAGAGGTGAGGTTGGTAAGTGGACCGGTTTGATAGTGAAATCGTCTGCATTGCTCTCTTCCTCGGCCAGCATGGGGAATGCTAGTAGAGAATGGAGTGAATATAGTCGTCAAATTGAACAGGGTTGGCAACCTTTCAGGCCCCCAGGAGTGGATAACCAAAGTCTTATATAATAGTTCTATTGTACAATTTTTAAATCTATCATTATATTAATCGATCAGAGCATCTAAAACTGTTTTGTATCATTCAAAAGACTCAGCAGTGACCTCACTGCCTTCGTTTATAACCTTCTGTTAACTCGGAAAATTGATTTCCTAAAAGCTTAGACTTTTCAAGTAATGATTGATAAATAGTCTTCTTCCTAAATGCCACGTGGAAGTCATATTTCAACTGAAATACCCTTACCAGACATTTCTACATCTTTTGTTTCAGTTTGGATTTGACTCTGATGAAGGCTGTTTGTTATGGTTGAAAGATCGTAGTCTTTTTTTTTCTCATTTCTTATTGTGGTTTGAACGTTTATATTTATATATTTGAAGTTGACATCTAAAAAGAAGTTAAAATGTCAAAAGGAACAGTCAGCTATTTAATTATTTACAGTTATTTACTGTAGTACTGTTTTTACCGTTATTGCAGTACTGTAAATCTACTGTAAAAAGAAATTTACAGTTATGTACTATGCACGCAAACAATGGATAATAACACCAAAAATACTTAATAATATAAGACCCCATTTTCAAAAATGAAAAGAGTATGTTTGGTTTATGGAAAATTGACAAGAAATATTAAAGAATAATCTGTTTATAAAAAATGATATGCAAGATACAAGAATTTTGATACTAGAAATAATATGGAGGTACACCTGACCCATTATAACAACTGAAGACAAACGATGGTCCACAGGTATTATAGGTTGTGGCCAGCAGATAAGACAAGAAAGAAGGCCAGATCAAGAAGAATTGGGACAAAAAGTTCTTTGCAATGGAGAAACATAGAGGAGACTAGCCAAAGGCAGATTAGAAAGAATACTTTAAACGGCATACTCTGAAGAATGGAAAGAAATATCGTATAACTCAGAATATTTACAACTGAACTTTTAATGAATGTAATTTATAGATATAATCTGTCTATTTATGTATAAAGGGGTTTCGTATAAATAATTATTCGTGTTAATGAATATTTTAAAGTTATTCTGAAATAAATGACTGATCATTAAACTGAGTTTGAAAAACTCAGTTGAATCAAGCTAAGCTAATTTTTTGTAAAAAAATAAATTGTTTTATATTTCTTTTAGTACAAAAGAATTATTGAATATTTAAGCACAGGGAACACTGTTCACAACAATACAGACTTCTTCCATTGACAGCTAAACCAAAGTGTTATGAAAGAGACAAAATACGAGTAGAGAACTGGAAAGAGGTAGGGACGGCAGGAAGGGTATGTAAGGTTTAATTGAAGTAGAATCAAACAAGATTACAGCTATTCAATCATGATCACTTGGAGAATAACACCAACTAATCCTTACCCAATCCCAGAAGAACCCTCAGCTGTAATTTAAACATTAATCTGCCTCCTATCCAACCCTGACATTTCATTTAAAAAAAATATATATATATTTATTAATTGAGGTTGTAACGACGATTAAATTTTTTTATATTCGCTTATAAAACAAACCCACAAGAGAATATGAAAGATAAATAAAAATTACTAATTTTTTGTGTAAACCGTCTTGAGGAGGGTAAAGGGAGGAGATGAAGCATGCGACGAAGTGACGGGGGGATCAGGATGTGCTAAGAATGTGCGACATTACTAAATCTACACAGAAATATTCAAATGGAATACTTTTTTTGTATACCTCTCATAATAACATACTGTAGTTTTATTATCTACAATATTTACTGCTTCGTGTTGTGTCACATGGTGCTTCATAACTCATGAAAAATGGAAGTTTTGTTGGGACAAGCCTTAAATTTTGAGATCGTTGGTAAAGGCATTCGGGTGCAGTTAAATAGCTTGCAGCTAACTTGTGGTGAAAGGAAATAACTGTGAAGGATTGGAAGACTCCGGGGTTCCTATTGAGAGGGTATGTAAACGTAGAGTTTGAGAGAGAGCAGCGTTGAGGCAGTTATGAGAGCCCATATTGTCTGAGAGAGGTTGGAGATGTTTAGGCCTTTCTAGTTTGAGCCTAATATACTGGAGAACTCCTCCTGTTTTATCGACACACAAGGTTACTGTCTCCACTAGGGGGTGAGTTCATGGATCAGTGTAGGCTTATAGTTGAGAGAAGCCATGCATCTATCTTTTCCATTGCTTTAAATGTGAGACGTTCCCTTGCTGCTCTGCTACAGTCAACTCTTCCTCTGGATTTTATAAAGTTGGTGGAAATGACGGAGAGGCAGCCAGGTGGTTTGTCTGGTAGAGTAATTTACCTTCGACCCTCAGACTAGAGTTCACTATTACATTTTTTTTTTTTAATATGCAATGTCTACATAAAAACCCTTATTCTGAGGTGGGAAGGCAGTCACTGGACCATTTTGTCATGATTAATTATACGCTGTTTTTTTCAATTGTTTGCTTGTTATTAATGACTTAACCTTATTTATAATCTATTTATATCCATATATGTATTCAGATTCAATATTAAAATAAAAACAATATTTATTTTATTAAGCCATTATTACATCTTTCCATCAATACTTTCTTTTCGGTGGAACCCACTCACAGTGAAGATCTTTCAAGTTTTCTCACCTTTGATTTAAATCTTTCTGGTATTAAGAAGGATTGCTCCCTAAATTTACAAATATAAAAGAAGGATTGCTCCCTAAATTTACAAATAAAAAATGATAAAGAAGGATTGCCTAAATTACAAAATATATATATATTATATAAATATTTACATAAACACATGAAATAACAATCATTGATCAAACCACAATAGAATGAATGAAAGATAAAAAGATCTTTCGTAACAAGCGTCTTCGTCAGAGTCAAAAACCCAACATATTATAATTTTATTTATATATATTTATAATTTAATATATATTAAAATATGTTCACGGAATCGCCTAAATCATTAATAATTATAAGATTGTAAACGAATGTAAATGAGACACATAATTTTATATTATCTCATTATATATTTCTTGTAGCAATCATTCAATCAATGGATTAACTGAAACTACAGCGTACATGAAGTATATAGCATTTAAAAACAGTATGTTCTGTTCAGTTTCATGCTATTAAAAATTGAAGTCGATAATCAACTACTTCACGTAATTTCTATTTAAGTAATTATATTTCCACTAATTTAGATATTATATTGTAAAATATTTTTGCACTTGGATACACACCCAAAATATTTATGTTTTTGAATAGTGTATTAAAAGGATAGCTGGGGGATTTGAAACCACTTCAAAGCCGAGAAGGTGGAAAGCTTTAGAAGTTTCGTAGTCACTGACCTAAAGAGGAACCAAGGCCTATCGACCAGTTAGCACAGTGTTCCCACACTTTTACCAAATGGCCCACTTTAAACTAACAGATTTTCAAAGGATCATATAATTATTATAAAATAAAGATAAACTCAAATTTTATAGGTAATATCCCAAAATGCCATGACTATATATTACAAAAAAAAAAAAGAAAATTTGCATCACTACTGAAATTACTATTTCATTTTACCAACAGCTTATTTTAAATATTTGAATACAAAATTTAACTAAACGACATCTTACAAAGAAAAAAAGAAGTGTGATTGACACAGTAAACTCAAAATTGTCGACAAAGACAAATTTTAAACAACTGAATCAAATTAGAGTTAAAACATTTTTTTTAAATTGCAACATTTAATTTACTTTCGTAACCAGTTTTTTCGATGTATTTTTTTAGTACTAATACTGTTTGTTTTCATTTGTGAGTGATTTTATTAGTTTTTAGCTACTATTTAGTGAACTTTACACAAATGCCACTCTACTCTGAGTTTGTCAGCACCAATTTCCCAAAAGTAGGTGGTTTATGGTTCAGTGACAACAAAACAGTTGAATACTCTAAAAATAATTTTTTTTTCAAAATACAAAAATTATAAAGAGGTTGTTAGATTTCTTTGAAAAGAAAAAAATACATATATTGAACGAAACATCACAAAAATATTCCTGGGTATTCTCGGCAATGATAGATATTATATTTCATAATATTAATTTTTTTGTAAAACTTAACATTTTTATTATTATAAAGGAGATATTTTAGTATTTATTTAGCTTAACGCAATACATTAAGTTCGTCAATATAAAATTTGAGAAATATAACTTAAATCATTGGTGATTTTACGGTCACTGATAAAACAGTTCCTAATATATTCATAAGAAAGTTCATACATGAATAAATTGCATAAATATAACAAATAGAAATAGAGAAATGTTTATTTGTATGTTTTCCAACAGCCAAACTTATAAGACTTTCACAATTTAGAGCTATTCTAGGGGCACAAGTGCTGGATGATTTATTTGGCACCCTTTTTAGTAATGGGCGAGCCACATTATCTGTTGATTCTACATTGGGAGTCCTTCATTCTTCCTGACTCAAGTGTATTTAGAGCCATGCAAGAAAAAGTCCCCTGGAAAAAATCCTTCCACCCCCCCACTCGACCAAGATGAAAATGAATCTATTTTTTGACTAAAAGTTGTATATTAAACCAATACCAATTTATCAAAAAAATATAAAATCTCTCTCACACTCTCACTCTCTTCCTCTATACATTAATCCATCTCACTGCCTCTATCTGTCTTTCTCTTCTTTCTATCTGTAATTCTGCACTTTTTTTTCCCATCTCCGTTCTCTTACCCTTCAATATTAATATGGAAGATAATCTCCACTCATTTTAGTATGGCAATAACAGAAATAATGACCAAATCTCAAATCACAGAATCCTAGATCTAGTAATCGTGTACTTTTTCCTTTGGTTTATATCGTCAAATTGTAAATTTTAGACATATATACATAATGAGAAAAATGTAGTATTATCTTATCTTTTAATTGTTTTTTGAGGGGGATATTTCTTCCAAGGAATTTTTTCTATAATCGTATTTAGAATGGAACTTAAACGAGTACCTTACATATGTACATACGGGACTGACCGAGACCGAGAGACGACGTGTTTAGATTTATTCACCACCTACATGAATAAATCGAGGGCCAGGTGGGTATTGAACCCTAGAACTACCAGTTCAGAGGCGAGTACTTTAACCTGTTTTGGTATTATTTAGTGATCCCAGCTTATTCAGCCATATCACTGAAAACAACAACAAAACAGACTGATGCCTTTTTTACGTGAAAGCTCTTTTGCCGCATCTCGAGAGCTACAAGCTCTAGCCTAGAATAGAGGCAAACAAAACCTCCGAGATACGCTTAGGAGAAATTTATCATACAACCGAAATTTATATTATATACGCTCGAGTACTTTAACCACTGAACTAACCTGTTCCCTAGCAAATAGAGAAATAAGTAGCGTTGCAATCAAGCAACCAGAGAGCAACATTGTTGTTACCGATCTCCAGTTTGCTCATTACTCTCCTAGAATGTATGTCAGCAATATCTGTTTAAAGTGATATTTTACTAGCCTATTTTGTTTCCCAGAAAATTTTGTAGTTTTATTAAAAAAGAATTTCAAGAAAACAAACTTTCATGCAATATAAAAAACAATTAATACTAATAAGCAACAGTGTATAGAACTTTTACTAGGAAAAAATACGAGATGCACGTGATAAAATTAATACTTCACACCTATAAGAAGAGGCAGATTAAGGAGATAGATGTGAAAACCAGAACACCTGGGCTGAACCCCTGTTAGTGTATTCATTCTTTTGCGTTGATAAGGTTTCCCGTATTTCATACTTTAGAGCAATTTAATTACCCTTCTGACAGAAGGTAATTTGTTACAAAGGCATGTAATAGCAAATTCTCAACGTTTTTATTGTTATAATTTCATACAATTCCAGACATTTATACAAAATTTCAGTATTAAATTATTCCACTTCCACTTTAGGTTATTGCCCAATTGACAATGACCGAGTTTAAAAGGATAATTAATGATAAGTAAGTTTTATAGCACATTATAAATAATAAATTTCACAGTGTACTATTTGAAAATATTTTAACTAGTGAAGAATATTTTATAAGAAAAATGGTTTAATATTTTTTCCTATAAAAATATGAATTCCCCAAACATATATAGTATATAAATTAGAAATTACACGAACAATGAAGAATAACTAATATAAAGGGAAGTACTGTTTATTTTTCCAAGAGTTTTATTTTGATGAGAGACATTAAAGCACCCTTTATAATTTTTATTCTATGCTTAATACAACACACATTTTAGCAAGTTTAACATTTTGTTCAATGTTCCTATATTGCTTTGATGTTTTTTGGAGCATAATGAGCAATTATGAAGAAGATTAAGTTGTATTAATGAAGTAATCATTACGACTCAACATTACTGGATCAGTTTTTTTAAATAATATTTCATGACAGCTAGAATTTTACAAGTTTTACCAGTTAACGGTTCATCAGACGTCATTAATGTCGCTGTACGAATTTATTTACTGATTTTTATCTTTTTTTTTGTTCCAGAAAGAATGACTAAAAAACGAGATCTCGGTAGCTAATTTCTCAACAATATTTTTTCGTTAATTATTGTGCATTCGCAGTCCTAAATTCGTTTAACTGAAGACTATTTAGAGTAAGAAATCTTAAACAAGAACCTGTAACCGTTCTAACTTGCAGCGAACGTTATAAGATCCTACCTAAGGGAAATCCTACTCAAACTTTTCTACCCCTCTCATGAAAAATTGGAGGATAGAGTAAGCATCTAACCAGAATAAACAGTTAATAAACCAATATTAAAGGTAAGCACTCAGACTACTTGGCTCATCTATGAAAGTGTAAACCTAACATTGTAGATTTGAGTTCATTGCAAGGATAACAGTACACAGAAATTAGTCACTTTCTTGTAGCAGGACATCTCGGGAGGTTGGCTGTAGAGCAAGAAGGGAGAGATACACCCTAAACCCGTACCATTGGGGTAAGGTCCATCAGTGGGCAAGTGAACTTAAAAACTGGTACTCACTTAGGTGGGACTTGGCTATGGAATAAGGAGCACATTCATTTGGTGGAACGACGAAATCCTAATGAAGCAACTGTAGTCCTAAAAACCTACGCATCTGTATGAATCAGCCATCTTTATCTTCCTTTTCTGTAAGAGGTTTCAACTACAAAAATCTTTGATAATGCAATGCGTAACATAATGGCACTATTTAGTAAATAAATATGGTAAACAATATATATGTTATTGTAAATATATGCACTTTACATTAGCAAATATTTAAACTTTGTTTTATTCTCATATTTTTTTATTACCACCATTGAATTTAAGACTGATTGCACGCTAATTAAAAAAAATATGGTTAAAATATAGTAATGCATGATTTATGGAGATCTCACAACAGATGATGAAAATTGAATATTAATGCCCACTGTTTTCATTCCCCACCGTTATCTGCATGCATTGGTAAAACATTGAAAACAGCGTGGTAACTTAATGGAAAAGCCTGTCAGAGACTTTGGATTTATTGAATATTAATAGAAACATTGAACAGTAACACGTTTGACATTAGTAGAAGTCTCAGTTGTTGGAGTATTGTTAACATAAATATTACAATAGTGTTGTCAGATTATATGAGATCACTGAAAATTTTTTGATAATCCAGTTACCAGGTTTCAGAAAAAAGTATTACCATAAAAATTAAGATAATAATAAGCTCTTTCGAAAGAATGAAATGGAGTTTCATTCACATAACTACAATGGAAGTAGCTTATTCAAAGAAAACTATTGGAACTGTAAATGAACAACCTCAACTGGTATAGACTAAATGATACTATAGTCAAGTCAGCATGAGAAATCCTTCAGATATATGCTTTAATATTAACTGTGTACGAATTTTTTTTTGAAAATTCAATATTTATTGAAAACGTTCTGCAGACGTTGTTAGGTTGTTTATTCTAGGTGGGTGTTAATCAAAAACGAAAACCAACAGGTAACGTTAAAAAAAATAGAATACTACTTAACAGATAAATTAAAAAAAAAGATAAATTTAAATTATTATTAATACAAAAAAATTCCAGTTTTAATAATAAGTTTAACTATCCTTTATAGCTCTCATGAATTATTTTCTATTGATATGGATAGATATATCCAAATAAGGAATCGTATGTCTACTAATTTGAAAGGTTATATATAGAACCTTTATATATAGAACCTTTATATATATATATAACATTTAAAATAAGCAGTGACACATAAACAGAAACACAACAAGGCTCACTTTTCAATATTTCGACCGTAATGGCGGTCGAAATATTGAAAAGTGAGCCTTTGTTGTGTTTCTGTTTATGTGTCACTGCTTATTTTAAATGTTATTTGTCCTGACGGACCGTTTTTCGTTTATCATTATAGCATATATATATATATATGCTATAAAGCGAGATTAGATATTGAAAAAGACGAGCCAATTCCTGTTGAAGTGAAGGCTGAGGCGGCCAAGCAGACGGAGTGTGCGAAGGAGAAAGGTGTCTAACGAAAAAAACACCCACAACCAATAAGAAGTGTCCAAAATGATACGCAACAGGGATTGGCTCGTCTTTTTCAATATAGATATATAGATATATAAAATAAAATCAAAACGAAGGAAACACACAGAAAGACACAGACATAACTCACATCGATATTTCGACCATCGTCGTCATCAGGAGGTGTGAAGAGCGAAGAGTCCCGTAAGAAGGCAGGGCGGTGACTTCTTGCGGGACTCTTCGCTCTTCATACCTCCTGATGACGACGATGGTCGAAATATCGATGTGAGTTATGTCTGTGTCTTTCTGTGTGTTTCCTTCGTTTTGAATTTATTTTATTTAAAAAAGTCCTCTGGACCGTTTCTTTTATATATATATAGCAGCTCTGGGCTGCTGGTCCAGGGTTCGATCCCCACCTGGCTCTCACGCAGCAGGTAAGTAAATCTGAGTATGTCGTCTCTTGGAGAGGACTAAAGATCCTATTCAAAATGCACTTGAGTTAGGCAAAATTAAGGACTCCCTATGTATAATCTATTGAACAAACAAAAAGCCCGTAAACGGATGACTTATCACCACTAGGCGATCGGTTTAAACAATAATAATAAAACCAGAACAACAAATTATACAAATTGTAATGGATTATAGTTATTGTGCTGGGCTTGTCCTATTCATTACAGATTAACTAATATAATAAATTACTCTACTGTATTACAGGCAAAATTAAAAGAAGTAATAATAGATGTGATTATCTTTCAAGAATAGTAATAAATAGATAACTGTGTGTAGCTGTATACATAAATGGATATGTATATTTGTATCAGAAAACAATAATTAATTGATGAGCATGCTATTATATTATTAGTACCACAGAAGTAGTTAGGATAATACAAAGTAGTATAACCCAACTCCACTTAAGCTTTTTCAGAATAATAATTATATCCTGATTGAGTAAAACCTAGGTTACAACTCAATACAATCATAATTTAGTTGTCACTCTGTTTTAATACTGAATGTTTTCCAGTAGATACAAATATTTACTTAAATACATTATAATAATTCAAATGAGGCAATGAAGTTGTCCAAAAATGAAAACTCAAACTCTGCATTAAACCCAAAAAAATTATAAATCATAATCTAATTTCTACTAACCAAAATTAATTAAAATAAATTGAGCAAACTAAATAGTTTAGATTCGGGGCAAAAACTACGAAGTTTACAAGTAACACATATAGAACACATGAATTATTTCAAATATGATAAAGCTAATTCTAAGTGTAGGTTTTTGATTCAGAAATCAGCAGATTACAGATGGATTGAAATTAAGTTATAGGAGGGAATTGATGAGCTTACGGCTTACGGACAGAAAGGACTACTGCAAACCGTAGTAGCAGTCTTTGTTTTGACTGTTTTTCAAGGCCCACGCTTTTAGGTTTCACCTTCAGTGCTATTCGAGGGGCTGAAAAAGCAGGTCATTTAATACTTGACACACATTTTAGTAATGGGCCAGCCATATTACCGCGTTGATTCAATATTGAAAGTCCTAAAATTTGAGCGCACCAAGTTTATTTACTGTGGGGTATTTTAACGAGTAGTTGACATTGTACAGTCTCTGAGCTGATTGCTCAGCGTCCTTTTGGATAAATGCTCAGATTTTTTCCTCTTCAACTTGAACAAAACGAGAAACTAAGAGGGAATCAAACACTGGATCTATACATACGAGTATAGAGGTGAGCAGGAATTCATTTGGCTACCCTAGCCCTGTAGTAAAAGTACTGGAAACATAAACACAACACATTTCAAATGCAGTAATTTACGGAGTACAAAATCGCATAAAAGTTTATCAGATTATAAATATGCCCATAAATGAGTAAAAATGACCAAAAGGAATAAGAAGATAGACTATTTTGAATAAATTTAAAGCTGATTTAAAAATAAATAATAAAAAAAATATATCAATAGATTAAATTAGATCCATTGGCTCGGATAAATCAAATAAAATGACAACATACAGCTGAGGGGAAGGTAGAAACCCACAATATCATTCTGTTTCCATTGATGATAGATGGACTACATCCGGAAAAAAAGAGTGAAGTATATTTTATATAATGTATTGCCAATAAATTCTGTAGTATCAACAATAAATCATTTTATTTATCTATGAGAAACATTTTAGTAATATTTTTCAAATCATGTAACTTATAAGATGTTTACATTATAGAAATACAGTCACAGCCATACAAACACAGAAGAAAAACCTATGTTAAAAAGAACTTCAAAGCAAATAATTTCGCGAAAAATCTGAAAATCTTTTTCTTCTCCATGATATCACACAGTCCGAGATCCGACGTTTTAACGTCCTTTTGAAGGGACGACATGAACGGATTTTTTCCTCTTTTACGTGAACAAAACGACAGCCTAACTGAAAATAGAGACCTGGATCTACTTGCTTAGAGGTCTACCAATCATTTTCAGATCATTAATAAATGCCTAAGAAATTATAATCATAAATACTGTTTACTAGTTTAAACATTTATTAGTTTATTTATTCAACTACTACATTTTTTACATCCCTGTTAAAATATCTACAGGCAATTTAATGGAATAAATCATTAAAAAAGAATACTTGGACAGTTTTCATGTAATGGTTGAAGTAGAATGAAAGGGTCGAGTGCATAGATTGCGAACTGATATTCAGGTCTGCATATCATCCACCATTCACAAGTCTAATTCTAAATAATTCCTGGAATTGCTCCAGATTTATGCAAAGAAATAGAACCATTCATCATCTCACACATTATATGAACTAATGTCAATATCTACATAATAACTCTGCGCACATTCAAAAATAGTTTACTTCTATATTATTCGAGATTTATCTAGTCCAACATTTATTATTCTTGCATAAACAAACATTTGAAACATTATTGAAATTCAAAACAAAAAAAGACTTAATCCTTTGAAGAATTTTTAAACTTTTAAAAAGTGTAAGATATATTTTAGTAATGTTGAGAATTTAATTTTCTTTTAACTTTTCAACTACAGAAGTGTTAATATTACAGTTTATATTTTGATAATTTTATATTTTAATGAAAAAAAGGTGATATATGACACACTTTTATTTTCATAACTTTTAATCTCAAACAAAATGGAAATTAAAATGTGTTAAAAAAAAAGACAATTTGTGGGTCACTGAAACCACCGGTATTCTGCTTGGATGAAATATCTTCAAAATAATTCTTCCCTCATCGTAAAATATTTTCATTACTCACAATACAATTCTAAATTAAATAGTAACCCTTATGATTATCTGACTATTCAGTTCATTTTATATAAAATCATTTTTTCTAAATAATTATTACTGGTGTTAGTAATCAATAATTTATGGTTCGGTTTAAATGCATGAAATAATCATTGCTTAATGAATTAATTAGAATTGTTTAATAGGTGTAGACCTAATATATTTAATTTGAACTAATTAATTTGAATTAATTTTGGTATGTTTATTGGTTTTTTGTTTTTATTTCTTAGCGAACTCATGCTAAAATTTTATAGATAGCATTGCCTTCTATTATTGTATTGAAAAAACAAATTTCATACTATTTTATAGGTTTGCTTCATCAATGACTTCATACAAAACATCTGCTATAACAGTTTAAGTTTTTGGCACTACTTAATTTATTATAACCTATTGCTTATGTGTGTACTCTACCAATGATCTAAATGAGAACGTTTTAATGAGCACGTTAATGATATAGGAAATCAAATATTCTAGATGTTTGAAGTGTTTGCAGGTTTATGACCATGTATGGCAAATTTTGTTCATAAAAAGAAGAATATAATGAAAATTAGAATTAACTTAATATAAATGGTTCAAAAGAAAATATAACATGAATTTAATTTTATTGAGTATGCATTAATTAAACTTCATAAATATTGTTCATAAAAAGAAGAATATAATGTAAATTTGAATTAACTTAAAGCAAATGATGTAAAAGAAAATATATCATGAATTTCATTAAGTATGCATTGATTAAACTTAACATGAAGAATACTTTAAAATTTATAGTGTATTATACGAGTTAGATCTGTAATATAGTATTAAAGTAGTTTCTAGAATTTACTGCTCATGATGAAGAACTATTAATTCAACGCCATTCAATGCTTTCATAACCTTTATTTAGATCTTAGTATTTCACAGCGCTCTACCTGTTTCCAAAACCTGAACATAAATGTAATTAACTGATGTTATTTAGTATCAATGTTCGTGTTCTTCAATGTTCGTATTTCTCTAATTCTTTTCTTTTTTTTGTTTATTTGCAAAACAAATTGCAATTAATATTCCTCAAACTATATAATTAATTTAAGTTTAACAAATAAATAAAAAAAAGTTCAGACACATTTTTAGAAGTTGATTCATTGTTGCAAGTAAGCGTGGTCTTAATTAGAAGTATGTGGAAGACTGGTAAGTGAGTCTTTTATTTGAATTACCAGAAAACACGATATGGAGACCTGTGGCGTGCCAGTCTGTACTGTGCTTAATCTCACTAAACACTGCCTTAAGCCCACAATGTCAACATTTATAACCCATGAATTGAAAACGAATTATTTCACTTGTTCACTAATGTCTAATTTATTAACTTTAAGCTTTTTATTTCTATTTTACCAAGGAATCCATAATTTTTATAACAGAGAATGTCATCTATAAATTTTTATTCTGTTATCAGACGTCATGAGGAAAATAACTTTTCTGCTAGATAAGTATTTGCTGATAGATCCATGTATATGCATAACTGATATTTATCAGCCAACTGAAAGAATAATTGTAAAATAAAATCGGAGTTTCTTTACTTCATAAGGTTCAAAATAAAACTCTCTTGCACCGAAGTTTCTGTTTTTATTTGAAAGACTTTCTTTTGGCCTATAAACAGAAGAGACCTAAAATCACACACCTATCACAAATATAAATATGAACAGGAATCGCTTTTTACAATTTATAAAAAGTGCTAATAATTTAGTTAAGTTATGTAAGAACCAACAGAAGTTCGAACCATTTAAAAAGAGGACTATAGATTTTTCCATCATTCGAAGACTAACAATGTTAACTTTGCAAACATATTTAGTATACTGATGCTAATATAGCCAAAAATAATAAATAATAGCATTTGTGCAATATGTGGCATTAAGAAAAAAAATAGGCAGCAAATTCTCAGTCTTAAACAACCCTATATTTTATTAAATTATTTTAAAGAAATCTATCACAAAGTCAAATTGATACTCCTGCATCTGCAGTAAATGAATTATTCTACACCTACATCTACGACAGAGTGTAATATTAAATATTCTCAACAGGTGGATGAAGTTTTTCATAGAGGCGTTCATGGTCATAAAGTGGTCATTACTACCTCTTTGGACACTCTTAACATGCTCTTCCGCTTCATTACCCATGTATACTTTGTAGCAATTTTAATAAAAAATTAACACAAGAGCAAAATGTGCATTCTAGAATAAGGTTCATTTCTACATCGATAAAATCGGAAGTTGATTACCATATATTTTATTTGATTAGCTTTTTTTTGTTTTCACTTTTTTGAACGATAAATTAATTAACACGTGATTGAGTTAAAATGCGTAGTTATGAAAACGTTTAAGTTTCATATTGTTAAAAAAATTATTATATTGCGTATTTATATTTATTATATTGTTTATAATAAGCATGTCAATGTTGCTTTTTTTTTATTTTAACATATGGTAGTACATCAATCTATATATTCAAATCAAAACCACTTTGAAAGTAAGACACATTTATGCATGATTATTTTGCAAGTAAATATGCTGGGATAGGAATATAAAATTACCTACAAAACACCTATATTTAGGAATACCACTATGATATTAGCAAGTTTCTGTCATCTTTAATTATCCAGTGATTGCCGAGCAGGTGTCAGAGCTGAACATGATCAGACATGCCAGTCCTAGCTGCTGATTCCTGGCACGCAAACAAAAATAATTGGGTAACGGGATATTTTCTACATTCTTGGCATCACCTTTGTCACCCTTTCCTTAATAGATCGTACATCTAAAATAGCCTTCTCTTACAGACCTTCACGTTAGTCTGACATTCTTATATGGCGTAAAAATTGCTACCATAAGAAAAGGTTTTAACAATTTTTAAATGCCGAAATAAACAATTTTAATACATTGAAAGTGTTACAAAATGTCAATTATCAGTGAGAATAAAATAACAGAATTTTAATAATTAAGGCAAATCACTAAATAATTAATTCCAAAATCAAATATGAAAAATTCAAACATAAAGTTTTAATGTCATAAAGCTAGATTAAAAATAGAGCTTTGACACACACACACACACACACACACACACACACACATATATATATATATATATATATATATATATATATGATTAAACAACAATAAGAATGGGAAAACAAGACTAAGATCTTTCAACCAAGCGGTCTTCGTCAGAGTCAAAAACCCAACTGAACACTAGATGCAGAAAACATCTGGTGAGGAGTTGAGAAGAGTGGGAGGGAAGAGTGGTATTTTAAAGGGTGAAAGCACAGGAAAGGACTAATGTCCAGAAAGGGATGTTTGGGGAAACAAAGGAGTACAGTAAGAAAAAGTAAAAAACTATCCGCTAGCTATCAACCCTCTTTGAAGAGGCTATTGCCCTCGTGACAAAAGTATCCAGTTTGAAGAGACCGTTACTAATGTTTATAATATTAGATCTATTAAATTTAATTAGAGACGATTCAATAATATTTCTTAACAACATTGATTTTTCATAGGTAATAAATTTAGCTCCTGTCCAATCAATATGATGATTTTCATTTTTGGTATGCAAGAATAAGGCACTACTTTTTTCCTGTCTACTTACGTTATATTGGTGTTGTTTTACACGTGTCTTTAATGATTTACAAGTTTGACCAATATAAATTTTATGGCAATTTTTGCACGGAATTTTATAAATACCAGCGGACAATTCGCTGGGCGAGTTTTTTATTAACATATTACCCACGTTATTACGATTAGAAAACACTATATTAAAATCAAGTTGTTTGGCTAACTTGGAAGGGGGTCCAATGATTCGTGGTATGGCAAAACTATAGAATTTGATAATAAAAGGGGCTCTGTTGAAGTATTAGAGAAAGTTTTTTTAGAACCCTTCAAAGCTAAATCAATATAAGAAGAGGGGTATTTTAATGAAAGGGCAATTGACCTAATGTTATTAATCTCTTCATTAAGGAATTCTGGGGAGCAAACTCTAAACGCCCTCAAAAACATATTTCTAAAAACAGAAATTTTAACATTTTTTGGATGGGAAGAATAAAAGTGAACGTATGCAAGTACATTCATAGGTTTTCTATATACACTAAAGCGTAACTCATTAGGTAACCTATGGATCAGGACATCTAAGAAGGGCAAATTACCACTTATTTCTTCTTCCATTGTGAATTTGATTGTCGGCACTAATGAATTCAATTTTGTCAGGAAATCAACTTTATTTAAAGAATTGGGACAAATGCAAAGAATATCGTCAACATATCTATACCATTTAACATTTTTAGGCAAAATTGAGCTTAACATTTTACTCTCAAAAAACTCCATATATAAATTACTTAGGAGGGGGGATAAACAGTTACCCATAGCAAGACCAAATTTTTGTATATAATAATTATTTTCAAATTGAAAATGACAATCTGTGAAACCAATCAAGAAGTAAAAAAAAAAAGTAAAAGGAAAGATAACTATTTACGAGGATAAAGTGTATAACATATATAAAAAAATGGGAATAGAAAAAATGAAAAAAATAGAACAATTTGTGATTAAACTGGATGTAAGAAACCGAATGTAAACCCCTTCAGCGACCCTGGATACCAGTTTGTGATAATGGAGGGACAATTCCTGGAACAAATTATTCCTCATGTACTCAACGTACATTACATTGCATGTACTTATATTATGGAATGTTGTCATTAGTTGGAAGTATTACTTCTGATTATACCTATGATGATAGTGGGTGTTTGGAGCTTCTATATTTTAGCAAAAACATTATTGATTGTTTGTCAGAAAAGATAAATTTTGTATAAATAAAAATATTTATAAATGAATAAAATCTATTTAGATTTTATAAAAAGAAAAACAAAAAATGTTACTTAATATTACTGTATGGATTCTTTTAATAAAGGCACCTGCAAGTATAATATAAATGGCTGAAGAGGTTTAGTACAGCTACGTTTTTTTTTGCATATTAGCGATATTTCAACAAAAAATAACTTTAAATAAAGCATTATTAAGTAAATGGATTTTCCATTGTTATAGAATTGATTTTATTATATTCCACAGTAATGAAGTGTTTGAGAAATGAGTTGAAAACAAGGAAATCTAAATAGAATCACGTCTAGGATGTTGAATGAAGACAATAACGGAGACTATGATTGCAGCCAAGTCGATTTATCCCGCTGTCCTCACAGCATTGGTATTTAATGTGCTTCAACATCCATCAAGTTTCCAATATTAAATAGACTAATAATTTATTTCAGAAGTTGTCAAATTTAATTCAGTATTTAGATTTAACTTTAGCATTCTTATGTTTATTGAATCATCATATTTTGTTGTATTCTATGTGTTTATTCTTAGTAATAAGTTACAAAAATACAATGAAGTTCTATTTCATAACATTTCTGAATATAATTTCTCGTCCCTCCGAGTGGATGTTCAGCCGTTGGTCCTGAGTCTGTGCAATGACAGATCCTCATTAAAAATATTTATTTTAATCACAGTTAATTTGAACAAAATTCAGGTCTCTCAATGAAGAATATTTGTTGTGAGGTACAAGACCAACCCTTGCTAAATGTGAGTTCTCTCGTGGTGGTTCCACGGCAGCCTAACCTATTATATGTCGTGTACTTATAATACTTGTTCATCAATTGCAGGTGAAATACACAGCTATAATAATATAAAATAGTGTATGCTTGTTATTTCTTCATCATATGTTACATGCTGATATAACAGCATAATAAATAATTTATAATAAATTATAATTTTTTTCCAAACATTTAGTAAGTAGGTCTATTTCATAAGTGTTCACCTTTACAACTAGTTTCTAACTATACCCACTACATAATTATAATGTCATACTGTTATAAATTACGATGGTAACAATCGTTTATCTGGTTTGTCTTAAAAACTCAGGCCATCCAACATGTCAGATCCAACCATCCAAAATGTGGATGAGATGACAAAATGAGCATTGCATTATATAAATATACACGACGAACAACAAATAAAGATTTATGTAAATCACTTTGATGACTGCTAAAGGTTGAAAGAGAAAAATGGCTACACTGGAACCTTTTAACAAAAAAAAAATTAAATTTCAAAACTTAATAATTTTAGTAGTAGATGTCTCAAACTTAAGAATATAGTTCCTCATTACTTGAAAATTGTGTTTCCTCAGTGTTCTAGTAGTTCATGAACAAACATATTTAACTCTAAATCCCTAAATATTTAATAAAATATGTCTGCACTGTTTAATTTTTTATTTTATTTTTTGAGACTTCCTTTTTTTTTCATACACATTTCCAATTATTCTGACTTGATTTATATTCTCTCATATAGATTATAATATAAAATATACGCTCATAATATACTTTAAAAAATTACAATTCCGTAAATTCATATATATAATTTAAGGAAGAGCAAATGTGAATAATAATGCACCCACTGATTACAGTATTACACAGATTAAGAAAATAGAATGCTTTTTCCAGTCACCCGTAAACACTCTTTTCCTAACTGCTTAAACTTATACAGCTATCAAAGATAATTTCCAATAACGAAAAAAGGATATTTATATAAAATATATAATATGATTATCATATCTTCAAATTCATTATTCTAATCTTATCTTATGAGTAGTTAAGGGAAAAAATATGTTTTCCCTACCACGAGGAAGTAATAAATAGGTGTACTTCTAAGGAGGTGACCAAAGACTGGATGTTATCAAACAGTCAAAATAGCATTGTGTTTTCAAAATACAATTAGAAACATGGGTCTTGTCAAACAGTAATATTATATCGAAAGTAGAATATTTGATTTTTGGAATCACAAAAACTTAAAAGTCTGATAAAATTTGAAATGATAATTTTAATTTTAATATGCTAAATTTACATTAATCAAAAATGAATTAAACAAAACAGAAATTAGTGGTAGGGCTATTAATTATTCATAAAGGGACTCTTATCTTAATTACGCCTGGGTGGGTTAAATTTAAGACCTCCCTGTAGATTCAACCTGTTACATAACCAATAATGAGCAGCTGACAAAATAACTCTTTTATTGTCAGTTATGAAACCGTAGAATATTCGAAATTACCAATTTATTGCTAAAGAAATCACTTATACTTGATAATTAAATAAGAATAGTGTCGACTTAAGGAAGGTTTTTTTAGTCTAAAATTACATAATTTTAAAAATGTGTAAAATTAGTTACAAAAATAAACCAAAATAAGTTAAAATTCCAGTTTTTAAATAAATTGTAAGTTTGTTCCTTTTTCAGTGCATACGTTTATATGTTTCCATATTTTAGTGATATTCTAAATATGGGCCAAATATGAGATTCATTTAATAATTGGCTCCCATTTCAGTAATTTGGCTAGCCATATTACCGGATGATTATGAGAATTAAATTCTGCCTAACTCAAGTGTATTGAAAATAGAGATCACTAAACGAGTACGCTGAAATTGTACTGGCTTGGGAGAAAGGCTTAAAGAAATCGTCTCCTAGATAGGACTCCTCCGGTTGAAGAAATGGAGGAAAGAGTGGAAATTGAAGTAGAAAGAAAAATAGATGTCGGTCTAAACACACAGTTTCCTTCATTAACATCATATGAGGTAGTTTGGGTAGTAATAGTTACTTCCATTACTATACCATATGTATAAACTCCATAATAGTAGTGCCTCTTAAAATTAATTGATGTGCGTAATATTAACAATATTAACAATTTACGTATTTATTAAAGCAAAATATTCATTTTTCTTTCTTATTCTATTCATGAATGTAAATTTCTACATACATATTATTATATTTGCCTTCATGTTTGTAAATACTTTAGTACTGAAGTGATGAGGTTACGTATGATGTTAATATCTAAAAAATACTAACAACCCTTGAGTAATATGTCTGTTACCATGTTACTTTTAAAAACTTCATCAAAATGTATTCAAAGCTAAGATATAACTTAGCTTCATTATTCAGGTAATGCAGATATATTATTTATGTATCACGCATAGACTGCAGGCTTAGCTATTCAAAAACTTCTTTTTTTCACATTCTCCGTAAAGAAAGCAATATATAAAACCATCGCAACTCTACTTTATTGTTGAGGAGGGAGTAACATTTTGCTTTCAAAGAAAATAAAACTGTTCATTCATTGTAGAGTTAGTCAGGATCTGGGAGCTACTTAAAAAATATTTATTTATCTCAGGGAATATCGCTATTTCCAAGGTATGTTTATTCAAGGATTTGCCTTATCAGCAGGGACTTTTATAAATAGAACCTCTATATTGATTGAAGCTGCCGGGTCCTCTAATTATGCAATTTTTATTAGATGAGGAAATTGGTTGCGGATGAGAGACTATAACCTCCCAAGATAAATAGAGTAAGTAGAGCGTCAAGATTCTTCACCAGGTGGTGAATAACGCCAGGGGATTTGACTAATGATAGGTCTAAGTTTATTTCTTTGCCAAAGTGCTGCAGTTCAATAGTGGTATTAAACCACTTCTAATATACAGTATACTGTAAAATTAAGAATCAAACAGTACTATTAATGCTTAAAATAGCGATTTAAACAGAATGGTTAGTTATTAGAAACCTACTAATAATTTACTCAATGATGAAATAATTAGAAGTGTTACTAGGACCTACTGAGGTTTTTCAGCCTACAATGTAACTGTTATTCTTTCCTTATTCATTCCGCTCTCTCCCACATTATTCCGTTTCAACATCAATCAGTAACCGTTAGACTTCACAAAAAAAACTGCAAACCATTATTTTATTGTTTTTATTTCAAATTTTAATTGTTCAATAGCCTTAGAATTCATGTTGATTAATGAAAACCAAAATTGTGTTCTAAAAGGATCTTCAAGGTAAGTTAATATAACTTCTTAACCATTTTTACTTCATTGTGGACACTAACATCTTGGATTTAACTGTATACATGTAGTAGAAAGCGCATGTTTTTAGCTAATGAAATTTTAGAACTACTTTCTACTCGTCAAAAATAGATTCCAAGTTGCATGGAATGAATCTGGCCGGTGAAAGACCATCTAATGTTAAATTCTAGTACTTATAAATGTATAAGTATATATAACAAAATTTCAGAATAAACAAGTGAAATAAAAATCAACATCTAAACTACATTAAAAAAATAAAAAAAAATTAAGATCTTTCAACCGTAATAAGTGGTTTTCGTCAGAGTCAAACCTCATTTGACAATTTGTCAGAGTCAGTTGAAATTTGTTTCTGACGAAGACCTTCTGTTAAGATTGAAATATCTTAGTCTTTTTTCTGATTTCTTATTGTGGTTTGGACATTTCATATATATAATAAATCCACTGAAAGACACACAATATATAAAACACAACATATATAAGAAACCAAATAAAATACATCCCGAACATTCACACTTATACTTTAACGGTATTCTCATCAGATAGAAAAGTGAAGAGACTAAAACTATAAGGAAGGACTAACGTATGTTAAATATATGACGTGTACTACATATACATGAGTTTCTGTCGAATAACAGAAAACAACTCAACGGGTCTTTAAAATAATTAAAGCATTTCTCGTAAAATGGATTAGATTAATTTTCAATTCTTTGTTTCATACTTAGATTTGAAAAAGATTTATGTTTACTAAAATTAATGTAGAAAGTGGTACAAAAAAGAATAACAATCTTGGGGAATAGTGTTTATGATTCTATAAGTGCTAAAGCCTTTAAAGCGATGTATCAATTTTAAATAATGCAATCTCGTAGACAATTCATGTTCATCCCTGGAATACACTCTACCAAAACCATCCAATTAACCGAAAGATTAGCTTAGTTTTAATAGGGATTTAGAGTCTTGTGGAAACTTAAGGTCCTAAGATAAATTAGTTCATGAAACTTCTACTAACCAGAGCATTCTTTACAGCTAAATTGTGGTAGTGTTGAAGTACAAAGTTTACTTCATTTATTAAAATTGTTCAGGAATTCATTAAACTTTTTATTTTGCCATTACACTCAGCATATATAAGAACCTTACTATTATTCCTAAATAAATACATGAAATATTATTAGGTAAAAATTACATCTGAATTAAATGTGATTCCATAACTAAGCATAACCCACGAAACATGCAAATATACGAACTTCCTAAATAAATACCTGAAATATTATTAGGTAAAAATTACATCTGAATTAAATGTGATTCCATAACTAAGCATAACCCACGAAACATGCAAATATACGAACTTCCTAAATAAATACATGAAATATTATTAGGTAAAAATTACATCTGAATTAAATGTGATTCCATAACTAAGCATAACCCACGAAATATGCAAATATACGAAATTCCTAAATAAATACCTGAAATATTATTAGGTAAAAATTACATCTGAATTAAATGTGATTCCATAACTAAGCATAACTAACCATATAACCCAGGAAATATGCAAGAACTTTTTGTTTTGTATTTACTCATGATAGTAAGAAAAATATATTACGTCTTCATCAGTAAGTATTATCTTTTCTTCAGTAATTAAGATAACATTAAAAATTCTATCATTAGCTTACATTCAATCAGAAAGGCTTTAATAATATGGGACCTGTAAAATAAATATAAATAAATTAAGAATATCTAAAAAGAAGAAATGGTTTTATGATAAATGTTATGAACTTTTTGATTCTTATGAACTATCTGTTTTGAAAGATCATGTAAAAGTAACGCTAGAAAAAAAATCAACATTTCTAATAGAGTATAAAAAATAATGATTTTCTAGGTAGAGTGTTTCTCGTCACGTTCCCAATCTAAAAAGGTAGCCGTAAAATGGTGTAAGACTGACTTCATTTTCAACTACATTAAGTTCCAAGATAAATTGTCCAAAGTTTTCTTCGTGTATTTCACTCAACATTGCTTCAACTATTATTGATGGTTCTTTCCCGTTTGAATAGTTTAATATGCATATTTTTTTTATATTCTCAGTAAAAAAAAAAACCAAACCTGGTGTAAAGTCGAAATAGATACCTGTTTTAATAAAGATCATTAATCACATCATTATCAGACCTTGTGACTCATGTCAAGTCAGGTAATTAAACCTCAAATAGATGAAATACGTTTATGGAGTAAATGATTGATTCAAATGTCAATACAAAACAAAATAAGTAGTTTCACGATATTATAACAACAACACGTTTTTAACTGCTGTCTAAGCTTCTTCAAGTGAAATCTCATTAAGAAAAAAAAAAAGAATAATAATTTAAGAACTAATAAAAAAATGAAATAAAGGAGCAAAGTTAATTTTATGTGTTGAAAATCAAATAAATGCATCTGACAAAAACAATAAAGAAAAACAACAAATATTTCAAAAAAGTTTTTTTTTTATCTTTGCTAAATTATTCGCAAAGGTTTAAAATGTCCATAGTTTCCTTTGTATTTGTCTACTAATACAAAATGTTAAAAGATTAATTTAGAAAATTTAGGGCATTTTTAGTTAAACAAATATGTTAATTTAACATGACTTAATGCTAATTTTAACATACTTACAAATAAGAATTCACATTAATTAAGAATTAATTTTGAAAAAAAGGTTTTCTTCAATGATTTTCTTTTTTCAATTTTATTATATTTCATTTTTTACCAACAAAAGGCTATATAAATATTAAACTATTTACGCTAAAATATTCAGTATATCTTTTGGAAATCACTGATAGCATGTTGTTTATGTACCAACAAATAACAAGAAATTGAGCATGCTTAAGAGGTAATTATCAAAAAGTGGATAACACGTTATCATGAAATGGTTCTATTTTTTTTATCTTTTATCAAAGTGAACTTATTTTATAGAAGCTTGAACATTTATATTGAGGTCTATCTAGCTATAATGTAAGCAAGTCAATTATATAATTGTTAATCGTATCGTTTTAAATTACAGAATCACGTCTATTTCACATGTAATCATTTCAAAGTAATATTCCGACGTTTTATAGGCTTCACACCAGTGAAACATTATTCTGTGAGTTGTGGCATTTTAACAAAATTTCTTATTAAATTTTATTTTATCGGTATTGTCTGTTATATATCATTGTACACATACCAGCTTCTGTATTACCTAATTATAATATATGAAATTTAGTTACCTCTGACATGTAAAATCACCCAAACTGACATGTATGATACATATAATTTTATAAATATCATTTAATAAATTAGTTGTACTTTAGTTTGAGGTTTCCATATTCATAGTCAGGATTAATATTTGGATGTTTTCAACTTATTTTTACTTTGGCAGTTTTGGTATTAAAATAACATATGTTCGGAAATTATTAATAATTTGAAAAAGCACTAGTTCTTCTTTGAAAAATCTAGCTAGAACTCAGTTTTTATTCACCACACGTTTGTGATACCATCCAAAAATTCTAATGTATTAGTGGAGTATGAAGTAATGTTAAAAATAAAAATTGGTCTAGTGAAATATGTAGGTAAATATTCAGATCTAAGAGAAATCTTTAGAAATTCTTATTAACCAACTTTCCTTCAATCACTTTAACCTATACTTTTTTAAATAAAAAATTAGTTTTCGATAAGTTCTTAAATAAAGTCAAATTAATAACTAAATTACAGAACATCTTGCAATTTTTTTTATTCTTCAAAAAAATTAATTAATACCGCCCAATAACACAAATTTCAAGTATGTGAAACCAGAAAACCGTGGAGAGTAAATGCAACTAAAGATTGGTCCAGGCTTAGTCAGGATGTTTACTCAAATTAACTGAGATTTAAAATACTGAAACAATTTCCCATGATCATTTACTGCCCAATTCATCATAACTTGAATCTAAAGGTTATTTTATTTAATTGAGTGATTCCAATATTTTAATCCTATCAAAAACATTGCCAATAATACATTAACAATTTTTAAACATGAATTTACAAAGTGCCTATCTCTATATAAATAAAAGAATGGTGTTGTCTGCACATTGCTTATAACTGACTCATTTCAAGTTTTCTTTATGTTTCATACATTAGAGCAACCGAATCCACCCTTAAAAAAATTTTTTCTGTCGGTTTGTCCGCAAAATTTTCTCACAAGTAAAGTCAGTCACCATAAAGCATAACAAGCTGAAACTTTGAAAGTAGGTTTGCGTGGGTCTAACTTAAAATCTAAGTTTTGAATGCATTGAAAGCTCAACATGGAAACAAAGTTATAGACGTTTAAAGTAAAAACTTTTGTCTCAAGTAAACTCAGCCACCATGTAACATAGTGAGCTGAATATTTGAAACTGGGTTTGTCTATGTCTAACTTTAAATATAGCCCATGAGTGGATTGAAAATACAGCGTATAAGAGATGTTATGAACTATTAAGTTGTATTTTCCTAACTTCATAGACATGTTTATTTTTAAAATATAGAATTTAGATATTGTTAGTTTATTTTAATTTCATTTCCATTTTCGAATATACTGCAATTAAGCCACTCATAATGTATTCCCAGAGTTCAAGATTTACTACCTATTCAGAATAAATGGCTTTGTGAACGAGCAATTCTCATCCCTTACTATGAACAGCCAGGAAAAACCAAAAACAAGTTCATACGCTATATGAAGACGAGAAAAGAGCTTCCAAGTCAGTAAAGAGAGTGATTAGTGATGAGGATGCAGTTCATTATCCAACTGAGTTTCTTGACAGATACGTGTGGTACTGGGTAGCATGTGTGTATACCATGCATACCATTGATTCCGAACAACTATCCGTTTCCATTCAAACGACCGCAAGGTCCCTTCAGCATCCGTTTCGTAAAGACGGTAACTATGTTGCAAGGGGAAACTCTACCTACCTCAGGAATTGAAGTGAGTGAGACCAAGTTTTTCTTACATGGTCAACTGTAGTTTGCTTGCCCACGAGTCAGAGGTTCCAACACTTTGTTCTTCTATGAGTTTGAAGCACACACAATGCGGTGTACAGAGGCATTTGCTTAACACAGTACTAATATTGATATTTTCTATTATTCCATCATTTCCAATGATATTTTGGAAGACTATGTATCATCAAATTTTTGATTTTGTCATTGACGGGCACGTTTGTTAATATAATATATAATATCAATTACAAATGTATGATTTCTGTAAATATGTTGAAGTAGTTCAAAAAATTCTATTGAGATTAAACATTAATCTTTTGTTTAGCTTATTATTATAATGATATTGAAAAAAAACTAGACAAATTATTGTTTCAATTTTTTAACTTATAGCTTTTAGGCAACTGGTTTATATTTGAAATTTAACATTATTAATGGTAAGAACTGTGTAAACCAAAGATGGTCTAGGGAGGTCACGTGTCTCATTTCGAAGCAATTTCGAACTTCCTGCATTTAAAGGACTAATGACCTTCTATCTAAGAGTAGAGAAATGGTACCTAATCAGTGAAATTTGTACTGGACATTAGCTAAGAGTCAATCATGCTACTAGGAGGGGTTTCGAGTTAAGGGACATCTTCAGAACATGTAAAAGCGAGGAAAAGGTAGAATCTCTTCTTCATTTTTTCAGTCATAGCCCTAGTGAGGCTCAAAGAAGGAAAGAGACATTAGGAGAGTACTTCTGTGACAATCTTTAGAACTTAACATCCCTTAGGTATCAGGGGTGTAATCAAGGTTATTGTTCTCTCTGCATGGTTCAAGTGGCGTAGTAAGAGGGGTGAATAGCCCTATTCTTTTTTGTGGTATCAGAAGGAGTTAATTTATTGCCTATATGGGTAATCTACTGGGACGGTCACTGCAGTCTATCCTTACATTACCATTATAAAAAGATAATTACGTACATCGTGTTTTAAAACAACTTATTCACAATACCGTTTGTTATCAGTTTTATGATTCTGTTGCAACTCACTGACATATTCATTGCATTGATATATCAAGTCATAAATAATACTCTTAAGGAAAAATCAATGACGAATTAATGTATTATATTGTAGACAGTTTCATTTCCTTTTCCATTTAAAATAATAATAGTTAGGAAAGAAATTTGATTTATATGGTTCATATTGAAATTACAGAGGTAGTGGAGGCGAAGTGGACTAGATGATAGGGATAAGAGAACAGGGTGGCAATGACGGGCCAGGGAAGTCGTTTTTCACGTTTATCTCCACAGTCTTAATAGGTCAGAGCGTGCACGTGCAAAACCTTCAACTCGCATCCACCCTACCTAACTACTATTACAAACCTCGTACAGCTTAAACAAGACTCCCGTTTTTTTTCTTACTTAACGGTAGGTATTCTAATCATGAAAACGTTAGATTTGAAAATTTGAACGGATATACATTTTTGGAGTTTCTCTTAGTCTGTTTTTAATGATTTATAATATATTATATAATATATATATATATATATATATATATATATATATATATAAATGAAATTACTAAACAAACCAAACTGAAGAGATCAATAAATAAAAAAGAGAACACACAAAAGAAACAACAACAATTACTGCATCAATATTTCGAACAGAAGTTTGTCATCAGGAAGAGAATTGAAGGGAAGAAGAAGAAGTGCGTGCGTTGAAGAGTGGATTTAGATCCATTTGACATTGCACCAAAAAGTATGTTATATTGTTAAGGAGTGCTTTGTTTTAAAGGAATATTGCATCCTAGGAAATTCTTTTATCGTCTAGGAATGTTGTTGAAAAAATTCTTTACTTCTGAATAAATAAATTACTTTAGATAGTTGAACGTCTCTCATTTATTATGATATTAATATTAGGATTAAGCAGAAAAATGTTTAAATCATTTTCGATTAGAATAAAGAGCCTTTAAAATGATTTACTTATGATTATATATAAATGCTTGTTTATCATACTAGTCACACATTTTAACTCTTTAAAATGATATTAAATACAATAATAAAACATTATGTATGTCAGTTGTATAGTCTTCTGACGAAAATGTTTTGAATATGAGTGATATTACAGTAAATTTCTTAGATAAAGTAAATATTCATTGAACAAACCTACAAACAAATAGGATATGTGCTTATAATATGAACATCAAAAAATAATAATATACATTTTATTCCATTCAAACGGTGGTCATAAACACAAACTGTCAAACTCTACTTGGAATAATGGCAAGCTGGTTTACTTGTAAGATTGTTTACGAAAACTAAATTTGTTTTATCACAATCCAAACAAAGAAATTTACTAAATTACTATATTAAAAACAATATATGCATAAAAGTAATTGACTTATTACATGCAATTATAAACCATTATGGTAATTATTCCACGAAAATATAAATGAATATTTATTATTTGATAGTAGTTCTTGTTCACCAATGCTCTTTGGTCAGGGGAATCGGACGGCATATTTTTTTTTATTTTTGCATGAATCAATGTGAACGGATATTAAGTTGTCAGATTTGATAAAAAGGAAGTCGATCTTCACTGAGCTGATACTGTCAGAGAAAAACTAGGGCAGTCTTTCAATCATTTGTGGTGACTTCTTTAAATATAATTTTAGTAAATCTCGTACTGTACAAGAGTAATTTGAATTTGAAAAATCAGTTACTATTTAAATTGTAATTAATAATTGATCATTTGATTAACAGTTAAATGTCTAACTTAATTCGATATTAATTAAGTTTTTTTTTTCTACTACCTGACTCGTAAGTTAAGATATATACTTTGCGAGGTCAATGTAAATTACAGAATTTAATTAAAATGCTAATATGGCCCTAGTAAATGTCAATTTTCATTTGCTAATGTTCTTTAATCATGACAAATGGCTATGCAGTATTTTTGCATTAGTGAGTTTCACCTTGTTCCGTTATGATACATACGTGGACTTGTCAATATAGTGAAGGAGTTGACGGAAGGAGAACAGGTTTTTACTACCTGAACAGGTTGCGCGCATATATTTTGTACACAACAAAGTGGCTTGTGGGAAACAATTTTAGGAACTGAATACTTAAATGTTATACATTTTATACAATCAAAATACATAATTAAAACTGATATATTTTCTTTTTATTATTTCAAAATAAAAATATCCGAATAGTTAATTCCTTAAAAAAAATCATCTATTAATTCATTTATAATATGACTACAGAAAGGTTCCAAAAGAAAAGTATGAACTGAAAATACTGTTTTACACTACTGTAAAACTGTTATTACTTCAGTAGACAATTTCAACACTAAATCTCTATAAAACACCTCTATCCATCATAATAACATTACCACTATCTCATCCTTAATAGTGTGAGATAATAAATTTTGAATTGTTAATTGTTTACTTCCACTAAAGTGTTGGCTCGATAAAAACAAAGAATTACTCAGAACTTGACTTTTTACCTATAAATAACAACTTTTTACTAAATCAAACCAATTTATTTGATTTTTGCTTATTGGTATATAAAGTAGTAATATTTGTTCATTATCATTATTTCTTATGCTTGTAGTATAGGTGGTGAATAAAGTTTAACATTGTTATAAAAGGGTATTAATCCGTTTTGTTATGAGGAGAAAATAAAAGGAATTATTCTATAAAAAAAATTAACTGAATTGTGTCTGTGAATTTCTGATACTATCCACCTAGTTTTACTATTGATTATTATTTATTCTGTGACTTTATTAATTTGTGATATTTCAGTTATTTTTTTTATCCACATTCTCGATAAATTGAATTGAATTCTCGTGTAGTTGAAAACTTTTAACTGATAAACATAACAGCTACATTCAACATAGGGAGCCAATGTAGCTCAGTGAATTGCGTGCTTACCTCTGAAGCTGATAGATCCAGGGCTCGATACTCACCTCAGACAGTAGATTTATTCATAGTGGAGTTCGAAAAAATTTGAGTCTATCGATCATTGAAAACCATAAAAAAGCTCCTCGATCATTTATGCGATGTTAGATGTAAGATAAAGTTCACTACTCTAAATGTACTTAGCAAAAAAGCAAATTTGAGAATTTCCAATGTGGAATGTTCATTGTTTGGTGAACAACCTCTCGAGGTATAGTCTCATAAATCTAACTTATATTCAGATTAAGATCAATCACAGTTACTTCTTCTGATATCATACGAACATAACGTTAAAACATAAAATATTTGTATTATAAAAGCAACTTGAAGTATATTTAATGAAAAAAAAATCGTTATGAGTTCCTTTGTGTTTAGTAATTTTTTTTGCACTTTCCATATATATTTTTGGCATGATTGTTTACCCATGAATGCGACAGTTATATGCACGTATGAATCCATTTGTATGCAAAGTTTACTATACGAGTATAACAAAATGTAAAAAAAAATATATAATAAAATACGAGTTGTTCTATATGAAAATAAGACGTTTGATATAGGAAAATGGAAAGTTAGATGAATGGCGGAATAATTTGGCAAAAGAAGGGAATCATACTGGAGTCGACCAAGGATTCATCAATCGCTGTCTCCTTGATCAGTGAGCCTTCTACGTTCATCTTATTCGATCAATCTTCTCCGATATACTTGGAAAAAAGATTTCATATTTGATAGAAACAAGAAAAAATCAATTAAAAATTATTCAAAATATCCATTAATAAAGTATTATATATTTAAAGAAGACGATACAAGAAATATATCGTATCATAATTAACAGTGAAGAAAAATAATCCATAAGTACAGGTAATGTATTATTAAGCTTTATTGTTCAAAATATCAAATTAAAATGTTGAATTTTAGATGTTCAGATTTTTAAAAAGTAAAGGAAGTAAGATGTGTTCATTGCGGTATCAGTATATAAATTTGACCATGCCAATATTACCATGAATGATTTGTATTTCATTAATATTTGCTACAAAATAGAATATTAGCAATCTACATAAAATCCGTTTAAGACCGTCTGGAGAGTTTCATCATAATGTTAGCAATTTTTATATCTTCATAATATCATATAATGGGATCCAGGCTAGCTCAGTGTTTACGTGCTTGCCTCTGAACTGATGGGACCGGGGTTCGATCCTCACCTGGCCCTCGATTTATTCACGCGGGAGGTGAATAAATCTGAGCGTGTCGTCCCTCGGAGAAGGACGTTAAACCGTCGGTCCCGAGTCTGTACGATGTCAGGTACTCGCTAAAGATCCCTACTCTAAATACATTTGAGTTAGGCAAAATTTAGTACTCCCACTGTAGAATCAATCTTCATTGTGTGGTATCAAATGCCCAATGCTCGGCCTACGTGTGTTCCCTTGTGGAACTGCCACTGAAGCCTAACCTGACCTAATATCATATAATGGAAAAAAATATATGTTCTCATTTCCTATGAAAATATTAAATATATTGATCTTATATATACTGCATTTGGAATGACATATTTTTATTGTAAGAGAATTCATTATTCTATGCAGTTTATTTAAATATAAATTTCATTCCATTGTAGTACAGCGCTAAGCGAAATGGCCCCGGAATTAATCGAGAAGTGGACTCTATTTGCTATAATAAGCGGCAAAGGGAATTCAACAAACAAACATATTAATTAAATATTAAACCACTACGCTTGCTTGATTTGTTAAATCAAAACCAATAATACGCTTTAGAATTATCAATACACCGCCAACTCATTTTCATAAATAAACGTTCAAAGGTTTTATCATTATCTTCATAACCTGATTAATCGTTATAAACTTATAATATCAGTCCTAATACCAAATGCTTAGCATTAGTTCAATCAATTGATATGAAAGAAAATATGGAACAAAATAGTTAGGAAAAAACGTAACCTGACAAAATTGTAAAAACCAGTACTTTTAAAACGAATCCTCGATACATTAGCAATATTAATTCTAGATTACTTGAATGATCAGTACAGATGGTCAACAAGCGTAAAGAAGGATGCTTCAGAGATTGCACATAACGGTGGTATATATTTGCAATGAATACATGTTTAAAACCTTTCATTTGTATTTTTATTACTTGTTCCTTATAACAACAAACTAATTTGATGATTTTATAACTTATATGATTTTTTTTTGAAAATTGTTTCACAGGATCCGCTATCGAACACTATATACGCAACAAAACATGTCTTGCACAATAGATATAAAATAATTATAACATCGAATATACAGTGAATAAAACGTAAAAAAAACTTTCAAAGACCAATTGGATTTGTCTTAAACTTTCTTGTACTTTAGCAAATTTGAAAAACAAATGAAATCAAATGTATGACCATTTATTCGAAAAATATCTCAAGGGTTTTAGTGTATATATGATTTTGTAATGTATAATAAAAAACCACTAATGATACTGAATTTACTTTCAAAACTTCAGTTGAACTTCAAATTTTGATACTTGAAACTAAGACTACAATGTGTTCAAAGCTGATAGGATAGCTATGCTTCTTGTTTGTTTTTTTTATCCCTCTAATAGGTCCTCAGAGGGATCCTAATAGGGATTAGGTATTAGGGGCCCTCATAGGGTCCTAATAGGTCCTAATAGGGATCCTAATAGGGATTACGGATTAGGGACCCTCATAGTGTCCTAATAGGTCCTAAGAGGGATTCTAATAGGGATTAGGTATTAGGGGCGAGGGCCTATTTACCCTATGAGGATAGGGTCCTAATAGGTCCTCAGAGGGATCCTATTAGGGATTAGGGAGTAGGGACCTAATAAGTCCTAACTGTGACGGTACCTTCCTCATTTATAATTACTTTTCTGGTGCTCATAGGCTGAGAACAGCAATCAAGGAGTTTTCCCCTACACTTTCTTCGTACTGTTATACTTCTTCTGTCTTCATTATAAGGAAGCCTTATATCCCCTAATGCAAAGCTGTTAATCTCAAATCTCTCTTTTCATATATCTACTTTCTAAAGCCTACCTATTCTGCTAGACGACGTGGCTGTCTTACTTGTCCTATTATTAATCCGGTTCCTTCCTTATCAAACTCACCTCTCCTAATCCTCACAAGACCTCCTATACTTCTTGCAACTGCGTTTATCATTTGCTCTGCACAAGTATCATAATCCTCATGATCCACTTTAATATATGCCCATAGATGTCAGAATATACAAATGAAAGTCTAAAATAAATTAAATAACCTCAAATTATATTGAAGAATGAATCGTTTTATGGCCTATTAGCGTTAATCGTTTTAACAAGGAAGCGAATACAACAAGGAAGAAAATTAGTTTCGTATAGGAGAGGGAAATGAACTTCAATGAAGTAGAATATTACAGAAACATGAAGGAAACCATTATGAAGCTACTGCAATACCTTATCAAAAATTGAACATAGAATGGTTAATGTTAATCAAGTAATAAGAATTATTTCTATTTAATTCTGATTCTATATCGTTTCTTAATTGAGAGTTAAACTACTTGTCTGGCATGTTTCCGATCAATGAGAGGATTGAACTAGTTAGTACGTTAAAATTAAGCACCTGGATGACTATTGTCCTCTAACTTTTAACTGGTTTGTATAAATATTATTTTAAAACACTTAGTAGTTTGCCATATTTAGCTGATGTTAATTTGACTTGAGATATACACCCTTCAATACTACTCATCGGTGTTTTATAAAATAAATTGTTCTTGTACCACTATTTTATAAACTCATCCGTAATACCAAATTATTTGATAGTAGTTCAGTACCAACGAGCGATGGACTGAAATTCTGTACAACTTATTTATTAGGGTTAAATTGCACTTTTCCCATGTTTCACTTGGATTTCATTTAATCTGTTTATTAATGTGCTTTAGAAATCTTTGCTCTATTAGAATAGATAGTCCTAATTTCCCTTTCCAAAACAAAAAAAAAAAGGTAATACCAACCCTGAAATATTTTAAAAACATTTGTTCAAAAATATATTCTAATAATAATGAGTTGACAAATAATTAGTTAATAATATAATTAGCAATAAGTAATTAGCTAGATGGGTCAAATTCTTATGGAAAACAAATTCAATTTCACTACTCCTTCTCATTAATAAAAACGTCAGAAAAGAATGTAATAACTGAGCTCTTTAAGTCTCTATGGTTGACATATGCTTTAAGTAAGATTATGTATTGAAAACAACCAATTATTTGAATCATCATTCATTGATCAATGCAATGATCACTTACAACATTGTGAAACTACCTATGTCTATTTGGCCATGTTATTACCCACCACACATTCAACAAATTCCATATAATGATTAAATAAACCAATAGAAATATAATATTTTAAGCTGTAAAAATTTTATATCATAACATTTACTTATTAAATGAAAAAGAACAATATAGATCAAAAAAACTAGTGAACTGTTTAACTAGGATCGAGATTTGGTCAAACTGCTGGATTCCTTGCTCTTTATTCTGATCTAAAAATTTCCGTAGGTAATTAACTGGAACATTAGTAAAAAGGAACATAACATTAAAACTTGTTAACAGACGATCCCTAAGTATGATCTTTTCAAGTTCATTAATAACAACACCGTTATCTTTAATGCTTGAGTCTAAAATGGAACCAACTAATGAGGTAACTGTACGGAACAGTCACTTGGAAAATAACTAACGCTCCTAATTATGCTGACAATCGGGCAGACTGGAAATTAATTTTAATTTAATGAGATCATACTTCTAAGAGAGAGAAGCAAGTTTAGGCACTAGGAAATCAATTATTTCTTCATTACATTTAAGAATGGTTTTTATCTTTTACTGAAAGTACGTAGTATTAATTCTTCATAGAGAGGTGAAGTCGAGAAAATCACAGAGCTTCATAGCGATACTTAGTTCATTCATTTTGATAATGTAATCAACATTATTTAATACAAAATATGGGATTTTGGAAATAAATATTACCTTCAAGTCTCATTTCTTCCGAATACTTATAAATATTTTACATTAGTCAAGTACATATTATTTCTAAGAAAAACAGAAATAATCTTTTTATATATAGGCTAATTATTTGAGTATTTTTTTTTAATTACACATTATTTCCAGTTCTTTGACAACGTGGTACCCTCAAAAGTCCTCTGAACTTCTTTACATTGCTATAGACTTTGCATTGAAATAAAAATGAATATCTAATGCTGACTAAGAAAGGCGGAAATAGAAAAAAATCTTAGGGCTACTAATTTTTGTTCAATGATATTAGAATTTTGTACGTTATTATCTGAATTATCGATGCAAATTTAGTGGTGATTATTGTATGAAGTGTTTATTGTTAAATCCTGTTATACATGCATAATTTAAGCATAAAGTTAATGGCGAAATTAAACAGTTTAATATGTGTTTCACATATTAAACTATATTTCTGATCAGTTCTCTGAGATTAGAAAAATTTTGGATAACGAGTTTTTTTAAACATTTTAAATTTGGTTGATTATACATGGTGAAATTCTGTACATTCTTTCTATATAAAAAGCTATTCAAGCCCATCTAAATTCAATTATATAGAAATAAAGTGGGTCTTGAAGTGCGGAAGGCTGAGCAGAGAAGTCTTTTGAACTTAAATTAAAGTGCGGCCTGTCAAAGGGCAGTGTTGCGTGTCTCGCCCGTACGCCTCTTATCGTGTCGGTGTCGTGACAGTCTCTAACCCTATCCCGCTGTCACCCACTTTCATTCAAAAAACAAATAACTTTCAACTTTTCATAACTACTTTATCTTTTTGTTAAACCTCTTTTCTAAGTCAATTTATTTTTCAGAATACACATTTTTATTGACAAATGATCTAGTACTAAATTATGTAATACTAACCAGTAATATTAGAATAAAATACATCATATGAAATCTGTGTTAATAATCTTAATAATAGTGACATAACATACTGGATAAACCATAAAAACAAATGTCCAAGCAGAAAGTAGAGAAAAAATCAAGGTAACTTTGGAATTAGGGGCCAGGGTAGCCCAGTGGCTTACGCTCCACCTCTAGACTAGTGGATACGGAGTTCAATATTCACCAGTATTAGTATTGTACCCAATATATATATATATATATATATATATATGGATTAATTTACCACAATGAAAACAATTTTTGAAACAATGCTCTAAGGCCTTTCGTTAACACATCTTCGGAGAGCAAGTGAACTAAAAAAACAATAAATACTTGTTAACTTGGCTGATTGAAATTTCCAGAAGTGATGGCAACCCTGAATGTGTTTAATGATGAAGTCTTCATCTGTTTAATTATCCCGTTAATCAAAACTTCATCTAATTTGTAGAGTCCTAGGCTATTGTTCATCAAATTCTCATAAAAGTTCTTTATGAGGCACTTTCCACGATATTTCTTCTTCTTTCTGAAGACACGTATATTAATTCATTTGCTTCATTCCAATTAATCACATGATTACTGTTTCTTATGTGTATGAACAAGGCACTCTTTTCGTCCTCTCTTCTGATGGAATATTTGTGCTGTTTTATCCTTGTAAGAAGACCTTTGCTCGTCTGTCCAATATAAGACATTTCACAGTCAGTACATGGTATCCTGTATACACAACAGTCCTTTCTTTTTGGCTTATTATTGACAAGTCTGTTAAACAAGTTACCATCATTACTGAACACAACAGAAACGTCCAATCTTTTCATAAATGAAGGCATATCTTTCAAACAAGGACTGTATGGAATGACTAACAAATTCCTTCTTGTGAACTGTTCTTCATTATTTAATATCATGGATTGTTTCACCTTTTTTATGATATTGTCGATTAACCTTTTTGGATACATTAATTGTGGTAAATTAATCCATCTATTATATCAAGTGTTATTTTGATTATTATTCATATATATATATTGGGGGAACAGTCCTTTATTTATACATGTGAGATTAAATGGTCACAGAAGACCGAAACGTCGGTAAAAATAATACGATTAAAAATGGACAGAAGATCATATGGTGAGTTAATATACATATTTCCTGGAGAATTTAAAGGACTAATACGAGATTTGGAAAAGAAATCCAAAAAACTGATTAAGACAAAAGTAGACAGAAAATTTAATCTCACACACACATATATACATATATATATATATATATATATATATATATATATATAAAAACATTTTTTAATGAAAAGACGACCGAAAATAAAGACGAATAATATAATATTTTTATTATTATTTTTATGATTAATTCCACAATATTAAAAATTGAATTTGATTGAGTAACAACAAGCTATGTACGCAATTAAGTTGCAGTATTATAAAGTATGAAATGACATCATCAATTAATAATTAATTATTATGTATTAATTATCAATAATAAGTAAAATTTTAACATTGCAAAATTGATGTTATTTAATTTATAATGCTTAGGTAATTTCAGTAGCGGTACCACGAGAGAACACACATAATCCAAAGATTGACCTTTTCAATGCTACAAATGTAATAAAAATTTTACAATGGAAGTCCTAAATTTGGCTTAGCTCAAATGTCTTTAGAAAAGAGATCTTAAACAAGTACCTGACATACTCGTAGTACAGGCTCGGAACCAACAGCTGAACGTCCTCTCCGAGGGACGTCGTGCTCACATTTTTTTTTTCACCTCTAATGTGAATAAATCGAGGAGCATTTGAGTATAGAAAACCCAAATCTATCGGCCAATCAGAAAACACTGGCCGATTACGCTACAGAGCCAGTAATTAGAACTGGTAGTACCATTTGATTATTGCAATCGAATTGAGAACTTATAATGCATTGTAATCTATAATAGTTTCAATCTCTTTCTAACACGTAAAATTCCTATAGCTAAAAGATGTTCGCTATTCATTATGACAATGCTACAATGAAAGGAAGACATTTTCAAAAAGCAAAGGCCTCAAAAATTGTAGTATAGACTATTTAGATGATTTATCAATGACTTTTGTGACGAATAATAATAATACTGGATAATTTATATTGGGCATTTCATCCTCTGATGGCCAATGACCAATAAGTTTGTGACACTATTAAAAAGAAGTATTGTGATCTTATTTTCATTCAAATTCTTCCTAGAAGTCGCTTTTTGTATTTTCTTTCTAAAGTTTGAATAATTTAACTATGTATAGTTGCCCTATTATAAACATAGTATACAATCTTCCCTTAGTCTCTCTTATTGGCTGCATGATGGTTACATATTCTTAGGAAAGACCACAGTGATTATGGTGACTTAAAGCAGGCTGTTAAATCTAGAAATTTAAATTACTGAGCATTCATTTTAAATACATTTAAGTTCTGTTTAGCCTTCGTTTAACATCAACACATACAAAAAACAATTTTCCATCTTTTCTAATAAATACCTGTTGTTGTTTTCTATACTTTGGGGTGGTTTTCACAGTCTTATTATAAGTAAAAGTGTATAAGTAAAAGTAAAATAGTATAAAATTTGTAATTAGTATAGTAATCAGTATTAGTGTTGATATTAGTATTAGTAATTAGTATAAAATAGAATAAAAAAAGTAAAAATAGTATAAGTAAAAGTAAAATAATAAAAATAGTAAATTTATTTATTAATAAGTAAAAATACCAGTTAATTTACAGTAATGAAAAATGAGAGTTCGACCAAGAATGTTATATAATTGTTTTTATTAATGCAGCAGGTAGTTTTAATTTCATCAATCCAAGAAATTAAATCTTCTGATTTAGCAGTGTGTATAAAGATATATATTTTATTTAAAAAAAAAGAAAGAGAAACAATGATATGTGATTCAATAACCATATGGTAGAAATGAAGAAGACTGTTTTAATATTATAAAAATGTTGAAGATGTTAGTTATAGCTCCGCCATTGTTGCTTTTACAGTGAAGAATATTTTACCACAAAGCACACAAGAGGGTTTCAAATGGCTTATCAACAAATTTTGAATGGAACTATACCAGTATGTTGAGGTATCCATAATGAATAGAGAATATGTGTAATCTATAAGGGAACACATTGTAAATATACGGTCCTGATGCAGGGTTTCTGTGTTGGGGAAAAAAAAATGAATAGAGAATGAATCTTCTCATTTAGCAGAAACTAATGAACTCAAGTCTTAAAAATAATCTCTCACAGAAGGCCTCCAAAGCAGAACTAATTTGGCTAGGTAAACAAAAATAAAAGCCACAGTTATGTCGATAAAAATGAATGCATATAAACACTAGGGTAAAGATTCTTTACAAGTAGTTTTTTACACTTTAGTAAGTTATAAAGTATAGAATAATCTATAAAAGCTAATGAAGATCAGAAAACCTACAACATGCCAAACAGCTAAAGCATGATTTGTATAAATCCCAACATGTGAAGTAATATTTATCATGTTTCAAAAATAAATATCTCATATATCATAATAGCAAATATTATACAATTTTTAATTTAAAAAACTTTTGTAGAACACTGTATAAGTAAATCTAAGTTAAAATATAACCCTAACAAAGATAATATGTAATAGTTTGAAACAAAAAAACACTTTTTACCAAAACAAAATGAAATGAATTGATAACATACTTGTAATAGATGTGATGGTGGCTGTACATCCATGAAATATTGCAGCATTTTCACTCAGAACTAACCACCAATTAATGATTTTCAACAGATCACACAAAATAAATCACTGATTTGTACAATAACCAGATTGACATCGCCCGTTGCCAAACTGAGTTCAGACTAACACGTTAGAACGTGTTCAGAAGAAATCACGATCAAAGTGCAGTCCCCCCTCCATCCCTACTCTACGAAACACACCTACTCAAATACTCTATCTTTTATATTATTTCACCCTTCAACAATAGCAAAACTCCTATATCTACCACAAACTATATTGGAATCTAGTACTCTAACTATATAAACATAATAGTTTTCCGTAATAAACGGATTATTTATGTAATAATATATTTTACCTTTTATCAAATTAAACTGTTTTGGGGACATAACATTTTATCTCAGTAAACAAAGCTGATGTAGATAATAAACCAATTCTTCTATTATTAAAGTATTTTACCAATTGACTGCCTTACAAATTACGTTCATTACTGAAACTATACTATAACAGCAAACATTTTGACATTGCTTCAAAGGCAATGTATTTCAAAACATAGTCATGATGACTACATGGGGGTTAATTAGTTTGAGTTGGATCACATGTTTAATGAGCATAGTTTCATACAGACTAACATAACTCTTTTTTTGCTATTTATGCATTAATGTTTGTCAAATTAATTCATCCAAATTTTATTTTACACTGTATTTCTAAACATAAAACTGGTAACAAGATTTTTCATCATATTCGAAGATTTAATAGTAGCATTACTTTAACTGTCTACACTATAGATATTATATGTCTATACATCAGATAAATTATTATTATGTCTACACTTCCGATAAACTATTATTTTGTTTGTAGACTTCAGATAAATTATTACTATATCTGTTTTAGATATGAGAAATGAAAGTTGCTATTGCAAAAAAGTGCACTTTAGGAACATGAATACTTCAAATGTATAAGTTATAAAATATGTTATAGATAATTTAATAAGTGTACATTATATAAAGTTATGTACAAATGTCAAAAATTGTTTTTGAATTTTTGTAAAATATTTATAAAAAGAGAATTAATGACAATATTTTCCATTTAAATATAAGTTTGTCAGCATTGACAAAAGAAGAAGCGCGGTTGGCATGTAAGGAGATAGTAAGGCTTTATTGAAAAGCCAATATTCCCCACAATGTCTGCTTCATTTCATTTCGAGAAAAATGTGATGGGGCATTTAAATATTCCTCGTTCAGAGAGTCAAGCCAAACGCCTTCTTTACGATCCTTCATGGCGCACAAGAAATGGGATACAGTCAGCAGTATCGTTCTTTTATTTGTATAAATGTCATACCCCCTCAACGATTACTTATAACAAAAAATATTAACAACAATATAGGTTTCTATCTTCTTTTACTGAAACACTGCGTCATGTATATAAACCACAGATCGGTCATTTTTGAGAAGTTTTTCACTTCATACTATTTAAAAGCCTTAAACCATTTGATCTTCCATTCATCTTATAATATATATATATATATTCAAATAATCTAAAATTATTTTAGTAATATTATAATTATTTAAATAGTGAAACTAATTATATATATATACCGGTTTTCGTGTCGGGTATTGCCGGGAAATAGGATGTGGATTTTTAGTGGGTCGGGACCCCCAACCCCACATACCCTAAGCAAGACGTCTTGCTAAGGGATCTGATGAACAGATTTTTCCACATCCTACGACGAATATATATATATATATATATATATATATATATATATATATATTGATCTGTGTTTCTCCGGTTCGGGTCGTATTTCAAACTAAAATGTCACTCAAATATATATCACTCAAAATTCAAAAAAAACGATCCAAACTGGACGCAAATCAACTCATAAACAAAGAAAGGTAACACACAGAGAAAGAGACACACTTACAAACTCAAATTTTTGGATGATTCGTCTTCAGGAGAAAAGAGAATGGACGACCAAGCACGCCGGAAACACAATGGCAGGAAACCCATGGGTTCTGTGTCGCCCATTCACTTTTCTCCTGAAGACAGATCATCCGAAAATTTGAGTTCGTAAGTGTGTCTCTTTTTCTGTGTGTTGCTTTTCTTCGTTTTTGAGTTTATATATATATATATATATATATATATATATATGACAATTTTATATATATATATATATATATAAAATTGTCACAACAACACGTGATATAAATATTCAGGTAACTCAACACTTATGATTGAAGATAATCGCTCGGAGGCCTTACGTTTTCACGTCATCGATGACTCCGATTATATATACTCCGATACGATTGGCAATTATATTCAATCATATATGGTGAGTTACATATATATATATATATATATATATCTAGTAAATGTTTGGAGCAGACCTTCTTGAATACATGAATTTAAAAACATTATGTCCGATTCTACTTGATTTAAATTCGTCGAATATTTTTCTAAATTTCGAAATATTTTCTTCGTTTCCGGGTTCAACTTAAGAAGTTACTGCTTCTCACACAGCGACTACAAGGGTCTACCCAAGCTGGGTGAGAAGTAACAGTCACTGCGAGTCCAACCTCCGTTGGCAAGATGGAGAGAGAACTCCATCATGGCCCCCACCACTCGTAGAGTCAGCTTATTTTAAGAGTTTCGGATTAAAGGTCCTACTGAACCTGCTCAGGTAAGGTCAGTGGCCTTATTTAGCTCCTGGTAATATATTATATATATATAACGTGTACTATTTATGTATGACAGGGGTAAATACAGAAATTCACGAACTTTCTTAATTTTGCATTTTAATATTTCAGAAGTACTGCAAAACAAATTAATCAATACATATAATTTATCGACATGTTTCAACCTACTCTGATCATCTTGCAAAAATAAAATATTAAATTTAAAATAATTTGAAATTATACATTGCATATTTAAAATAGTTTCACAGAGTATTCTCAGTTCAAATTGATGTGTGCATATCTAAATAGAAGGTTACTATATAGTAGGTATTTAGACAGTTGTATTTATACCAATATATTTCCATTACAACAAATTCAAATTAGATGATTAGAGTAGAATAAGACATGTATGGAATTTCAAAGTATGATTAACTTATTCTTAAGTACTTGTGAAAATTGGAATCAAAGAATGAATGAGTCATAGCAGTCTTAGAAATCTCCATTGCTTAGTAATCTTTGTTGTCCTAATAATCATAGTTATATTAGTAAACTTAAATTCTTTAGTAATCTTGGTTATTATTGTAGTTATAGATTGTAGGTAAAGTTAGCATTATTATGCAATGAGAAGAAGCCCTTTCCTCAGCATACAAAAAAACTTACATTTTATATTACTGTCTTCAGTGATTATTCAGTATTTCTAAAGATCGAATAATAATAGCAGCAATACACAGGTATATAAAATAAACATTGACTGGGATTTTTTATATTGATATCAGAAGAATGAAGCAATAAATTGTAAATATTGACAAATGCAATGAAAACGTCCAACCGAATTCCAAAAAGGATATCACATCTTTTTGAAAAAATAATGAAACATCTCGAATTACTCAGACAATTTATTATTTTGTCACTCCTAGTGGTGTGAAAAAACTAATTAAATAATACAATTAAAGTGAAGGCACCTTCAACGTAAATTGCATAAATGATGAAGATAAATTGTCCCTGATAACGTGTTGCCAACAGCCAAAATTGATTAGTTGGCCATTATCCAAATCAATAGATCTCCTGAAAGGAATGGATGGGATGTACGCTTACACATGTAGCTAAGGGGAATGTGGAACACGTAGGTATTAAGATACATGTAATAATATATAACAAAAAACCATCTTCAGCTTTCAATATCTCCTAAAATTTAATAGGTTGTACAGAAGAAAAATTAATGTTTGTTAAATATTATTTGATTTTAAAATGATCGGGATTAAAAAGTAACGATAGATTCTCCATAGTCACAGGTAGGGAAACACAACCAAACGTGGGGTCAGTTGATCCCAAAATGTATAAATCCGTAAATTTTTAAAATAAATTAATTTCATTTAAGATCACTCTCATTTAATAGCCAACAAAATAAATTATAATACTATGAAGCAAAAAAAATATCTTATGAATATTTTTTTCTTCACAAATATTTCTTACAGAACAGCAGAAACAATGCCGCCACACTTATATAATGCATAATTATTTACAATATTTATATATCTTGATAAAAGTATCCACCGTGGATTAGAAACAAAACTAAAGTTTATCGGAACTCGGTCAGTTGACTGACCTTGTTGCGATAAACTGTAGTTTTGTATATATATATGAGAGAAGAGTTAGCTTCAGCTACTCAAAGGGACTACTTCTGCCCGATGACGACAAATGTCGAAATATCTTTGTGAGTCTTTTCTGTGTGTATTTTTATCGATTTTTCTCTTTTCTGTGTGAACTATATATACATATATATAATTTATGTGTAATTTACTAGTGTTTAAGTAACTTATACATTATGCAACATAGTTAACAATGATGTAGTTTTTCTGCCAAAGATAGATATCATCAGTGATAATACTCATCATTGTATTAATTCGTGTAGTATTTGCAAAAACTGAATAAACATTATTCATTTTAGATGTGTAAATAACACGTTCTAGAACTTCACAATTTTGTTGAAGAAATTAATGTCCAATAATTTTCTGCAGTATTACTTTGATTTATAATTTTATATATTATTATAAATAACTTTGGAAGTATAGAAAGTTGTTCTTATCCTAAGAAGGAGGTAGTAATGGAGTCATTATGTGCCTCTAATAGCCTCAAGCACTCAACTGCGACCTTCGGCCTTTACGAGGTTACCCTGTTAACCTGCAATTTTGTGCACAGACAAACGAACAAAGTGTAGAAGGTGACCAGGGGCTGGGCATGACCACCTTAGTTTCACATCCTTCCAACTTCTCAAATCCTATCCTCTTATCCTAGCCCCAATCCAAGGCGTCATGCAAACCGTGCTAAGGTATGGATGATCCAGGGGTTACTACTATATTATGAATGGAGCCTCAAGGGTACCAGGCGACCCCCTTGAATATATGGCCTTATACTCCGGTATGCGGTGATCTGCCGTAGTGGACAAAATACCACCGACAGAGCTTCAGGTATTTTCGCCTTTATGATAGTAAGGAGAAAGAAGTTCAAAGATCATCTTCTGAAAGTGCAGATGATCCGAAAGCGCTATCTATTGGGAGCTAACCTCCCACAAGTTCACTTAAGGACCCGAAGAAGAAGACAGAAAGTCACTTTCTCTTGAAATTTAGTGAAGCCTGAATGGGCATTATTACTGATGGTTTCTGAAAATTTCCTGCAAAGGAGAGGAAAAACACCGTTGCACCTGCTGGCTGACTGTGGGGTAACCCTGCTTCACAGAGGAAGGTGCTTCGGGACACTCAGCAAAACTATAGAAAAACTTTGATCACTTGATCCAGCCTAAGTGCTGAGCTTCTTAGAGGCGTTGAAGCCAACTGCTGGGGCCTTTATTACAGAAGGGGGAGGAAGTACAATAGTTTTTATGACGCAGTGCTATAGTCACCCTCAGATAATAATAATAATAATAATGATAATATTAGTATCCTAAGTGGAGTTTTACGTGTTTTGTGTTTATTGCCTCTTGCAAAACGTAATAACTGAAGTAAATTCTTTTAAAGCATATTAATAATAATTGAAGGACTTATTAAAAGTTGTAATCTTGTCATACTCGTCGTTAACCCTGAAAAATGTATAAAAAATCTGAATTCACAAAATGGAATATAAAATATCCCTCAAAATTTATAGAATTATAGCAAACAATAAGATTCATACCCCTGTAAACAGACTGTTTTTGTTAACAATTTCATTAAAATTCATTGACTATTTTATTCAATTTGTTGTTGAGTTATTACAAGTAAAATTTTGCTTTATTCACAAAATTGAACAAAATCGTTTTAATATGCACCACCAATTACCCGACTCTTAGATATATCAAAAAAAAAATAAATAAATAAAAACAACTCAAAAAGTTGAAATTTGCCATAATCTTGAATTCATATTTTATTTTCATTATAACACTTTATTTATAGTAAAGTAAGAAGTTTTATCTAAAGCGACTTATTTTTTAATAATGTTTATATATATTAAAATAAACTAAAATAATTATTACAAACATAACTGTTTGACATAAATCTGCTTCTTAATACCAATTACATAGAAGAAACCTTAAATTGAGTTTATTTTTCTATCAGGCAATCGTATTTGAAAAACTGTTTTTTTTTTATAAAATATACTAGGCAGTTATTTTTCTTTATTATACACTACAAGAGTGGTTTATTCTGTGGTTAGTTTAACAGTGAATATGTTTGCGTACTGTTGTTTTTAATACACATTCATTTGTTTTATAAGTGTGTCGAAATTTGTTTTAGTGGATATCATAATTTGCTTCCTTAGTAGCAAACGTTAGTTAACTAACTAATAATATTAATAAACAGTTAAAAAACATTAATAAACTAACTAATAGTTAATTCACTAACTTCGTTAGTGAATGTACTACTAATGTTATCCTTCATTGCACTTATACGACATTATTGCTATTTGAATTAATTATAACAAAAAATTGTTATATGTTCTTTACAGTTTTGTTGAAGTTACTCAAATAAATGAGTTTTGAAGGACTCATTTAATTGTGTAAATTAATAATATTTTATTTTAAAAAATTACTTGAAGTATATGTTTTTTTTAATATAAAAAAATATGGAAAATAAAACATAAAATCATCTCTAACGTAGTGCAATCAGTTATTATGTGGTATTTACTCATTGTAAGGTAAAAAGCTAATGTAACAGAATTTGCATATAAAAATTTAATCGTATAAACAATGCGTTTCGAACACATAGTGTTCTTCTTTAGGCATGAACTAAGAAATACAATGCCATCAGAGAGAGCATTGTACAAAGTAAATTATTTATTTATAGTACAAGTTATTTATAGAGAGGTATTTATAGTACAAAGTAAACATTTGTACTATAAGTAAATTTGTACTATAACAAATGTTTACTTTGTTCTGTATGTAACTCTCTGATGACATTGTATTTTCTAGTTAATGCCCGAAGAAGAAAACTACGTGTTCGAAACGCGTTGTTTATACAATGAAATTTTTGTATGGGGAGACGGTTTCATTAAATTTTTACCCTACAGTAAAATCCTATCTTATATTTTGCAGATTACTTCTTATTATTGATCAAATAAATATCAGTGCTTTCAGATTTGAAGAACATGAATGTCGAGAGTTATTCATTTATTTAACGGGTTTGTATGCTTGGAAGTATATAATTTTATTACTGATAACTTCAAATACAACTGATAACAGTATTTAGTGTTCTTCTTCAGGCTTAGATCTAAAAGAAATACATATCTGTAAGCTTTTAGAACATTAGAGAGAATTAATTGAAATTTATATAAAATTTAAAATATATATGAATGTTAACTTGTACTATTGAGGTTTTTAACAAGGTAACTATTATGAAAAATGACTAATCCTGAACTTTAATAAAACGTGAAATTGGTTCATGTTTCAGTAGTTGTCATTTTTTATGGATGATTTTTCAAGTTTAATTAAATCAATTTTCATACGAATTCCTTCGTTAAAAGCCTGAATAGCACAATTCAACATTGATATATTGTATGCAATTTCAAGATTGATGTTTTTCAAACTCAAGGATATGTATATTTTTTTTAGATGCATTCCTGAAGAAGAGCACTTAGTATTCGAAACGCGTTGTTAGCTTTCGTATTAAACTTATTTTTGTGACCCCCCCCCCCCTCACACGATATGAATAAATAAATACCGTACTATAGCACTAGTAATGAATTGTAGATTTGTTTCTGTACTGTAACTGAATCTTGAGTATACTTCTCAAGCTCTTATTATCATAGAATGTGATTTGAAAATATTATCTATTTAATGAATGAACGCTATTATACAAATATATTTGCTATACCTATTAATGATGATTAATAGTTCATAATATTTACAACTATTTGTTGCCAATAATAATCTTATTTGTTGTATCTATGCCCTTAAATTTCCAGTATACAACGGTTTAATTTGAATCAATTCGTGGAAAGTGAAGGTAATATATAAGTTAATTGTAGCAGGTTGATGACTTTGGTTTAGAGCTGGTGTAAGAAGCAGTGACTAATGGAAGACAACCCTTCACGCTCTGAGGCACCGCCTCAGACCATTAATGTTCTTCGGCTTAGAACTGTCCTATGCCTGCACTCCCTCAAGTAAAAGCTGAAATCGAAACATAGTCCTTCTACAGAGTCTAAACTCCACAAATATGTTATAGTTATCAGCACTGCAAAGTAGGTTTATACAGAGGTCTATACAAACAATATGTATGACAGCAGTTAAACTAATGATTTTCAAGACTAAACATGTATATGTATAAATAAGCTTAATTCAAATATAGAGCATACATAAAAGTGATCACAAAAGATACTGCATTTCGACTGCCTCGTCATCAGGTAAGAGATTTGAGTCTCTCTACGAGTCCCCCGTTTGTCTATGTAGAGACATACATTTTATTCGATGACCATGGAGTTTAAATAGTAGGTAGAGTTTTTGGTAATTTTACCTTCCGTTATTTATGTGAATGTAGTTTCTGGAGTTGTATGATTTAATTTCTGATGTATACATTTTAAATACGGAAAGAAACACTAATCAGGACTAAAAAATCACAACATGCATTTGCTCTATTCTTTGTCCTATGTATGTCGATGTACAACTTACACACACACACACACACACATACATATATATATATATATATATATATATATATATATACAAACTATTACAAGAAAAGAAAGTATTGGAGCAATGTAAAATCCACTTCAATATTTTGGTATTCATAATTAGGATAAGCAGAAAATGAATACAAGAGTTCTGCATGCCTGGGAAACAGCAATTTTCTATGTACATATATATATATATATATATATATATATATATATATATATATATAAACTAGAATTTAAAAAAGAACACATAGAAAGGAAACCACTGAACTCACTACTATATTTCGATGTCCCCGTCTTCAGGAAAAGAAGTGAATCGCTCCAAAGGCTGATAACGACTGACTAGGCGTTCAAACTGAAGCACTCAAAAAATATATATATATATATTTATATAAATATATATATATATACTTTGAAAATCAAAAGAAACACGAATAAAACTGGATTCTAGGAATCACTTTCAATATATCGACCTTTTTAAAAGTCATCCCCAGGAACAGAAACGGTACTATGAAAAGACTTAGGCCAACTCAAGAGCTTAACGTAATATGTATAGGCTGACCAAAAAAAGTAGCTGAGGAACCGAAAAGAACAAAATGAATGAATTATTATGAAGAACGTAATTTAATAAAACGTATCATTTATTCTAATAGAAAATTATTACATTAAAATACTGAAAAATAATTTACAAAATTAAAATGAATCAAATTAATATTTTTTAAGAAAAAATTATATATAATTATAATTTAATAATCTTACAATACAACTTAAAGGATCAGGTTTTTACCTGTAAAGGAGTTCTTAGGAAGCTTACATGGAATTTTTAGAAGCTCTTAGAGTGACAAACATTTTGTGTTGAAGCACTATTTTTATTATTTGAACTCTGAAGCATTATTATGTAGAATGATTTATATATATGAGATATAGGATTTAGGGGAGGAAAATAGGTATGTGAGCTTGCAATGGAGCTGAACTGTTGATCAAAGGGAGGTTATTCTGCTTCTATTACAAACCATCATTCTGTGAAAATGCGTGTTGTTTCACAGGACCTCCATAGTTACATAGTATTGTCAGAAGACTTATGTTACGTTTTTCACTTGAGTATATTATTTTTATTATATCACACCCTGGTTTATCATTTCTTTGGTTGGTCTCAGAGTAATGATTACTAGTTGTGACATGAAATTTCAGTTAACTAACGTATACAACCTCCCTTTTAGAGGACTAGTCACATTCATAGCCGTAAGAGTAATGGTCATGCAGTCCAACTCGAAATAAATTTATTGATTTTTGACTATTTTTTTTTTGTATGGAAGCTTTATAAGATAATTAATTCCTTTTCTTTTCAAGCTAACTTGGCGAAAACGGGGAGTGATTTTGGCGTACTGTTTCTCCTAATGGCTTGTTGATTAATAATTGGAAAAATATATTTTCCGCTATCAACTGATGTTAATAATGAAGGACTGAATTTGGAAGTCATGGTTGTCTACCTTGCCACACAATTAAGTCTTAGACTTGCCTCAATTTCTTTCTAAACCTCATCGTTATCATACGATTTCTAAGACATCTTGTAGTTTCTCTAATTGGGTTGATTGTTTAAACTTCACATATTGAAGTCTTTTTTTTTGTTTTAATTCCGCCTAATTTAGCGACCCTTTACACAGTTCTGAATGCACTGTCAGAAATTCTTTTCTAATGGGATAAAAACCATTAAACAACCATGTCTAGTTTAGCATTAGTTAATTTCGCATGACCAAAAGTTAAAAAAAAATCCATTCACAAAAGCTTTGATTGATGTTCATATATAATAGACCATGTAAAGAAATAAGTGTGGCAGAAATTATGCACAGAATTCAATATGAATTTAATCCTATGTATGAACATTATTTGAAAATATTAATTCAGTAATTGTAGGAAAAACTAATGATAAGGTTATTCCTTGTTTATTGGATATTAAAAATATACTAGATACTCAATAATAGTTGTTGAAATATTTGAAATACGTTCATGAGGTAATTTATATGAATATGTTTTATATTTTACCTTAGTACACTAATTAATTTTAAAGAATATTTTGTAGCTTATAATACTTTTTTTATAAATTTTGTAATAATTTGTGCTATTAGAGGCAAAGTCACCCCCTAATCTCTTTTTCTCATCTCCAGTCAAGGGTGGAACATATTCTCCTCAAATCATCCCCCTTTCATTGCCAAAATGTTGCTGACATCACTTTTTTATCCTCCACACAAAATCTATAACTGCAATTGAGTTTCTAATATTAAAATGATTTCTGTAAAAATCGTCTTTTAAAATTGTAATGCTCATATGTTATTTGTTTTTTTTTAAAAAAAAATGGAATTTAATTAAAATTAATTGTCTCGATAAAACATCTTCCTGAATATTTAACCGAGAAGTTTAATTTTTAAGTGCAGTAGAATTACCTATGACCATATCATTTTTGTACATGATAACCCCAGAAAACCTGTTAATCTCACCGGAGTTACTACAGAATATAACCATGACAAGGGAGTAATCTAATTAAAAACTCTAAAATAATGCTATATTTACCTACAAATAAATAATAATAGTGGGGAATACAGTGGCTCGATGGGAAACACATTGGGAAGAATCATCTAAAGGCCTCCTAACAAAGGAATATTTTCCTAGTATCAAACAAAGATTATCCATGAAACATTTCCAAATAAACTATAAACTCTCCCAATACATGACAGGACATGGGCCATTTAAACAATACCTTAGCAGGTTGAAACTAGCTCTTAGTCCATCATGCCCATGTAACGCGTAGACACCCCAATCTCCTAGACACTTGGTGTACGATTGCTGTTTGAGGGAACCACAAAGACTGGCTCTCATACGTAAGGTCTTGGTGTGTGGAAAGGAATGGTCCGTTAGGACTTCCTCGTTAATTAAAAAAGTTTATTATAAGGAATTTCTAAAATGTTTGTACAGCATAGATATTTAAGAAAAAGATAATTAATTGTTGAATTATGAATAAATGTAAAATTAGTTAAAATAAGTATTTTGTAGTGTTAATGAAAGTATTGCATTTGTTAATGAAGTATTGCGTACAATTTGACGACGATGCATGTAATACACAGTGGAACATGCTGAAATAAAATACAAAATAAAAAAAAAAGAGTGGGGAAATCTTATTCTATAGAAATTTAACATGTTTTCTACATGGAATACACTATTTATTGAAATTTGGATTATTTCGTTTCTTAAAATACTGGATACAATAATTACAACACTCAGTATGAAACAAAATTACTTTTGTTATTTGAGTGTATCTCTCATTGTAATAGAAATGGAACAAATCATTTTAAATTCTCTTGTTCTACTCAGAACTTTCAAGCAATTAAAACAAACTTTCAAATTCTTTGGCTAGAAATTACTGATTTCATTCATATATTTTGTACAGTTAGTAAAATTGAATAATTAACTCTAATATAACGGATATGATCTATGGTATAAATAATAGTTTGTAATATGAGTCACAAACAATATTTTTTGGTAACAATATAATATTGAAAACTAAAACTTTGTATTTACTGGATAATTTGCTGTACTTGAAACTAATACCGGTATAAATAATATTATGAAAGACATAAACAGATTTTAATGAAAATGTGAAGGTATTTTTGAATTAGAATGGAAGTTAAATACTGAAGTGACATAATATGGTTTGGGTTCTAATTTAGGTGCTAAAATTGACGTGATATAGTCCTGAAATAGACTGGGAGATAATAATGGAATAAGGTTAGTTATGAGGGCTAGAGATGGTATCAAGGCTTTCTGTGCAAGGGAATCTGACAGAGATTCAGGGTGAATGAACCCCCTAACAAGGTGTAAAGTACAGGCCTTCAGCCTGGAGATGCTCTTTCCTACTCTTTAGGACACACCTATGATCACGCCAAATCAACCAACATCATTAGGCCATTTCAAATCAAAGTGAATGCCTTTTAATAACATTATCGTCAAATTGATTTCACATGTTACATCATATGCTACATCAAAATTTTGTTTAACACTTACATATGTCCATTTCATAAGGACGCCATACAAAATATTTATTACAAATTTTAGTCCATTATAGAATTTTATTACATAATTTTTTGCACAATTTAATGAATCATATTCCAAATGTATATGCCATAAATCAAAATATTAAATACTTTTCATTTTGCGTTGACGTAATCAAATCTAGATGGTACCACATATCAAGAATAATTTCAGATAATGATGTTGCTGCTATTTATACACTACATATAATAATTTATGAATGGCAAACGTTTTATTTTCTGATTCCAAAATTTCTATAGTCCCTGATTTCAACCACGTGACGGTATATTATTGTATAACTACCACTCCTCTATTTCAAAAAAAAAACTTTCATAGGTAAATATTTTGAAATTTAAAAGTTTAAGAAACTTATAGAGGACGTTAATGTGATAATACATGTGATAGATAATACATGGTGATAATACACTTAGTGAGTATTACGCTTAGTATAGATTTATATTTATACATTATTTTCATTATAGAACAGGGATATTTAAGTACAACTCTGAAAGTGTACTAATAGGTGTGGCACTAACAGCTTTATATTCTCCCTGGAATCTACTGTTATGCAATTTACCTTTGTAGTTATGAAGAAACTAGTCTCACTGAAAGATCTGACATCAAATACTCCATAATGGATGTTAAAACTACGACTTAACTGCACCTGACCCTATCTTAACTCCAGCTCCCCATCGGATTACAATAGGAATAAATCGACTCTTAATCTTAAGTAGACTCCATTTACGTAATTTCAAATATAATGTTATGAAAAGACTGCACATAAAACATAGTATTTTAGTATAAATTATTTCACTCCAATTCATACAAGTTTAATTAAAATATCAAAAAAAAATAATAAATAAAAAGCCCGATTATATGTTCAAGTGAAATAAAAAAAAGGTAAGTGATTTATATTTCTTCTCAAGAATATTAATAATTTGAAAATAAAAATACATTAAAACACAAAAATATCTAAAATAAACAAAAACTAAAAAACACACTAATTAAACTTTACACATTATTATTGTATGGGAGGTTATCGACAAGTAGAGGGCATGGTGAGGTCACCCGGCTCTTGGTTACCTTTCATCCATTGCTTTCACCTCGAAGGGCACTGAATTAGCTCCTTTACATCGCCCTAACTGGTATGTCTTCGGACTGTCAACATATAATTTTAGAATTGTTGGGAATCCTTCACCCTGGCTGTTAATACAGGGATGCTTTTCTAAAATAGAGATCTAAAATGATAATAAAATAGCCAGACTGAGGGATTCACAAAAATTCTAAAATTATATGAAGGTCTTCCGAAGACATACCAGTCAGGGTGATGTAAAGTAGATTATTTAATACCTTCCGAGATGAACACAATGGATGGTAGGTTACAAGAACCCATCCTATGAGCATGCGTAAAGTTTACTTAGCGTTGCTTATTTAATTTACTGTTTAATTTTAGATATTATTGTGTTTTACAGTATGTTATGAATTTTTTTTTCATGCTTCGTAATCCTTGAGAATCAACGAAGGAATCCGAAACATATTGGATTATAAAAATAAAAACTTTGGTGAACTAGTGTACTTTGTTCTAAATTTATGGAAGTCTCACGTGAAGAAAGTAGAAAAATTAATTAAAAAATCTGTAAAACTGGAAATTGGCATTTGTTTCAATGGTTTTAATTGCCTCAATGCTCTTACGAGCATTGTATCTAATATATATTTGTTTATTGTGGTTAATTCATATATAATATCAAGACTATTGTTGATTATTAATTTATATATATATCAATAATCAAACCACAAGAACAAATGGAAAAACAAGACTAAGATCTTCACGTTATTTCACGTGTTTAAGTAAAATCTTTATATATATATATATATATATATATATATATAATCAAACCACAATAAGAAATGGTAAAACAAGACTAAGATCTTTCAACCGTAACAAGCAGTCTTTGTTAGAGACAAAAACCAAACCATTTCTTATTGTGGTTTGATCATTGATTGTTATTTCACGTGTTTATGTGAAATCTTTATATATATATATATATATATATATATATATATAAAGATATATATATACATAAAATAGTTCTGCAAGAAAATTAATATCCAAATTAGTTGTAAGTCTACAATTTCAATTTCTTGCAATGTGGAGTTATAGCCTGAACCACAGCAGAGCAACTTTTTCCCGTAAATTTCAGGTAAACTTAAAAATATTTTATATTATTTTTTGGCATTGGACATCCACTTTTTCCTTTATTCCACCAGTTTGCATTTCAAAGTTAGGAGATATATCAGCTCCGTCCATGACTGGTATGATTAAGTGGCATTGATTAGTACTATCGGTAGGCTATTCTGTGAGCAACGGAGCTGAGTCAGAATGTTCTACCAAATAGCAACGATGTTTGAGTGTTAAGGGAAGAATTTATGATAATTGGTGGGACTTTGCTAACTAGGTTGTTAGGAAGGGTGGATTCCCTGTGGACATGTTTTCTCCATAAACATGTCAATTGGATTACAGTTCAATTCTAGAAGGAGAGTATAGTTAGGTAACATCAGTAAATATTTTCCTCCATTGACAACAAGTTGATAAATTTATGAGACCATTATAAATAGAAAGAAAAATAAACTTACATTTTAACAAATAAAGTTCATTTCGTTTGGGTTTTCATATTTTCTTCGTATATTCCAGGGTTCCTGAATCACACTACCTATTGACTATTGATAACAAATTGATTTTCTGTTTTTAATTTTTCTCTGTGATTTGTAACTTTGTATGACTGTTTTCCTGTTGTATCATCCTTTATTGTTAGCAAAGTATTTCTCAATATAATTTAATACCTGTTAAAGTTGAACCATGTCCACTGGTCCATCTAATGTGAACCTAACTAATTCAAGTATTTAAAAGTTATAAAACACTTAAATATCAATCCAAATATGCTCAAAATATGCGTTTTTAATTATATATATATATATATATATATTATATATATATATATAAATACTAATCAAAATAACACTTGATATAATAGATGGATTAATTTACCACAATGAAAACAATTTTTGAAACAATGCTCTAAGGCCTTTTGTTAACACATCGTCAGAGATTCTCTGACGATGTGTTAACGAAAGACCTTAGAGCATTGTTTCAAAAATTGTTTTCATTGTGGTAAATTAATCCATATATATATATATATATATATATATAGTTTTCTATGAGTTGTCCGGGGAAAGGAATATGATTTGTTGCGATGTTGACCAATGGGAGAAGAGTTACAGGTCCATGCGTAAGGTCCCAGTTGCCCGCTGCTCAGCAAAAAGCCTTTGCGTTCTGCCAATAGGTATAGAGGTTGCACAGTCCCTCTGTGTTAAATGATGTTTGGCAGAAAACATTAGCCTCACTTTACAGTGAACTCCTGTTCCCTTTCTATTTTTGATTTTTGTGGTGGTTGGGTGTTGTTGTTGTTTACTATTTTCTGTTACGGATATTGCTAGATTTTTAATTGATACTCTCGGTTGTTTACTGCGAAAAGCCGCCTTGTTATTGCTGCTATTGATGGGTGGCTGGTAGGTGATGAAAAGTTCTGCACTGCTGACCTGGTGGTGGTATTTGCGACATGTTTCAACCATTCTCTGGTTATCTTCAGATATTGTATATATATTACAAGATTTTACATAAACACGCGAAATAAAAATCAATGATCAAACCACAATATGAAAAGGGAAGAATAACTAAGATATTTCAACCTTAACAAGCGGTCTTCGTCAGAGACGATATATTCAGATATATATATATATAAGTGGTTATTATTCACAATAATATATATTCAATATATGTAGCAGATTTAATATATATTGTTGATATGTGATTTCTTATTATTCTTTGTTTATAGGCCTATGAAAATAATATTAAATAAAACCGAAACGATGGCAACGAGAGTTTGATTCTTTATCCTAGAAATTTGACCAAATCCCGATTAGAGAACATACCTATATATATAACAAGATTTATGAAATGCGGACAAAACGATTAACAACCTTCAACCGTAATGAGCAGTCTTTGTCAGAGTCAAAAAATCTCTGACGAAGACCGCTTGTTAAGGTTGAAATATCTTAGTTATTCTTCCCTTTTCATATTGTGGTTTGATCATTGATTTTTATTTCGCGTGTTTATGTAAAATCTTGTAATATATATACAATTAAATAAAAAGATGAAAAGCTCATTTTGGTTACTATTTATTTAAATTTTGTACAGGTTAATTTACGCATAGGATAACCAAATATTGAATTCCTCGTAAGGGTAGAGGGTGATATTTTTATTTTCAGAGTGAAGCTGTCACATATTCTGTAACTTAAAGTATTCGTTAGGAAAAGACAGTGGTTATTACCATGGACGGTGACGAGTTGGTGAGCCTTAAGGAATCTCTATGTCGCTTTACAGAAGGAAAAGCGAGGGGGAAGCCTGACCTACGCAAATGAATGTAGAGAGAGGGACCTACGAATAGCCATTTAATACGAAACGTGAGGTATGACAACCAAGCATCTACCCTTTGGAGTGTTCAAAATTTCATTCATTTTAAAAGTAAGAATTTACCATGCGTTCTGAAACGATATCCAAAACACTCGATTTATAAGAACAATTTATTGCATAAACTAGGCAGTAACAGAGAGAAAAACGCATTACACAGCAGAATTTATTGCAATAAATACTTAGTAACGTAGCAGAAAGCGCATATATTTCACAGGACCTTTGTTAACCAGCGTGATATATATTCTTCAATTCTTTATTTATCTTGAAATCTAACAGGCAGTTATCATTTCTCCATTACTCATCAAACAAAACCAAACTTTTTACTACATTTTCCGGCACTTAATTATTACTCTTCTCTCATCATTTTAGTAATCAATTAGCATATGTATGCATGTGTTTGAGTACATAAAAAAATCGAAACAAGCAGAATAAGGTGATTATTGAAATTTAAGTAAGGTAAACAAGAGCTACTGAATTTTAAATATAACCATGCATTTAATCAAGCTAATGGTTGAAGCATAACTTTTATCTTGCAGAATATGTGTTACTAGCTATATTATAAGACTGCTATTAGTGAATGGCGTCAATATCCCATGCTTCTATGGCTTATTGATGATTTTAGTGATTTAAAACTGCATTCTGGAATAATTGAACTTTTTATTGCTGTTGAATATTAAACTAATGAATCAACTAAATTAATTTGTGATATTATTTTGTTTAACCAGGAATATAGTATAAGTTTTACGCATGAATGAAACGAAGTTATTTCATGTAATATTCTGGTTACTTTGTTTGTTGGTAAATATATAGTAATTAAACTTCATTTCATAACAAAAAATATAATTGAAACCGGTTAAATAAGGATGAAAGTTAGAACTGAATGTTACGTCATTATATATATTAATTTGATTACATCAGAAACATTTTCACAAACTATGCAATCAGTTATTGAGTAGTATTTACTGATGATAGTATGGAAATGTATTACGTCTTCAACACAAGGAATTTATTTTACGACACGATTCGATTACCTAGTGTTCATCATAAGGCACATATGCCTAAGAATTTTTGATTAGGCCAAATCATCAGCAGATGAAGACATAATATATTTCCTCACTATCATAAATGTGTTTCATTAATTAATTATTTTTTTTAAATGCTAATAAATTTCATCAAGAGATAACTCGTTTTATATGTAAATATAGAAAAAACTAAATGTATAATGGTTGAATAAAAAATATAGATTCAGATTTATTTAGATCCCTAAGTTTGTAATACTTTAGTGAATTAGCAGGAATGTCAAACTTGTATCAACAAATATCCAATTACAAAATTAAATAAGTAATTGTTTAAAAATGTGTAAAACAAAATAGAATGCAGTTTAACACATAAACGGAAGTACTGTTGCAAGCAAATATTTTAAATTTAAGCGTGTTGTAAGAAAAATAAAATAAAAAAATAAAAAATAACAAAGTACGAAATTTATTGATATTATACTATATAAAACATTAACATTAATAGTTGAAGTCTTTATACGTCGTGTAAAAGGAATGAGAGTTGTTCGACCAGTTACGAATGCTGCCCATCTTCAAGTAAAACTGGAAGAAAAAAAAACCTTCAAGGTGTTCTATTTAAAGATCGACAACACCCGAAAACCGGTCAGTGACTCCTAGTCCTGAATGCAACTTATGACGGAATCTACTAATGTGACTTCAACTTACTTTAATAGTACTGACAATATTGAGGTATAAATATCTACTAAGTAATTAATATAAATATAACAAGAATTCACAGAATGACTGAGACTCTGATGAGTTGTTTTGGTTGAAACACCTTAGAAATATTTTTGAATTTATTACTGTGGTTTAGACGTTCATCTTATATCTACATATAACATATATAAAGGACTGATTTGAACTTTTTAATAACGATTCGAAGTGGACAACCCTTGTTCAATAAGAAAGAGCTTGATCTCTCCTATTTTCTTCGAGATAGTTTATAGAAATTAATATTTAGTTTGTGAGTTTCTCACCTTCGTATTTGGATTTATATTTATACGAGTATAAACAAAATTCACAAAACGAACATATATAAAAGAGGTCACAAAAATTCACTAATATATTGGACTACCCACTCATTGGTTAGAAAAACGTCAGTTTTCTGAACACAAGTGAGTCGTTACTTCTCTTGGGAGTGGATTACATCATTATCGCTGATTAATTTACTTTATTCAGTTCGTAGAATCATTTCATTAAATTGCATATATATATACCATGAAAAACGAAAAACGGTCCGGCAGGACAGATAACACTTAAAATAAACAGTGACACATAGACTGAAAAGTGAGTCTCTTGTTATGTTTCAGTTTATGTGCCACTGTTTATTTTAAGTATATATATATAGAAGCAAAATTTCGATGAAAGTAATACAAAGATAGGCACAGATGTAACTTACTTCCATATTTTGGCAATGGTCGTCAACAAAAGGCGATAGTCACACAGGGAAGTAGGGTGGTGACCGTAGTAAAACCCCAAAACCATTAACCATTTAGCGATACTACGCTACATGCTGAGTTCCGCGGGAATCTTCGCCTTCTGATGACAACAATTGTCAAAATATAGAAGTCAATTATGTCTGTGTTTATCTTTTTGTTACTTTCATTATAATTTTCCTGTAAAGCAGATTGATTCAAGTTTCATTTGATTTATTTCCATAAAGAGTAGTTTTAAGTTGGAAATATTTTAATAAGTTCATAATTATAAACAAAGTTATTAGAGTTCAATCTATCAAATTAGAAATTCTAGCAACAAAAGGTAAAAACAAGAAAACTACTGAAACTCATACAGAAGACAGAACTGAATTGTTATTTTGACTAAAACAAGAAAAAAAGATGCCATCAATTATGTGACTGATAATGAAGTTGTGGATGTAGATGTACTATTAGTCAAAGAAATTAATCCAAAGTACTTTTGATGAATGAGAGATTTGACCAAGATTAATCTAATTTGACCAACGCAATTTCTAAATAACAGATCATATGATATAAGAGGTGAACGTACTATAGTGTATTTTTTATTCCTACCAATTACCTGATGCCTAATGTTATGTCGTATTTATTGTTCAGGTAACCAAGTTTGGGAGAAGTGCGCTTTTTCTTGACAATCAGGGAAAGTGTATAGAGCCATATCGTACAAGTCAACTTCCATTTGAAATCTTATGCACTCAAATAGACATCCCAAATGAAAACTTTTTCTAACCACTTCATATGGAATATACAATTTTTCCAATAAGTGTTAAGAAATAATGTTTACAATAAATTAATACCAAAAAAAATGTTAGGTTTAAATTATACTATTTAACTATAATACACGATTTATGAAAGTTGTTCCAATTAATAATACTTATTTAAACAGAATCACTTAAGAAGTAATTAGAATCAAGAACTATGGAATGAGTTAATTCTAATTTAAAATTAAAATATAATCACGAGAATAATCTGTTAAAAGTTTTACAGCCATTTTCTTAAGTCGATAACTTCTACTCTTGACAACTTGGTCAAATATCTTTGACACAGTTTATAGTTATATTTTTACGATTATTTGGCAAGCAATACATGTGAAGTATATAAAAAAATACAAGTTAATTATAAAAAGACGATATTACAATAATGATCAAAACATATCAATTTTTCTGGATTTTTGTAAATAATATAATATAAAATATTACTGGATTTTTTAGTTTTATTATAAATGAAATATCTTTTATATATATCAACATAAATTTTAATATATAATAGCAATGAAAAAAAATAACTGGGGCAGTATTTATAGCACTGCATAAGTTACAATCGATAGCAAACTAATTAGAAGTGCCATTCATTATGGGTGACATTTAGCTTTGTTCCTGTTTCAGAGTTAACGTAGCCTGACAGACATGCCTGCACATCATGGAACCCCTTTCATTTATAAACTAAAGTATATTCACAACAACGAAAAAGTCAACCATTCATTGCAACAACTATTTTTATGAAAAATAAGCTATCAGTCCATTTCTATTAAATAAATTCAAAATTAACGTTTCCTAAAACGAAACATTGTGTATTTTAATATATAAACAATATTTATATCTATTATTTTCATTGTTTATTGTTTAAACTAATCCCCTAGCGGGTGATAGCGTCAGGCGTTTACCGGCTTTTTGTTTGATTGCAGATTCTATATATTCTACTTTGGGAGTCTTAAATTCTACCTAGATGAAATTCATTTCGAGTAGGGATCTTTAACTAGTACCTGACATAGTACAGGCTCGAGACCGAGGGCTTGACGTCTTCTATGAGGAACGACATACTCAAATTTATTTACCCACCGCATAAATAAATCAAGGGCCAGGTGAGAATTGAACCCCGGACTACTAACCCAGAGGTGAGTATTTTAACCACTGAGCTAACATGGCACCTATATTTATATTTAATAATAAAAAGATTTCACATAAACACGTGAAACAACAATCAATGATCAAACCACAATAATAAATGGGAAAACAAGACTAAGATCTTCCAACCGTAACAAGCGGTCTTGTCACTCAGTTGGGTTTTTGACTCTGACGAAGACCGCTTGTTACGGTTGAAAGATCTTAGTCTTGTTTTCCCATTTCTTGTTACATACATACATTTTTTCAGAGCGTAGTGTTAAACAGATACTATAAATAAAGTATAATTTATTTGGTTTTGTTTTTGGAATCACACACTCTTGTTTTATACCATATTTACTTTTTTCTTTTTTTGCTCTGATGCATACCAATTGATATTGCTTAAAAAATGCATATAAAGTAAATAGTCTTACAATTTTTGATAGCTCTGCAATATATAAATATTAAGACGCATTTAATTAGTTAGTTGTAGTTAATTACAGGTCCAGGCAGTTGTGTAAAATGGTATAGCTAGCATCCTTGGACATAAAAAAAAACACTTAATAAAATATGAAATGACCAAAACATTATAATTCCTTTATACTTATAAACAAAAATATCTATTCTGAAGAGTGAGCCTAGTATATCAGTATTTTGAGACAGTATTCATGATCAGATTTTGTCACGACAGCATTATGAGTATGAAATGTTAATATTCAGGGTGGTTTCAGATAGAAATGTCTTCACTGCTGCATTGATCGACTTGCAGCTAAGCAAGACAACTTTGCAGACCGTAAGTCCCACTGTTTAACTAAACCCGCCTAATCCCCCAACAAGATTATTACATCTCTTATTTATCTTTGTCCTTCAGATGTCATTTTGACGATATGGCTGCTGTTACAGTCGAATCACATTATATCTACCTATTCTACTGTACATACCAAACTTCTCAGATGTTAAACAGTGATTGGAATTAGCATTATATAAACATTATTTATACTTCTCTAATGCCCATATTAAAACAAAAAAAATGTAATTATATGATATAATAGAACTTCTTTATTTTTTTTTAATATTCTGAGAATTATCTGTTATATGTTATTATTTACCAAAAAAAGAGTCAATTTATTTAATCTATTTGTTTTTCGTAAACAATTTTTAATTTTTTGATACTTTTATTCTTGCTAAACAAGAAAAATGTTTAGTTTTTGATCAATACTGATTCAGAGATAAACTTGAAAATATGTATTCTGGTCAGGTATTTTTTAGGTGAATCACCTTAGACGGCGGTCGATGCACGAGTCACTATATTTCTAACAGCACTGAGTCATATAGGTTTCATTATAGACGGAGTGAGTCACGTTTTCTATCTTGCAATATATCTAAAGTAACAGTAATTATTTATTAATGACTAGAGGCGCAGAACGCAATGTAGGCTAGACGTTCTCTCAGTTAACCTTAGACTGGTGGCGTATTTAATGACTGCCTTCCTTTGCATATGTCGTAGTCGTTTTTAAGTTCATTGCATTTGGGAATTCCTTAATGTTTTATGAAGTAGACAAATCTTAGAAGTAGAGAGATAACATGAAGAAATGGATTCAACCTTCAGTTTCATCGCAGAATTTATAGAAAATAATCAAATAATGACTTTGCAAAATGTCATTAACATATGTAAATTCTTAGACATTACTTGTAATCAACAGTAGCAGCACAAATTTTGGTCTTTCCAACACCCACATTTATAAGTCTTCCACATTTTAGTGCTCTTTTAGAGGTGAATATTGTGGCTCGTTTATTATTTAGCACGGATATTAGTAATTGGCGAGCCATATTATCTATTCATTCTACATTGGGAATATTACATTTTGCTTAAATAAAACGTATTTAGACTAGGGGTCTTTAACGAATACTTGTCGTTGTTCAGGTTCGGGACCGACGGTTCAACGCCGTCTCAGAGGGTCAACATGTTCAGATTTATTCTTCTTTCGTATGAAGGAATCGAGGCCAGATTTGGAATTGAACCCTGGATCTCTTTTATCAAGGCGGAACAAGTGGTCACTGTGCTAATCTGACACAAGTTCTAATGGTATTTACGAACAACTATCATATCTTACGTCATAACCGATAGGTCCTAGATACACTAAAATCAAAACAGGTATTTACGATATCCCCAGCTCTACATAATTACCCTTTTGTCAATTTATGGTTATTAGTAATCTCTATATTCTGAAATAAGTACCCATATAGCCTAGTGACTTGCGCAATAGCCTCATGACCGATGTATTTAGGTAAATGTTTACTCCGTCTCTTGATTTTGTCCCTTGAGGTGAAAAATTTAACGTTGTCTCTCATGCTGGACATTAAACCATCATTATCAATCCTGTAAGATGTCATGCACTTATTAAAATCCATATGTAAATACAGTTGAGTTACGCAAAATTTAATACTCCAAAAATGTCATATATCTAACCGGTAGTATGATTTGCACTTTAATAAAATGATGGCAAACAATATATGAGCCACATTTTACTCCTAAAACAGCTCAAATAGCTTAAAACAGGTAAGCTATGATAGTCAATGAAACAACATTCTCACATATTACTATTGGTTATCACAATTTATAAATACTTGTCCACTAATACTAATTGTTGTTGTAATTTAGAGATAATAGTTCAGGAAATTATGTACTTATTATTTTAATACAAAATTTCATTAACTTATATGGTTCAAAAACCTGTATAAAAAATAAGATATATTTATTGATAAAAACAAATGATTAATAATAGTTTTAATGATTACTTGACATTTTGAGTTTACAATACAAAAAATCAAGGATATACTAAATTTGTTCATTTTGTATGTTTATGACAAATAAGAACTGGGCGAATGACCGTTGACAGTTCTTTCAATATTACAGCCTATTTCACAGGTCTTCTCTATGTTTCTTGAGAATGAATTTAGAGTTCCATTCATAGTACGCATTTTATGGGAAACTATCTGGGAGAATAATGTTATAGAGATTGAATAGTTATACCCATTGCATAAGTAGGAAAACATTATATGCGTTATTACAATATTGTTTGTTAATTTTATCTTTGTCTAATATTAGTTTTATGTGGTTTGTTCAGAAAAGTAATACACAGTAGCAGAAAATTAATCATTCAAACTATTAATAATAACATTGAAAACAATTACTTGACATTAAAACATACGGCAGATAATGTTGATATGTTTGTTCATGGTTGATGAAAACCGATAATAATGTGAGTTAAGGCATTTTTCTACTGTTTATTACTGAAGAGCTTTCAGCATATTTAATTAAAATTAAAATATGTAATTTTGATTACTGAATATGTACTGACGAAATAATAAACGTTTTACTCAAAATACAACAAATACATTACTTATATTTCTAAGATGATCACATTGTTTTAAAGTAGACAACAAAACAGAATGAACGAGGATTGTATAAGGTTTTATATTAGTTACTTACATCCATACATATAATGCCAACTACAACGAAAAAATGTCCGTCAAATTTAATTTTTTCTAATAGAAAAAACGTTAATTCAAATTTTTTTATGATTTCGTATAAATTTGTAGCACTTATTTTGTTTTATATTCACCAAACAATGCAGAATAACTCTTTCAATAAGTGGCAGCGATTGACCACTTCTGCATTTCCTTGGTGTAACGGTGGTTGCATTCAATTTGATTACATTGTCATTTGAACATCCACAAAACAAATCTTGTTGCCTATTACTGCTGTAACCATTAGACAATTATTCCATCCTTTTCAATTAAAAACTAATTAAATTTACTTTAGACAAGGAATTTGTCTTAATTAACAATATAATGCTTCCAGGAAGAAGCAGAATAGAATTTATCTCAAAAAGAAGTCAGCACTTCTTAATTTCTGGAATAAGAAATACAATATTTTGTTAAATTAATTTAAGTTTATTGAGCTTGTTAAACAACAATTATTACATAAATATTCCTACAAAATATTTCATTAACAAGATTTATGTGAAGTCGTCAAAGAGTTCTCACGAAACTTAGTGTGTGTCAAAATTATTTTCTAGCTAACGAGAAAATCAAAAGAACTGAATGCTCTGAGGTATTTCAGTTTATGTCATCGAAGAGAAAACAAAGAAAGAAGGAAGAAAGTAACAGGAAAGTTAACCAGAAGGAAGGTCAAACTTTGTTTGCTCTCTGATGACATAAAGGGATTGGCCTGAGAGCATTTATTGCTTTTGTTTTTCTTATTCTTTGTGCTTTAGACTTTAAATAATATTTTATTTAAATGAACATAAATCACAATGAACATGAGATGGCTGTAATAGTAAAAATTCATATAAATAAAATTTAAAAGAAAAAATTAATGCTTTGTAGCTTTTTACTTTATGTTATAAGAAGTACCGTTAAATACAAAAACTTTAGAATGATTATTGGAAGTCTAAGGAAAGGTAATACAACCAGTTAGAAAAAATGTTAGAAAAAAACAAAAATAATAATGTTTGCTAAAAAGGTAAAGAAAATATTAAATAAAAATAGAAATATCAAGAAATAACAAACGCATGTTTATAAAGATAGAATCAGTCGTAGGGTTGTCGTCCATATTAAAGCGTTTTAATTTAGCAAGAGGTCCAATCTGTTTAACTCCATCTTCAATTAAAACATTATCTAAACTAAAGAGGCTTATGACGCACTTGATCAGGTATTCAAAATGAGATTTAATTAAGATACTTTTGACTTTTCTATAGAACTGTCAAGATAGAAAAACAAATTTTTTGGTGTCTTCTCTTTGATTATAATAACTTCAACATTACGTACATAATAGAGTTTAATATTCTATTGTTTGTTCAATTGATTCATTTCATTCAATCCCACATTGATTGGAAATTATTGTATGTTGCATCTGTAATTCATAAGAGTGACGATAACTGAGTGAAAATTGATATTCCAGTTGTATTTGATGAAATGCCCGTTCAAGTTAATAGTAAAAACCAGTACTGTATATTCACAATAATTTGTCCTTATGATATTTGAATCGCTACAAAGCTGAATAAAAACAAAGTACAAAAGTACGGGAAAACTTAGTAACTCTAAACATAAATCTTGAGTGGTCTACGCTCAACACATAACTACAAGTAAACATAATATCAAACTTCTTGGATATATTGTCAATAATTTCTCCTTTAAAGATAATATAAATGTCTAAATCGAAGATATTTATTAGTCTTTCATTCCTGGAGGTAGTAAAGACAGTGATTGATCCACTTTTTATTATATATATATATCAATGATCAAACCACAATAAGAAATGGGAAAACATGACTAAGATCTTACAACCGTAACAAACGGTCTTCGTCAGAGTCAAAAACCCAACTCAGTTGGGTTTAAATTTATTATCCATGAAAAATCAATGTTGTTAAGAAATATTAACCCAACTCAGTTGGGTTTTTGATTCTGACGAAGACCACTTGTTACGGTTGAAAGATCTTAGTCTTGTTTTCCCATTTCTTATTGTGGTTTGATCATTGATTGTTGTTTCACGTGTTTATGTGAAATCTTTATATATATATATATATATATATATATATATGCTTATTTTTGTATATCACTTCACTGATGCATATAATATTATTAGTATAACTACAGATGTAATAACATTTTTGAAAAGCGAAAGTGTAGATTTCATGTTATAAAATAATTTCTTACAGAAGAACATGGCTTTTGTTCCAATAGCCAGTGGGGTTTGCTTACATAATTGATCTTACCCCCTTCAACATTGAAGATTTATAACAAAGTTTCTCATCTAAAACTTGAAAATATTCCCATCTTGTCTGAAAAATTTCAGAAACATCTAAAAAAAATGTTTTAAAATAATTTTCTGTTTAAGATATAGGATAACTACATTTATTATTCCTCAAAGAATATTTTCGATTTTGACTTATGATTTACGTTTTTGAACTCTTATAGAATTATTATATTGGGAATTTAAGGCTTCCTGGTATTTAATAAAAATCGCTTTTCTTTCCATTTGTCAAAAAGTTATACAAATATAAAATAGTTATACAATAAATACAATTATACAATTGTATAATTATTGTACAATTATGAGTAATAGATATGATTATACTAGAATGGTCTAATATAATAGTCTAATACTATATTAGACTAGAATACTGAACAAACTGGATATTTGTGCTTAACATAATAGCTCCTTCTTGAGGAAAGAGTCCTCAATGGGAGGACTCTATTGAGGTAACTATTAGTCACCGTAATGATATTAAAACATACTTCGAATCTTATTAGTACTGCTATTTGTAGGATACAATTCAATAAATTAAATATGTAATTAAATTAAATATGTATGTTATATTAGAATAAAACAGTAAAAATAACATTTCTAGTTAGTAATTTAAGTTTTAATGTAAACCTTTAAAATCTAACTTAATTTATAACTAATTATGTGTAATGCAATAAAGTATATTTGAAATTATATCTGCATTTAGTAGAGTTGAGCTTTTATTTATATGGAACCAAAGCCAAAAGAAAGTACAATAAATGTACTATCTGAGGCTTTAAATCAGCCCCCGGTGCTGGGCCTGACAGCTCTTTAATAACCTTCGGTGCAGAAGATGGCTCGAAATGAAATAATGGTTATTAAGTTATAATAGTCCCTTGAGAAACCCCTCAGCTACCTTGTGTCCCGACCTCTACAAATTATAAAATAAATTATTACCATTTATAATATTTTTGAAGTGCTAACACAAAACAAAATTCTTATTTTTAAGGATTCATTTAATATCCTTATTTGATTTTAAGCAGTGTTAAAAAAAATTAAACTTATACGAAATCATATAATTAAAACAGAAAAGTGCCCTTTTTAAATATACGCTAGAATTAGTATCACATAGATAAACATGTACACTACGTTATACATATATTCATAAATACACATAAATTCCATTCTATCCCTTAACCAGTTTCCAAACACATCGATCATCCGACTTTTAAGTATAGATGTGGTTACAAGCCCATTGAAATTACTGACTGAGATATTTACTATTCTAACAGTAAAAGTAAAAATTTGTGAAAAACCTTTTCATGGAAACTCCAACCGCACAATTATATTTCAAGATGATGATATCACACAAAAATATCAGCAGTTTGCATTGAAAACTTGCTTCCATCATTGAATAATTTTTGGTATGGCATTTTTAATCGTAATCTGAAGTTCAACATAATAACCATGAGCGAATATGGGCTTCAACATATTGAAAAATAAAAAAAATACTCCATTGAATTTGTTTAAAACAATTTTAACCTCAAAAAAGCACTTAAATTATTTCGTTTAATTTAAATCTATTTCACTCAGCAGGGTTTTACATATATTGAAAAATGGGCGGTCACATTTATTTAGGCTAATAAAAAAGTGAAAAAAATCCTAAAATTAAAAAAAAAATATTTTAAAAATATAAATTTGTATTCTATATAACATTTTATAAAAAAAAATGTTTTTCTTTGTATTAAATCCATTTCAATTATTCCTTGATCTACTTATATGTTATTTAAAAGCACAATATGAATACAAGAATAACCAAGAGTGTTAAAAAAGTTGCAACTACATAAAATCCAAGTTCGTTAATTTTTATAATTTTACCATCTGACTGTTATCGATCATTCTGTGTCAACTTATTTGACCATCAATAAATATTTATTAAGTAAAAATAACAAAATTGCATGGTGAAATTCATCTACAAACAACACTCAGTTATTATTTTCCTGAGGCTTTAGTAAATATTTGATGGAGATTGTTTTCAAAACTATGGAGTTTGATATTATAAGGGATTTCAATAGAGTTCCAATTTTTTTTTTTTTTGTACAAAGTATTGATGAAGCAGTCACCACATCAGGATACATTAACTTCCTGGGTGTCTTAGCCCTTTAATATGACAACTCCTACTATACAAAGGTCTGTAGTAATCCTGAATATCAAATGACAAGAACAATAACCAGAATACTAGAGCACACGCCGTTGGTAATTATTTATGTCTCGAATGCTCCTTCACTTTATTTATTAATACAAGAAAAGTTACAGTCTTCTATCAAGTTCTCGGGATTATAGTCTTTAAGACAGTCAAACCTATTTCAGTTCCACTCACCTCTAGTTACTTACGTGTTTCTTTTACCGACAAATTAACATTCATTAACAATTAATCATTTCTTACTGCAGTATAATTAAAACTAAATAATTATAACACCACCTATCATAATTTTGGTTGTACACATTTTTTCAGTCCGAATGTTGTTTTCATATTAAATTAGTTTTATTTATTAATTGATCTATTTAAAGAATAATATTAATACGAGAACAACCAATAATGCCAAAAATGTGTAAATACATAAATTGAAATTCATGTATTTTTATTAATAAATGATTGAATTTGACTGCTACCGATCACCGTGAGTCAAAATGTTAGACCACCAATAAATTTTGGCTAGGTCAAAAGTCAAATAATAAATTAAGGTGAAATATATCGAAAAAAAAAGATCTTTTGGGAAATGTAATTTATTAGCAAGTAATAATGAATGACTCTGTAGTATTAACTAATTTTCTAATTTATTCTCTATTTCTAAAAGTTTTTGTACTTCCTTTGATATTAATAAACTAAAAACAGTTTTATAGCATTCTTAACAACATTATGTAACAATATTGTTTAAATAATCTGTGGCTTTTGAAATGGAATGTTCTTTAGTAATTTTCAGCAGGTATCATTTCTTTTCATGAAAAGTGTTGCAGTAGCTGTGATGATTGTAAAGCACTTTAACTTACACCTTCATAATGTTATATGATTAACAACTATGATATTGATAATTACCAATTCACTTTGAAAATAACAAGATTTTGAAATAATTTATCAAAACATAAAATAAATATTCATTGAAGTACATTTTTAATTGTTTATCAAATGTGTACACTACAACTGGGATATCACAAAGCGAACGTAATATGATTTTGATGTACCACAGAAAATTGTTGATATTAACTGGGAGAAAATTTACAAAATGATAGCATTCGCAACAGTCGAAAAGACGAAATGTAATTAAACACAACTGCAAATATGTCATTAAAAGAAACCAGCGAAAAAATAAATGTGAAGATTGAAGAGACCAGAAAAAAAGTTGTGAATGCAGATACTGCTATATTATATAATAGCATTAAAAGAAAGCACATGTCCTTGAATGAACTCAAATATTATTAAAGTAGATATTATTTTAATGACTAGCTGGTATAATTAAGAAGGTATTTGTAAATTTTAAATTTTTCTGACAGAAAATTTATAATTGAGAATTGTACACACAGAGTAGCGAAAGTAATTTCATTATGAAACAATGCGTCCAAAAACGTAAAAAACTTATTAATTATTTATTAATAAAAGAATAGCATTGTAAAATATAAATTCATACCATAAAGGTGATTAACTTATTGAATAATAAGTTCATTAATATATTAATTATTCATTAATAAAAGAATAGCATTGCAAAATATAAATTCATACCATAAAGGTGATTAACTTATTGAATAATAAGTTCATTAATATTTTAATTATTCATTAATAAAGGAATAGCATTGTAACATATAAATTCATACTATAAAGGTGATTAACTTATTGAATAACAAATACAGTGGACACAGCTTAATGTAATCACTTTTGTAAACACCAAAAGTAATAACAATAACAGATTAATAACATTAAGCAAAGCAATGGAAATTGTCATTTCACCGTTTAAGAGGCCAACTAAAGCTGGAGATGTAGTAAAAAACTCAAATGAAATATGAAAAGAACAGTACAACTATAAGTTATAGTTATAAGTTATAGTTATAGTTATACTATTTAAGTTATAAGTATAAGTTAATAGTTATAGCTATACCTTATACTATATATAACTATATCATTATTAATAAAAGAATAGCATTGTAAAATATAAATTCATACCATAAAGGTAATTAACTTATTGAATAATAAGTTTATTAATATATTAATTATTCATTAATAAAAGAATAGCATTGTAAAATATAAATTCATAACATAAAGGTGATTAACTTATTGAATAACAATACAGTGGACACCGCTTAATGTTATCACTTTTGTAAACACCAAAAGTAATAACAATAACAGATTAATAACATAAGTTACAGTTATACTATTTAAACTATAAGGATTACAGTAAGTTATTTATTTAGGAAATCGTTTCACGATTTCACGTCATCTTGCAGCAGATCATTTATAAAATGATCGTACTTATAATAAGTTTCAAATTAAGCTGGCTAAGTGGATGTCAAATAATGAATGCGCCAAATGTTTTTCCAAATATCACTAAGAGGTAAAAGTCTGCAAATATAAGCCTTTGATATTCAATTTAACAATTCGTATTATTAAATGCGATGCAGTAATGAGTAAAAACCTAAATACTGTGTCTTATTAAAAGAATAAAGCGATTTGATAAAGTGCGGTTAAAACACTATTGTAGTATAGTATATTATATTGAAAGGAAATACTCTTACTTCATAGGTTATCACTTCCACTAGACCAGGTTCAAATCTTGTCTGGCTTTCTGAACAGAGCCCAGCAAGAATCTAAAAGCGGTCAAGCAAAGGAGAAGATATATCAAGTTAGAGAGTTCATGCTCTCTCTCCTGTCGTATTATTAATAATCTCTTCTGAGGTAACAATATATTGATTTATCTTTGTACTTTCAAAAGACATTATTTTAATTCTAGAAAATTCATAATTAAATGAGATATTTAATAACATCTTGGTATCCATTACATAATAACTTTATTTATTAAACTACTCGTAAACAAATGGATATATTAAGAAAGCAATAAAGACTTATTATTTGTTACATGCTGCTTGAAAACCTCATAATTAATATATTTAAATCATTTATAAATTTAAATTGAATAGTAGTATTAATATTTAATGCATAACCCTTTGGCTTTTTTTTGGAAATCCTTACATACAATCATAATTTGAAATAGTTACCCTGTGTACAATTTTTATTTGTAAATTTACAAGGCCACGATTCCCACACCAACTGGGGTTAGGTGATGTATAACGGTAGCATCTTCGGCGTTAGCACTGTGGATTCAAAATTCAAGTGCATGCCGTGACCTAGGTTTTTTATGCATGTAGAAGAAAAATCATCTACGTTTATCGTCTGTCTATCTGAGATCATGTAGATCTATTTCTAAATCAAATAGGATTATGTCCTTTACTAATTTTTAAATGAATGAAAAATTTTCAGATTAAAATTTTAAAAGTAAAGTAAAATAAATCAGCAATCAGAAAGAAAATTCCGTGTAAAATTATATTATTTGATCCCAGGGTAGATGTATTAGTCGAAATATTTTATTCTTATTTCAGAACTAGATGCATGGTTGATGTTGATATTGAATAGTTATTGAATTATCTTATTTTAATATATATGTTTAAAAAAGTAAAAAATAAATAACGCTTATTTAATAAAAATGATTTACCTTTCTGTAATAATAAGTAAAAGTGAGTAAATGACATTCAGAGATAGTAAATGAAAAAAGAGAATAGTGAGAGTGACTGTAAAGGAGAATGAAATAATGGCTGGTGGAGTCGAAGGGACTTGTAAGTGGGAGTGAGTGGTTAATTCATTACTAGTTCGCGAATGGCATGACTTGAAATATGTGCACGCCAAAGTAGTAAACAGGTTAATGGCCTCTGCGCCCAGAAACATTCAAGCCTCATGCTTTGTATTTGTTTAGCTGAGCTTCCTCATATAATTACATTTGGTTTATAGAGCAATGTTAAATTTAACATCAAAATCCATATAAATGATCTTTAAATGAGATAGGTAATAAATTATCGAAAAACCAAAGCTACAGCAAAATGTATTAAAATCCAAAAAAAAAACTACACAAAAAATACCACCTAACAAGAATATAAAAGAAATGAAAGCGCTTTCATAAATAAGGCAAACACCTTTTAACTTTGGTCTATTACGATCAAAATGGAGAGAAATACGAGAAAATTAACTTATTTATGGCTGACGAGTTTTTACAACCTCGTCATCAACATAAACTATTTATATAAAATCCTCATCTGAATATTGGAAAGTATTTTGATACTATAAAAATATACTGGAAATATATTATCATACTTTCTCCTTCCTTACTTTATATATCACTGTTTTCCTTTCTCTCTTCTTCCAGAGAAGAGTAAACCGATATTGCAACTCTGTGTATGTATGAAAATGTACGAATTGCAATGCTGTATGTATGGGTTTATTTAGCTCCTGTTGTTAGTACATTACGTATATATATATATATATATATATATATATGATCAAACCATAATATAAAATAGGGAAAAAAAGACTAAGATATTTCAACCGTAAGAAGCAGTCGTCGTCAGAGTCAAAAACCTACCTGAAGCATTGACTCTGCCTCAACTCTGACGAAGACCGCTTGTTACGGTTGAAAGATGTTAGTTTTTTTTAGCCCATTTCATATTGTGGTTTGATCATTGATTGTTATTTCACGTGATTATGTGATATCATGTTATATTATATATATATGATATAAATGAAACGGTCCAACAGACTCTTAAGTAAGGCAAACAAAGCAACGAGAGGTAAAGAAACTAATTATTTAATTAGTATTTACTTAATTATTTAATTAGTATTAGTATTTACCTTCCCACATGCAAGCGACTGATGAAAAGTAACCACGACCCAGTGGAAAGCTCACCATGACCACTACCTTTTGATAACCTTTCTTATTGTGATTATGTGTTATGTTGACTTTGTGTCGTTTATTTAAATTATTGTTTATTTTTACATTTCTTTATAAGTTTATGTTTTGTAATGAACCTCTTTATATAAAATATCCTTGAAAATAGTCGATGAGGAGAGAAACATATCCGATTACAGAAATAAAATGGTTGTTTATACAAATGTGTTGGTTGTTTATACAAGAACATGTAGTTACAACAAAAAGTATAGAAAATAAAAATTAATTCATGTTCCCACCAAGCCCTGATGATGATATATAATTACATCGAAACCCAGTAGTAATATAGTAATAAGGAGAAGTTCATTTCCAATATATAACTCTCAAAAAACTTATCAAATAATAATATATATATATAACTAAAACATATAAATCGGGTTGCTGTCAGGTTCTTCCACTTCATGTCAAACTCTCATTGCCAACGTTTCGATTTTCTTCAAAACATTTCTCAAAGGCCTAAAATACGAAGGAAATTACGGAATTTTAATACGTACAGATTAACAGAAACATAACAAGGACATTATGAAAAAAATAATTAAATACAATCATGAGTATTAGAATAACAACGAAAACAACAACAAGGAACCCAGTTAGAAAAAATTACAATGAACTTACATAAGTAGGATATTTGAAAATGAACGAACTTTTAAAAAAACTACATTATTAAAGCAATATGGAAGGTTAAAATATTCAAATGATAATCATTAATAAACATCTATGTACAGCTGGTGAGGAGGTAACTGTGGAACAAAATTTCACAAAAACTCTTAGGTATTCAAAATACTAGAATAAACACAGCTGCTAGAAGTAAACGAGCTAACAGGGTTAGCAGCATATTACAAGGTTACTTAAAGTGATGGTAAAATATTATAAAGGGGTATTAAATATGAAGAAAAATCAAGCAGATATAACGTACATATTCTTGCTACAACTACCAAAAGATCTTAATAAACTGCATTTACTATTTGCATTGAAATATGGTTGCTGAAATTAAATGACCTTGCACAGAATATACAAGAGGGACCTGTGAATACATGAAGAAGAAAGGATAGTTCATTAAGAGCTAACTTATGAAGAAATGAAAAGAAATCATTAGAGAGTATATATTTTTTGAAAACCTGATATCTGAGAGACTAGAGCAAACATCGACTAGAATAATAATTTTTTTGAAACGTTTGTGAGAATATTTCAAATAGACACCCATGTCTATCTATCTATCTATATATTTATAGTTGAATTAAATGTTACATTCTATGTGATCACCTAATAAATTATAAGTTTATTGATTTAATTCACCTTTTCGTATTCTCCAGGTATGATTTTCTCTTTCATATCTCCTAATTTATTCATTATCGTAAAGATCCATTCATTGTCATAAAGATCCTCAGGTATTAGTCAATGTTCCATTACATAAGAGATATGAGATAAGAGATATTACATAGAGATAAGAGATATTACATATATAAATATTTGTAAGGTGGGTTAATGTTTTCCATACATACATATGACAGGAACTTCGTTTTTGAGTTCTATCTTATATTGAAGCAATCCAGACAACTCAAGTGAGTCAATAAATTCTTGAGGTTAATGTGTTGGTTCTGCTCCTACACAAACCGACTTACATGATAGATATTGTTTAATTTCTCCTAGGCATTATTCAATTAACCTATGATTAGTTTCACTGTGTTTTTCGTTAAATAGAACGTTTATAGAATTTTCTGTGAACAATATTTGTGGTTGGCGAATGAAGAGTAAAGGTATTCAATATAATAATCAATATATTGTGCACGGATAAACATGTCTTCCGGCAGTAATAATATCTTCATTTTCATTCTTTTCAATTCTGTTTTCACTAATACTTATCAGAAATATAGAGTATTTCTTATCTCCTTCTTCAACTTTCATATTGCTAGTTCTAGCAATTTTTACGAATACTCTTACTTTCATTTCTTCATTTTTATTAGTATATTTTTGCTACTACTTTTTTCGTTTTCGTTGTGGCTAACTAGTACAACTCTGTGAAGATTTCTAGTTAGCTCTCCTCTTCTCGCCACTCAATTTTCTTTCCTCAGGACGACCGTCAAAAAGGTCTAAATATTGAATATGAGTCATAGGTTCTGTTTTTCATTCAAGTATCTCAAAGTTTTTAAAGTATGCATACCATACATTATATACTGAGAGATATAGACTGAGAGATTCGATGAAACAAACTAACTTGGCGCTAACAGGATTCAACTGCAAAAGGAGCTAGCCAAGTGAAATGTTATACAAAATCAATGAGATAGTCAATAGCATAAACAGATTAATAACCTGAAGATCGTGACTGCCGAGACTGCAGTTCCCTTTAATGATACATGTTTAAACAAAGATATTTTTCCCATTTATACCAATATATGCATATATATACGTATACTACATTTGTCTATGAGATTTATATATATATATATATATTTGTAAACTTTGGTAGCAGTCCTTCCTACAACGAAACCCCAAGTCACTTAAACCTCACCAATTAGAAGAACAACTTTTATTCCCCCCAACCCGAGCAACTTATTCCACCTCTCTTATATAACCTTTAATCTTCCGAATGCATTAATTTCTTGATAATAGCTGAAGACAGCAGAAAAATGTGTTCATTTATCATGTCGATTGGTAACTTACTATATTCTGCGGATACAGTAACAAGATCGTTATTCCAGAAACTCGAGAACCTTATGAAAAAGCACGTTTCAGCGAAATATGGTCTAATTTTTTACAATATATATATATTTCACATAATATATATAACCATTTCACATAAACACGTGAAACAACAATGAATGATCAAACCACAATATGAAATAGGAAAAAAAGACTAAGATCTTTCAACCTTAACAAGCGGTCCTTATAAGAGTCAAAACCCCAACTGAAATACTAGATGCAGAAAACATCTGGTTGAGAACATCTTTCTCACATTTGTCCTTTCCTCCACTCAAACCCTTTCAAAATACCACTCATCCTTCCCGCTCTTCTCATCCCCTCCCAGATGTTTTCTGCATCTAGTGTTTCAGTTGGGTTTTTGACTCTGACGAAGACCGCTTGTTACAGGTGAAATATCTTAGTCTTGTGGTTTGATCATTGATATATATATATAAAGATTTCACATAAACACATGAAATAACAATCAATGATCGAACCATAATATGAAATGGGAAAACAAGACTAAGATCTTTGAACCGTAAACAGCGGTCTTCGTCAGTTGGATTTTTTGACTCTGACGAAGACCGCTTGTTACGGTTGAATGATCTTAGTCTTAATTATCATTTCATATTATGGTTGATCATTGATATATATATATATATATATATATATATATATATATATATATAAAAAGATTTCACATAAACACGTGAAACAACAATCAATGATTAAACCACAATAGACCGCTTGTTACGGTTGAAAGATCTTAGTCTTGTTTTCCCATTCTTATTGTGGTTTAATCATTGACATATATATATGTATATATATACATATATATATAAAACACATTTTCTTATGGAACAGTGATGTTTATATATCAAATTCATTACATTTTTCTTGTTTTTGTTTCCTTTTCTTTTTCTATTAGTGTAAGTAATTAAACAATGAACTGCTATTGAAATACGATGGAGACGAATCACTCCAATTAGATTCTCAATTTTTTTTCTGGTTCTGAAAAATTTTTCAACATTAATTCAATTTGTAATTTAAACTTAAACAGAACACAATTCTCTTCATTTCTTTAAGATGAAATTAAGTTACTCAGTTTCCATTTCATATTGATTTTATGTCTTGTTAAGAAAAAAGTTTGAGAACGAATGAAGTTTATTGAAACGAAGAGAAACTGTTGTCACTACGTTAGAAAAAGAAATCATTGAATTCATTGTTATTCAATTGTTTTTTTAAATTTAAAAAAAATGCTAAATATAGTTTCGTTTCATTTCTGTGAAATTTTTTTTAATTTTCATATAAATGGAAAAGCTATTGGATGAATAAAAAACATAAGTTATTTTAACATATTTTATTGTAAAATAGCAAGCTTATTGTTATATTCCAATTATCAAATAATTTTATTTTTTAATAGAAAAACATTTTTAATATGAAAATCCATTTATGATTTACTTGATTTTTATAATCATTGTTGTTATGTAAGTTTCAATAAAAAAATTACTGAATGTTTGTTTAAATAATGAAGAGAATATACTCATATCATTTAACGCTTGAACAGTTCTCGTTATATATTACAGATGCATTATAATCTATAATAGTAAGCATAATCGGGACCAACTCAACGAAGTAGTAATGGCTTTAGGTTCATTATGCAAATAAAAATGCATTGAAATAGCACTCCAATGCATGTCTCCGTATATGATATAATGTAACCAGCTGGTAGCATAGTCAAATGATTTATGGGCAATATGTGAATGCAAGAGAGAGGTCAAGCTCTCTTCCACCTTAAGAGATTACTCCTCAATTGTGGGAGAAGAAATAAATCGCAAGGTATGAATGGACGTGACTCTCATGTTGGACACATTGTGTATAGAATATATCACCCTGACGTACAGTACCCATAATATAAATTATACCGTCTTCTAAATGCACGATATAAAAAAGTTTTAACAATTCCCTACATCTTATAGCACTGTCTTACCCACTGATGAAAGGGAATATGTCTCTCACAACTCTATTAGTAGGTAACTGGTAATCACACCAGGAATTTTAGGATATTTTGAAGATATATATATTAAAATTAAATACATTTCTCAGACTCATCGTCGTTGTTGGAAAAAACATAGATTAGTAGTGATCCGATTATAATTTATAATGTATATTATACATTTTTATGTCCATTTATTTCCATACTGAATCTAACGTATTTGCTATAGGTAATTATAGTCATGAAATAAATACTGTATGGGCTATATGAAATCAGTAGTCATATTAAAAGTTAATAAAGAAAGTGAGCTAATGCCTACATTACGTTATGCGCAAAAAAAGTTTATCTTTCCCGGTATATCGTAAGGTAATGCAATATTTGCAAGGAGGGAACATCAAATTTTTAAACTTTTATTATGAGAAATAATTTCTCAACATCTCTTATTTTCCGGTGTTTGTAGGCTGGGAGCAGTTATCAAGGAGCATTTCCCTGTACTTTCTTTATCCTCCTGTACTTATCAGTCTTCAGAGAGTCACCTCCTATTTTTTACCATAAACCTGAAAATCTCAGATCTTTCTTCTCAAACAACTTTTCCCAAAATCTTTCCAATACTGGTATGGCTCAATGCTGTGCCGTGGCTGTCCTACTTACCTTATCATCAAACCTGTTCCTCATTTTACTTCCTTCTTCAGCAAACACCTACCCTATTTCTCAAAAAACCTCTAGTAAACGAGTTTATTGATATAATTGCAGCCAGAGTGATGGATTTTATGCGGGTTTGGCTTCTACAAATCTACGGGTGTGTATAAATATTGACAGGTCATCCAATTAGCAAGTGCAGTAACATTCCTGCTGTCATTCTCTCCAGTTCTCACAGACACAGCTTCAATGACTGTTTTCGTGAACAGGTTCGTAAGACACTAGCACTAATGTCACTTTGAGCGCATCAGAAGAACCACTTATTTATTTTCTGAGATGTAGATCTACGTACTACTGATTTTAAACTCACAGGTTCATGTTTAATATCAATTTTCCTTTCATAGGATATAGGATTTTCCTTACTTATATGTATTTTTTTTGTATAAATGTATTCTTGTCTTCCCTCCATTCATATTGGTTACACTGACTGACTGTATCTTGAGTCGCCGCTCTGCCTTCCTGCGGGACTCTTCGCCTCCTGATGACGATGATTGTCGAAATATAGAAGTGAGTTATTCCTGTGTCTATCTGTGCGCGATCTTTTTTAATTGGTGTTTATATATATACGAATATATATAAATGGTTCAAAATAAATTTAAATGCAGATTTTTGCTCTACTTTCATGAGAATACATTACTCTAAGAAATACTAATAGTTTAATTCCTGTTAATTTTTTTTAAAACATTAATCTTGTATATATACCAAATATGAACAACTTATAAATTGCAATAATAGTTTATTTCACGTGTACCAGCTACAACCACGAGTTTTACAAAACCGTTATTTTCTCGAGATGAACAGAACTCTTCATTAGTCATAAACCTCTGCTACGATTTGGTGCTACAAGGATTCAAACTGCAACTAAATTCTTGCCATTTTATCTGCATGCTGCCGAGTCATTACTGTCGAAAGCAATCTTCAGCCAACATAGTATTGGCACGAAATCAACCCATTTGTTGCCAATCCAACCAACTAACAACCGTAGCTCATCGTTGTCTAGACATATTAACTACTTTTAGAGACACCTCACCCAAGACAGTATTAGAAATCACGAAAACTCATCAAACTCCTGAGTTTTAGCTAAAAATCCATGTAAATCCGAAATATTCACTTCGCTCTATACGGAATAAAACTAAGAAATAAGCATTGCCATTTTTCTGTAGACCGTCTAGATAAATAATAGCTGGTAAAATTTAATAAAAAAACATAAAAAATGAATTATTACTAGGTTATTTTGTCGTAATAAAAACTTTAATCAGTATACACAACTTCTATTGACAGTGCCACACAATTTGGCACGGCCTTATTCAGTAAACTTACTTTTTCAGTTGCCTATTTTAGACCATGTTCATTTTTCTGAGTAAAAGCTATAAGCTCTACTCAGAAGGATAGACAGGACACAAAACTAGTGGAATAAAAAAGGTATTTACAAAGAATGGTAGTACATTATTCTTTAATTGCCAGTATACTATGCTGCAAGATAGAATTTTTACATTGCATAGGGGAGTAATACTTTTTCTGCAAACTTTTAAAGTATACATTTTGCTGTAAAGTTGAAGGAAATTTGGTTCTACTTGGGTATTAAATCTGACTAGCTTTTCCCACTGCTTTAGCATTCTCCTCTACCATTTTGTTCTTAATTTACTTTTCAATATACCTTACCTTGGGAATTCAAGGTCCATTTCTCTTTCTCACTTCGTGAGACTACTTGTCACGGTCTTGCTAGATACAGTCTGTGAATGTCTTAGTTCTCCATGCCCACCTTGTGAATATACAATAACTTCAGAAAACGGAATCCTAGCATAACGATAACAAAACTTTTAGCTTACAGGCACGTTCAAATTATATATAGAATATAATAATTATTATAAACTATTATTAGTATTATTATTTGTGTTATAAACTACGTACGTAGAACTTTATATTATATATTATATAAATTCACTTATATTTTTGTCACCAACTCATACAGTTAATATAATCACAATAATTGTATATAAACTTAATTTTCATTTATTGTGCAGTCCTTAATTTTGAGGTATTTACTCATACTGTGGTAGATGGATAATAGAAAGTCTCCACACAAAAAACATTTTTTAATCCAAACTACGAATTTTGTTTAAGATGGTGAAGATCTTGTTAGAGTTAAAGCTGTGGTTGTCTATGACTAGATATTTTGAAAAATGTGAAAAAAATACTTTATTATTCTTATTGTAATTTTTTCTTTGCATACATTCTTGAGAATGTTCATGGGTTTTTTCTTAAAGGAACGTACAGTCATACCAATGTAAAAACATTAGCAGTCTAGGGCAATAATTTTTAAAGAAATTTTTAAGTAAATTCCAAACTATGATGATAATATGAAGAAGAAAAAATTAAGATTCTAGAGTAACCAGAAGTACTAATAAATAGAATAAACTAAACAAAAAAGTTATCTTGGGTACCAATCTCACTGTATAAAATTGCCAAAAACAGTTTGGATTACTTAGATATCTTGACCTAAAAATATGTAAATTACACTTAATATACACTTGTAACATGATTCCAAAATTTGGATGCATACCGACCGAAATATATCCAGAAATCTTCTTAAATTGTTGGAAAATAGATTTTAGGGAGTTTAGAAGGAAGTAAATCCATCAAAATCAATTTAATCACTACTATAAATATTAAGAGTAAAGTTAGGAGAAAGCTCCATTGATTATAAATTCAAGAAACCTTTTTAATTTTATTTTATTTCTTTAATTTAAATTATAAATAAAAAAAATACTTAGTGAATTATATTTGCTGACTTAGTTTTTTATGTTCCTTTAAAAATGTGTGAAGGCAAATGAGTTTTTTTTTTTTTTAGTTTTCTAACTTGTTTTGGATCACATCCATATTTGGCAACTAAATAGCACAATTAACTGGAATACTCAGCACTTTTCGACTTGGACACATTCCAACATACAGGCAACAAACGGCACAAGGTGAACGCATTTATCATACACGGTAATGTTACTTCTTTGCTTTATCAGTAAACGGGGATTACAAATGAAGTTTAAACATCCATCAAGAATAAAAAAAAATATAAATGACCCGAATCAACGTTAGTTTAAGTCGGTATATTATCAAAAATAACAAAAAAAAACAATTCAATTGTTTTCCTGTTAAATATTGATAACATTACTTAGTAACTTTAATCAACTTGTAATGTATGTTTAAAGTAATCAGTTAAAGTTAGAAGATATATTTCTATTAAATGCTTACAACTCAGAAGAAAATAAAATTTAATTTTGATACCTACAATGTAGCAAATAGCATTACTAATCGCTACACTCACTAATATATATTATTAGAGATATTACTAATTTTAATCAAAGGAATCGCCAAAGTCGTCACTGGAAATATCAGTAGATGAAGTACCTTTAGGTAGTTAATTTCATAGCCCATTTGTTTTTGTTATCATTTCAGACAGATAACAAAAACAGGATAAATTAAATTCAACAATTATATGCAAACTGTTTGTATTACTTTTTTGTTGCCTGATAAAAATAGTATTGTAATTTTTTGTAATTATTATTTTAAACTATCAAGTGTTTTAATTATTTCTCAGTTTTTTTATAATATAATTATAATTTTAATATGTGTTTACTTATTATGTATTTTGACAACATTGATCAGTCGTAAAACATAAATTTGTAAAAACACAAATGGTAAACTTTTCATTATGACAGGAATCTGACAAATAACTACAGATAATAATAGTGTCATATTTCTCTTGTAAACTCGTAAACTTTTTGTAATACTTGAAGTTAATATTACAACAAAGTTCTGTTTGTTACATTAGAGTTACAAGAGGTGGGGGACAGATTAGAACTTGTTTTGAGATAGAAAATTTGATATACAAGTTTATTTCGTATATTGCTAGATTTTCCAAAACCGTGCCGTATTGTACAATTCCACTGATGAAACAATTTATCATTGATTCATATAGTTTCTCGTGCACCCAATGCCCAAACTACCAAACTGCTTCTCAATGATTAGTTCCAAAATTATAACAATCATTTACCATCCGATGACCCACCATGCGAAAATTTTGTAGCATTATCAGGAGATATAAATCATTTATTCAAAGTAAGTGTATTTATTGTATTGTGTTATATTTATTACTACAAAAACAGTAGTGTTATAGATTTATGTAATAATATAATGATCAAACGACAAAATGAAATAGGAAAAAAGACTAATATCTTTCAACCACAACAAGCGTTATTCGTCAAAGTCAAAAGCTCAACTTAGTCAAAAGATCGTATGTCTTGTTTTTACATTTCTTTTTGTGGTTTGATCAATGATTGTTATTTCACGTGTTTCTTGTTATACAATAATATAAATAATTCTGAAATAGTACCTGCACAGAATATCAACGACCAGAAGGAAAACACAATATGCTAAAGTAATAAGACATACAAAACCAAAATATAGAATGATATTGCATGATGGAAGGAATTATTTGCAACATCATTACAAGGATATGTATAAAGCTCAATGGAGTATTAATATTTAAATTTTTTTTTGTATCTTGTGTTTTTGTTTTCTGATCTCTCATATTCTGTAGAGGTTCTGTTTTAAGGATTTTTGCACTATTACTAATTCTCAATATACTTTTAGCCCTGCCAAACAATTTCTCAACCATGGTTGGGTTGTAATCAGTTGTTACAAATTTTGATCCAATCCTTGAGAACCAATAAAGTATTGTGAACAGTTTATCAACATATTATATTAAGAATTAAAAAATATTGCACCTGTGGAGCTCTACCAAATTTTGAACACATATCCATGATCTGCAAATCAGCATATACAAATTGAAACTCAACGAATGATAAACGGACTGGGAACACCTCAGAACATATACATCCGTCTACATTCTACATTGATTCTATTATTATAATTGTTATGTCATGAACAGTAATGTAAACATAAGTATTAAAACCTAATGAAAGAAAGTACCTTTGTATAAAAATAAATTAAAGTACGACATGTTGTATAAAAGTAATATACTGAACAAGATGATATTTGCACTAAATAAAATGCAACATGTTACTTAAAACTAATGTGGCGATAAACTTGTTTAATGCATCCAAAGGAAAGAGCTTTATATTATATAAAAGTCATGTACAAAACTACATGTTATATAGAACCAAAGTAAACACTTTGTGTTATGTAATACTAAACTACAGAAAGCATTAGCTTGTTTGGTTATATGAACAATTTTAAGGACAAAAATATTATATAACATTAATGCAAATAACAAATTGGTATATAGTGTCAAAAAAAAAAATAACGTGATATGTAAAACATGAGGAATAACATATTTTAAGAAACTGGTAGATTTTGATTTAAATTTGTATTGAAATATTTAGATAGAGAACTCTTTGAGACAGGTTATCCTTTGATGAATCAATATTTTTATTCCCACAACAGTTTACTTTCATCTTACGTACTTTTTTATTGAATGTTCCCTATCGAGCCTTTTAAATGGTTTAAGTTAACATGAGTATGAAGTTTACGATTTGACTTAAACTTCAAGGTTTGGTCGATTGTTATACATCTTACTAAAATATATATACGCTAATAATATTGACTCATAAATATATATATATATAATATATATATATATATATATATATATATATATACAAAACTAAAGTTTATCGGAACTCGATCAGTTCTTCAGATTCAAATTAAACTCTTATTGCCAACGTTTTTATTTAAAACCTTTTTCAGAGGTGTTCATTTATTCAGGTGTGTTAAGTTTTAACATTTTTTGATAGATGAAAAATTATGTTAGTGACCTTTTGGTTGTCTGGTGAAATTTGGTTACCTTGCTTGTTTATTTCAGTTCAGTGTCAGGTAGTAATTCAAACTACAGTTGTTGAAATCCACAGATTATTTTTCTTTGTAAAATAATTTTTAATGTAATACTTAGTTTTTTGTTTCAAAATTTATACTTCTGTAAGTTTTCGCACTAACCTATTGTCAACATTTCTATTGTAATTTCTTAATTGTAACTAACTGAACTTTTATCCATGTTTGATTTTTGAATGATTCAATTATTTCTTATATTTCCTCTGTTTTGTAGGTCTATGAAAAAGGTTTTAAATAAAAGTTGGTTATGAGAGTTTAATTTGAACCTGTCAAACTGACAAATTCCCGAGAAACTTTAGTATTGTTTCTATTCCACGGTTGATACTTTTACGAATTATATATATATATATATTAACTCATACATTATATAAATATAATAATACTATTGTAAAATTAGTGCTAGATGAACTAGTGACGACCATTAGTACCTATAGACTTAGACCATTTATAGCTTTTATATAAATTAGAGCGTTAAAATTTTGAGTTAAATGTGACCTTCCACCATATTCAGATCGTTAAACGAATCTTGACGTTAAATGGTTGTTAATTGCAAAGAAACTGTAGACGTATACACACAATCACAAACACGTAGCATGGTTTGATAAAACATATACCATTAACACCTCTTAGATAAACTTCCTGCTTGCCCAACACTAGAATATTCTCTTTCTATACTCCCTTATGGTTCTTGAGACCAGCCATGTTAAGAAATAACTTTAGTAATTATGAAAATTTCTCAGCCTAAATAGATAAGGAAGTAGTTAGGTTGTATTGTGGAGTCAAGTTTATGAAACACCATTTATTTTTTCAAGAATTGTCATCTTGACAATTCTTGAAAAAATTGTCAAGAAACATGTGATTTTCAATCAGGCGCACACACGCACTAAAGCAAACAAATATCTGTATATATATATATATATATTCAAAATTCGAAAAAAATAATACAAACTGGACGCAAATCAGCTCAAAAACTAAGAAAGGTAGGGTTTCCTGCCGTTTTCTTTCCGGCGTGCTTGGTTGCCCATTCTATTTTCTCCTGAAGACGGATCATCCGAAAATTTGAGTTTGTAAGCGTGTCTCTTTCTCTATGTGTTCCTTTTATTCGTTTTGAGCTGATATATATATATATATATATATATATATATATATATATATATATATATATATATACTTTAAAAACTTTGAGAAACACGAATGGAAAACAGAAACTTTTCACATTCAATATTTGAACATTTTTAACTGTCGTCCTCAGAAAGGAAAGTTGAGTGGCTAGAAGACGAAAGCCAACTAGACAGCTTCACAAAAAATATTCAGGTTGGCTACAACAAAAGCGAAAAAAGTAGTAGGAATGCTGAAGAAGGATGGGAAGAGGCAAAAATATAATTATATAAAAATTAATAATAATAAGGAATCATGAAAATATAAAATTTAAAGAACAGAAACTTAAGAATTACAAAATTAAAAACAATAAATATAAATAAATAATCATATTTAAATTACAAAATTAAATTTAAAGCAAATTCACCTCTGAATAGCGATTAATGGCTCAGGTTGATGCCTGCATTTATACGAGCTCTTAAGAGCCAGATATGAGCTTCTTCAGAAGCTCTTAAAGTTACGGAATTATTGTTCTAGGGACTTTATTAAGTATTTGAACTTAAACATAAAACTTATATATATACGATTCGCGCTCCGTTCTTCGAAGTGGGGAAATCTCTCTCACTTCGTCCTCTCTTCTAGTCTACTCTCCTGATGACGAACAACAGTTCGAAATATTGAATTCTGTAAGTGTTCTTTTTATTCTCTTTTCTGTGTCGTGCTTTGTGTAATTTAAAGTTATATATATATATATATATATATTAGCATATTTTGGGAGCAGACCTTCATTTAGACAAGTTCTATTAAAGAGTATGCCGATCTTCATTTTCGTTCGTTTTTTATTCAATTTCTCCAGTTTTCTAAACCAAGTTCATTTTCGTTCGTTTTTTATTCAATTTCTCCAGTTTTCTAAACCAAGTTCATTTTCGTTCGTTTTTTATTCAATTTCTCCAGTTTTCTAAACCAAGTTCATTTTCGTTCGTTTTTATTCAATTTCTCCAGTTTTCTAAACCAAGTTCATTTTCGTTCGTTTTTTATTCAATTTCTCCAGTTTTCTAAACCAAGTCGGAGAGACGGTTGGGTCTCCAACCGTCTCTGATCCAGTGCGCTTGGTTTCCCTCTCTTATCTCTCCTGAAGACGGTTCAAACCAAAAATTAGAGACTGTAAATGTGTTCTTCTGATTTCTCTATGTTTTTTGTTTATATTGAACTATATTTGTCCGTTTTGGATCGTATTATATATATATATATATATATATATATATATATATATATATATATATATATATATATGTGTGTGTGTGTGTGTGTGTGTGTGTGTGTGTGTGTTGTTAAATACCGCTGCATATTTTATGGATATATATATCAGCTCAAAACCGAAGAAAAGCAACACACAGAGAAAGAGACACACTTACAAACTCAAATTTTCTCATGAAGACCGAAAATTTGAGTTTGTAAGTGTGTCTCATTCTCTGTGTGTTGATTTTCTTCGTTTTTGAGCTGATTGGCCTCCAGTTTGGATTGTCTTTTCGAATGTTGTGTGTTCATGTATGAGTTTGTCTGTCGATGTTGTTTGTAAGCTATTTATAAATGAATAACAATAGTAAATTAGTATTTTCTGCTCGACAATCTAATTTTAGGTGTTATAATTTTCTTGGAATCGCTTCAGTAATAAACATTTGCGTTATTACTACATTCTTATTTATGTTGACAACATTAGTATATTGAAAAGCAGCAATGAATATACACGTAGCTAAAATGAAAGAACATTAGAAACTGGCTGTATAAACAACCTGAAAATTTTAAAAGGTATTTTCATCTTATTAGCATGGTGTGACAGTTATTCGTGTGAAAATGACCAAGTATTATTAAGGTGTTTTGGTATATATCATTATCGAAAGTGCCTACTTTTATTGCGTGCCCTACATCAAATGATTAATTCCATGTTCTTGAAAATTGAAATACTCTTTAGCTCTCCTTCTATTGCATTCACTGTGAAGACAGACTTTTGGTTTTCCTCCATGTAGTATACTAAATACTACAGCCAATTGTGCATTACTACAATATCGCAGTCACATCGACTTCTTTTAATTTTTTTTAATTAATTTTTTTTTGTAATAGAATGAGCAGTTTATTAATATTAATAAAGTATCAAAATGTTAAACCATTAATATGCAATAAAAGTAAATAAATAAATTATATTTATATATATATATATAAATTATTATTTATAATGAGACTTAAGGAAGGGCTGCTACTAATATATATATACATATATATATATATATATATATATATATATATATATATATATAAGAGAATATTATTACAAGTGTATATTAACTGTATTCAGTTGAAACATAATGCAAATCATTGAAGCCTGTTTTTATTAAGTACATATAATAATGGCGGTATTAATAATATAGCAACTTAAGGAGAAGTTTCATTTTTGTCTTTTGTAACTTGACAAAAAAAATTGCATTTAGAGGGATAAATTCATATCCCAGAAAATGTGTTTGAAGATTCTTTTCTTCTTTCGGACACAATATAGCCTTATTACGATCTTGAGTTAGCAATAGTATGTTTATAGGTATTACTATACCGTTATATAATAAGTCTCTGATAAAATTGGGTGAATATGTGTTACAATCTTTTTCCATAGTTCTTCTGATTTATTTTTGTTCTATTTCAATATTTTTGACAGCTTGCTAACATAACATCACATAAACATGTTAAATATTCATCAACTACAGGTTGGACCTTGTAATAACTATAAAAGTATTTATACATGTTGTACATATTTATAATGTTTCTCATAACCTATCTATTATTTAAATTGTAGAATGAGTTAGTGAGTTGTATATTTAAAAATGTGCTTCAAAAAATGAGAAAAAAAAGCATTTCTCGTTCTCTGTGTGTTTTTACATATTTATGTCTTTTATTTTATCTTTTACTAAATCATTAGGTTAATAATTTATAACCTTCTTTACAAATATTAAATAAATTCCTAAATATAAATATTTTTCAATATTTATGAAATAATATTTGTCCCATTCACTTCAATTTACCCACAATAATCCTGTTTATGATAACAAAATACCGTACAAATTTGGTATAAAACTCTTAGTGCTCTCTGGAATGTCTGCCCTAGTTCATATTGCCTTTGAATTTCCTCTTGATGACAAAAAAGTGTCCAAAAATTTAATTTAGATGTTAATTTAAACTCGGTTCAATAGTTTTGTCTGTACTGAATGTGATACTTTTGTGCAGGGTTGGCATCTACAATGCTGGCGTTTTATGCCAAAAATGCCTTGGTGCCCCAGACGATATGGTCTCTTGTCTCGGCCACGCAGACGTGCCATTGAATATCTTAACCCATGGATATTCTGATTTATAATGAGGTTCCCTTGCAAATTAGCTTAGATGGCCTTATTAATAACATTATCTATAGATAAGGTTTACGCTCCAGTCCATAGAACAACTTTGAAAATATATTCCATTATTTAATATAGTTTTATTATATTATATCTAAACAACAAAAAATTATTTTTTTAAAATATATAAAAGTTTTTCAAAAGTGCAACTATATTTTAAATAAAACATTTAAATTTAATATATTTTTTTTTTCATTTATGGGCAAAATAAGTGAAAAAAATAAATATGTGAGGACACAGGTAAAGGTATTTTAGTTAATTGTGTAGAATTTTTCAGAACTTTAAAGGATCATATTATTTTTCTTTGACAACAAATTTTGGATTTCAATTATATAACTATAAAAGAGAAGTGATGAATAAAAAATATGAGAAAACAATATGAATTTGTTTCAAGTATGAAACAACATGAATTCAAAATAAAACAAATCCGAGTAAACATTGAATAATAATAATTTCATCTTAACAAAATAAGATAGTAATAACAGTGAGAAATATTATTCAAAAAATACAAAAAGAAATATTCCAATGTAGATACGAAAACTTAAAAGAATTAAAAATACACACTTCTGGTCTAACATTTTTGGTTTGAACCGTCTTCAGGGGAGAGAAGAGAGGGAAACTAAGCCTTTTGGTGCAGAGACGGGTCTACTCAGGTCTACATCAATGCAAAATTAATTGCAACAGCATGAAAAAACTAATTTCATTATTTATATAGATATACATTCTTAAGTTTCAATAATGTAACTTATTTGTTCATCTTACTGTAATTAATTTTCTATTCATGTAGCCCTGAAGTTGTCAAGAAATACTGTCGGGACTTAGGCTATATATACATTATTGAAAAGAACACTAAACTTAACTGACTCCTGTTCCTGAACAAGTTTATCATCTTTTTCTAAAAAGCACTCTCGTTACTTCGTCCACGCAGTAAACAAAGTGTTATTTAGAAATATTGAAAAGCTCGTTATGAAACACGTATCAGTTAAATTTGGTGTCATATTTAATAATGCATGTCTTAAGGAAAAAAAATAAACCAAAATTTACATATATATATATAGGTGTCTAATGTAATCGGGATTCGGTCAATTTTGCAGGATCAAAATCAAACTCTCAATGCTGACGTTTCGGTTTTATTTAAAACCTTTTTCATAGGCATCTTCTCCATATACTCTTCTTATCTCCTCATAAAAACGTCGGCATTGAGAGTTTGATTTTGCTCCTGGAAAATTGACCGAATCCCGATTACATTAGACACCTATTCTATCCAACGGTTGATATATTATTGAATTTGTTATATATATATATATATATATATATATATATATATATAATATATAATATATTATATAATAGTCGTTATCAGCCTTTGGAGCGATTCACTTCTTTTCCTGAAGACGAGGACATCGAAATATAGTAGTGAGTTCAGTGATTTCCTTTCTATGTGTTCTTTTTAAATTCTAGTTTATATATATATATAACAGTTCAAAATTGAAGATAGGTGGCGCACAAAGTAAAGAAACACACTTACAAACTCAAGTTTTCGGGAAATCCGTCTTCAGGAGAAAAGAGAAAGGGAGGCCAAGGACGTTGTAGACGCAACGGCTAGTAATTATATATATAAAAGTAAAGAAAGTGTTAATATTACGGCCTAAAAACAATTAAAGAATATTTCAAAAACAGTGATCAAATATTTAAACGAGTGAGTTTATTTGATGTATTCTTTGATAGCGGCACTTTTTTTTTGTACCCTCATTAGTGTGCTAGACTACATTTCAATGTGATATACATAAACAGCATTTATTTGAATTACTAAAAATATTACAACTTGTGAAAAGTGTTTATTATTTTAATTTTTATTTTACTTTAAATATATTCAAAATCTTCATTTAACATAAACTACTATTAATTTATGCATACCCTGCAGTATTTCTAATAGTTGTTGCTTATTTTGCTCACATTTAATATAACAACAATATGAATTATTCTCATGCTTGCCAAATTTGATTTCATGGTTTAAATTATTTATATTGTGGTATAAAAAAAAATTACCAAAATGAATTTAATAACTATCCGATACAATGGTGAACTAATAAAACCTTATTCCTTTGTACAACACGTATCTGATAAAACCAATACAAAGATTGATGAGTATCTATGAATAGTATATATTGATGAGTATAGAATATCTATGATAAGCAGCTGGACTGATTCTCAAACCTCAGATTAGCCACGCAAGGTAACTAACTACCTGTATAAGTAAGTTTTGTATAAGTATTAGTATTGTATTTTCGGGATGATTCAGCAGGCAACTAATAGAATAATAATAATTCAATTCTCTCGTGCATTTGACCTTTGTTTCATGTGATTGTATTTGTGGTCCATATACATACATATGTTCTACAAATAACCGATCACCTTGAACTATAGGGTCCTTTCATATTCTTATCTAATTTCATCTTGACGACAGTACATAGTTCGAAACGTTGACTGTGGAGACTAATTTGTTGTATTATGTATTCCAATTTTCTTAGAAAACATAATACATCCGAATAGGTGACACGAAATAATTTTGGTATATATATATATATATATATATATATATATATATATATAACAATTTACAATAAACATTAAATAAATAAATTTTTAAGCCACAGTCAGAAAATCCAAAAAATAACTGAGTTGTTTCAATCTGACAAGTGACCTTAGGAGTTTGATACTGCGTTAACAGCATTAGTTAAACTCTGACAAAGACCACTTGTTTTTCCTAGTCATTTTTCTAATCTCTCTGTTGTGGCATATATGTATATATATATATATATATATATATATATATATATATTTCGAAAGCAGACACTACTTCACACATATGTCACTTAATTTTTTCTGCATTCTTGGTCTGTTCTAGAAAAGGGAGAAGAGTGATGAAATCTTTGAAGACTGAATTTATTTGTTGTATTCTTTTATTGCACTTGTTCTATTATATATATATATATATATATATTATATATATTATATATATATATATATATATATATATATATATATTATCATGACGTCCTTTTCTTGACCAACTGTTCATATATTTTTTGAGATTTATTGAGGGTTTTTGGTCTAATATTCAAAAAACTTCGTTGCCAACGTTTTTTAAATATTAGACCAAAAACCCTCAATAAATCTCAAAATATAAAATATATATATATATATAATGTATTTATATATAATTTATACTTGCAGTATTTATTTATAATTTAGTATTTTAAACCTATTTAATGAAATGTCTTTCAACGATCCAGAAAGAATTCAATTATATATCTATATCTATCTATCTATATATATATATATATATATATATATATATATATATATATATATATAGTATTATATTCATTTTATATATTGCTATGCACAATTGTATATTGAATTAATACAGGGAACAATTAAATCAACAATTAGATGTTCACTTGAAATTTTGGGGAAACTGTGCCTAAATATTTGGTGTTTCGACAATTTTATGACAAGACGTTGAAGATGTTTTGCAGTTTGTAATATTTAGGTTATTAGAAACTGGTGCTTTAGAGGAAAGTCATAAATTTGGTGAGTAAGGGCAGACGGAAATTAATAAGCTTGTAATATTACTTCCCTTCAAAAACAGCAGAAGATATATCCAAATATGGCACTGTAACACAAGAATTCACTGTTGGGTTAAACACACGGGACATAGGCAGAGGTAAGGCGACGATGTCTTACCCTCCTGCGACGAGGATGGACTGCATGTCTCATAGTGGTGGAGGAGACGCGCACATGTTGGACCTCTTAGCCGTCTGGCGCTCGACTGCCTCCTATCCCCCCACCCCCACTCCTGACTCCCGCCCAACCCTAAATAAAACCCCCAGCACACAAACATTCCGTATCAGCATAATTACAAGTTAAACAACTAAACAAACATTAACCTCAATGTCATTCATTACCTCAAATTTATGCACTTTTACAAATTAGTTTCGATTTTGCCAACATATTATATATTTATCATTCAAAACATTGCAATAAAGTTCAAATAAGACGACAAAAAAAAAATATATTCTACAAACAAAAACCAGCATTTCTTTACTCTGTCTTTAACCCAATAATTATAGCGTTGTATAATTTGTGGGAATGTGTTTTTTTCAAAATTTACTTTGCGATAGTTAACGATTGAAAACTACATGAACAAATTTCTGCCTCATCTATTCAAACCTTGATCTCGATTTGTCTTCGTTTATATATACAACGTTGAATGCATTCATTACACAAATTAAGCAGATCAAATATAGGTGTATAATATACAAATACAGATCAGATGTTGCTGAATTCATTTTAAAGCATTCTTGCCTGTATGCACTTTAAAATTAGTAAAATACAATCCAACTGGGTTTTAGAAAAATTAAACACTTTGAACACACATCTGTTGGTTTGACTTAAAAATTTCTATTTATTATTATCTCCTGATCTGCTCCTGATGACGAACAGTTGTTCAAAATATCAATATATTCAAGTTCTTTGTTTGTTTTGAGTTCAATACTTTAATCCTTTTTATTTACATAATTATATATTTATGCAACTACTGTTAAAACCACTGTATATATATAACTCACAAAAAAAATAAACACGTATTCTACCTAATATCATTAATGCATTGCGTAATTATTAAATGAATAAATCTCAAATATTTATGAATAAATGAAAATAGGTTAAACTAAATCAAAGAAAATTATTAAAAAATTATGAGTTTAATACTGATACACACAAGCACACGCACACACGCATGCACACACACACACACACACACACACACACACACACATACACACACACATATATATATATATATATTTAGGAAGCAGTCCTTCAGTTATACAGGTTTGATTAAATAATACGCCATATTTACGGTTGATTAGTTTCCTTGTGTATTTCTCAAGGGATCTGAATAATCTTCTTGTACAAACATATGTCTTGTCTTTACATTGTCTTAGTAAAGACAATGGAACCATTGGAAATGTTCTATTCAATTTAGATGTTTGTACAAGAAGATTATTCAGATCCCTTGAGAAATACACAAGGAAACTAATCAACCGTAAATATGGCGTATTATTTAATCAAACCTATATATATATATAAGAACGAAGAAACAAAATGTGTTGAAATCTAGAGAATTTATATGTTTCTTCCAAGATAACTAAGCGAGTCAAGAACAATGAGAGAGGGTCGAACAGATAAACCTATTTACCCCTAAGAACAAATTTCTTTGAGAAACTATATCATTTCTTGTTATTGATAGAATTTATTCAGTTCATTCATACAATAAATAGGTTTTTTTTAAATGAATTGTTATTTTTCTTGTCACTTTTTTCTTTTTTAATTCAGGAATGATGTATACTTAAGATCGATTGAATGATAGTGCCTTGGTTCATTTGATATAATATCATTCTTGTGTAATTTCCGACTTTTTTTGCAAATAGTATTATAAAAATATACATTTTCTAAAAAAATGTAAAGGAAATGAGAAGGAAAGCCTCTACAAATCGTTTTTCTATATTTGACAATTTTTGTTTCAAATACTGATTCTTATACTGATTTGCGAAATAAAAAGCAATAGATGTGTAATGATACTATTGATAATGAGTGACAAACAAACTCCCGCTTTGTTGAAATTTTGACCAAACTGTCATATCAATCTAATTGCTACTCAATACTTAGATTAATGTATACGCAATTTAGTGTACAATAGGTTAGGTTGGGTTGCAGTGGAAGTCGCATGATAGAAGACAAATAGGGCAAAATTTGGCTCTTTGTGATACCACAAAGTGAACATTCAACATGAGAAGTTCTAAAATATGTTTACATCAATTGTCTTCAGAATGGCGATCCTTAACGACTATCTGACTGAGGCTCGGCCTGACAGCTTGACATCCTCTCCGATACTTATAGCTTTTCACTTCCTGGGTGAATAAATCCAGAGTGGGTATCGAGCCCCCAATCTACCAGTCCAGAGGCAAGCACATAAATGCACTGGAATACTCGGGCCTCTGTTATATAGAAACTTTTATTCTAAACCTGAAGACATCATAAGTTATATTTAAGAACAATATTCTTCCGTTTTTTTATGATACTGATTGATCATAAACTGATATATATTTTGTTAAATATTTATAATGAATTTTAATATAAAACACAAAATGTAGTCGGTTATTACCTTGTCAGCATATAGTTAAAATAAAAATTGATGATACAGGAGTCAGGAAACAGCACATTGTTTCAATGATACTTGTATCACATGTGATCAAGCAAACAGTATTTTAGAAAATAAATGAGACTCATCATCAGAGTTTAAACTTTAATTACAATGTATGTGAGATATTCACAATGTGAATATTGAGATATATTATTTTTTAACACATTCAAGAGTTTGTTTAAAATAAAACAATTGTTTGAACCATATTATATATTCCTGTAATATAATATTTCAAACAATAACCAAAAGCTTTTATTAATATAGTTTTAACTTGGAATGCAGATTAGCTAATATAGTGATAAAAGTACCAACCGTGAAATAGAAACAAAATAAAAGTTTATCAGGATTCGGTTAGTTCTTCAGGTTCAGATAAAACTCTCATTGCCAACGTTTCGGTTTTTTTACAAAAACTTTTTCATTAGCAAAAGTATAAAATTTTGAAACAGAAGAACTTGAGTACTATGTTAGAGAATTTCCTATTATAAAAAAAAAATATTATAAAAATGGTATTAAAAAAGTTTTTATAATAAAATAAATTTCTCTATTGTAATAATTAGTTTTTTTATCCTTTAACATTGTATACGTCGGCCTATTAAAAATATTTAAAATGAAAACCAAAGCATTGGTTATTGTAGTTTAATTTGAAACTGATGAACCAACCGAGTCCAGAAAGAATATTTTTCCATATATATATACACTTTTTCGATGAAAATACGATCCGAAATGGACAAATACAGTTCAATGTACATAAAGAAACATAGAGAAATTAAAAACACACACTTAGAGTCTCTACTTTTCGGTTGAACCGTCTTCAGGAGAGATAAGAGAGGTAAACCAAGCGCACTGGTACAGTGATGGTTGGAGACCCAACCGACGGTCTCCAACTGTCTCTGTACCAGTGCGCTTGGTTTCCCTATCTTATCTCTCCTGAAGACGTTTGAACCAAAAATTAGAGACTGTAAGTGTGTGTTTTTAATTTTCCTATGTTTTTTTATGTACATTGAACTATATATATATATATATATATATATATATATATATATATATATATATATATATATATCAATGATCAAACCACAATAAGAAAATGGGAAAACAAAACTAAGATCTTTCAACCGTAACAAGCGGTCTTCGTTAGAGTCAAAAACCCAACTGAGAAAAACCCGATTGTTTTCCCATTTTCTTATTGTGGTTTTACCATTGATTGTTATTTCACGTGTTTATGTAAAATCTTTATATATATATATAATATTGAATGAAATTATTCTTCTTGTTATAAGTACTGGTAGCCCTTTGAGTTAGTTATAAAATAAGATTTTATACTCGTATGTGTTTAATTAATTTAAAACCATTGGTCATTTATAATTACAATTATAAATATAATGTTCTACTAGAAAAAATAGAGTAGCAATATTTATATAACTTAACTTAAATGAACAACACTATTTGTAGGTGTGATAAAGTATTTCAATTTTATATTGAAGCAGGTCTATAAGGGAGCATCAGTCCAGCAACTTCACCGTGCCATCGAAGCCATACATCATATCAGCCCGGATTTGGATTATCTGTTCCATGTAGGAACTTATCGGAGTTCATTTCACGCCTGTCACGTCCACACGCATGTATTTCCCAGCCTCTATTTAAATTGCACTAAATAACAAACCTCTTTACCCTAGTATTAAAATATCTTCTGCCCTCATCATCTCATCATTAGTAGACAGTAACATTATATATGGTACTAACTAATATATATTAGTCATTATTAGAGTTTTTGTTAAAAAAAAAAAAATTATTTATAATGTTTGAACTTGCCATTATCAGGAGAAGAAGTACTCCTCTTCTTGTTATGACGACGAAGTTGAAATATTGAAGTGTTTTTTACTGTTTTTTCTCTGTGTTCTTTTCTCTAGGTGGCCTTTAATATATAATTACTTAAATAAAACTATTCTAAGAAATAATTAAACTAAATTTACAGAAGAAACACATATTACTGAGATAAAAACTAATTGCCATATTCTGATGGCCTCGTCATCAAGTATAAAGATGTGAGTCGCTTGGAAGACCAGTGACGAGTCACGTCGCCTGTTCAGAGCAACTGACACTTGCTGATTACTTCTGTTCCCTTAGCGGTACCAGTTATTTTCTTTTGGAACATTATCACAATGTAATAATAACTGAAAATAACATATATTGAAATATTATTAATAATTTATTAAATTGTAATGGGTATTATAATTTTCAAAGAAAAGTTAAAATTAAGGCTAATTACGATAGTAAATGTCAAATCAATATTGAAAACGAAATATTGCACAACATTGAATTAATCAGATCTTATTTGTATTTTAAATTGTATTTTAAACTAAAAATTTAAAATTGCAATTTGTGAATTAAAACATTGTATCAAGTAACTCCAAACGATGAGATGAAACTAATATCACTAACATAATAACACCTTTCTGATTAAGATATCGTAAAATTATTGTCATGAAGTTTATAAAACCATATAGATTATTATGTCATGCAGATTATGGTATCATATAGCCTATTACATAAAGCAGATTATGATATTATATAGATTATTATGTCATCCAGATTATATCATATATATCATTATATAATGCAAATTAAGATATACGAGGTGGTTAGAGGTGGTTAGAGGTGGCGTCAGGCTTGAGTAGCGTCAGGTGCACGTGTGATGCGCCTCCAGTATGAATCTGAACTCGCCACAGTCATTTGTTTGTCCGTAGCGTTGGTTTTCGTGAAATGGTTTTTTCTTGAGCGTTTTAAAAATGAGTGGCCTCAAAGTTGAGCAGCGGTGTGCAATCAAATTTTGCTTCAGACTTGGACATAATGCAACCGAAACTTTTGAAAAACTTCAGGAGGCCTATGGAGAACGTGTTTTATCAAGGGCACAGGTTTTTCGGTGGTTTAAGGAATTTTCAGAAGGAAGAGAGTCGATTGAAGATGAACCACGAAGCGGAAGGCCTTCAAGTGCAAACACCGATGAAAATGTCAACAGAGTACGGAACCTTGTGCGTTCAGATCGACGCTTGACAGTCAGAATGATCGGGGAACAGTTGAATTTGAATCACACCTCCGTTCATCACATTTTGACCAATGAATTGGAGATGAGAAAAATTTGTGCGAAAATGGTTCCGAAAAACCTTTCCCAAGACCAAAAAGATCTCAGAAAGGGAAGGAGTCTTGACTTTTTGGGTTCAATTGAAAATGATCCCCGTTTTCTTGAACGTGTCATTACTGGTGACGAGTCATGGGTGTTTGAGTACGACCCAGAAACGAAACGTCAGAGCATGGAGTGGCACACTGCGACTTCTCCAAGGCCCAAGAAAGCACGCATGAGCAAGTCGAAAATCAAATGCATGCTGATTTGTTTTTTTGATAGCCACGGAATCGTCCACAAAGAGTTTGTGCCACAAGGCCAAACGGTTAATCAGCACTTCTACCGTGAGGTCCTTGAAAGACTTCGAAAAAGAGTCCTTCGTGTGCGGCCAAACATCAAAGACAAGTGGGTGTTGCATCACGACAACGCGCCCTGTCACACTGCCATCTCAATAAACGAGTTTTTGGCCAGTAAAAACATTCCTGTTGCTCCTCAGCCTCCTTATTCACCAGACTTGAGTCCTTGTTACTTTTTCCTCTTCCCGAGATTGAAAAATCACCTCAAGGGAACTCATTTTGGGACACTACAAAACATACAAACTGCTGTAACCGACCAGCTGAAGGCCATTCCAGAATCCGAGTTCCAGCAATGCTACAATGATTGGAAGGACCGTCTCCAGCGCTGTGTGGCTTCCGAAGAGAACTATTTTGAAAGTGACAATATCACATTGTAATTATATTTGAATAGAAAATTTAAAAAAAAATCAGTCTCACTACTTTATTTACACACCTCGTATGTATATTATTATATCATGTAGATTATGATACTATATAGATTATTATGTCGTGCCGATTCTGATATCAAACTGAATATATTCTCCCCCCCATGTACATGCATCATGAAGGAAATATTATTTTCAATATATTGTGTTTATTCTACTGCCATTGAAGAGAATTAGTTTATTCTCATGGTTAAAGTTCAAAGAACAACGGGGTATTTATTTCATTTAACTAAGATTAATTTGAAATAATTTAAAAAAGAGAGGTTTTCTCCTAACGGAGTAAAATTAATATTTTCTATTATTTATGATCAAAGACATTAATTTAACATCAATTCATTTTAATTAAATACTTTTTGTGATTGTATGCTTAAACTGTGGCTGAATTATGATAGTAACTTTGATATCAACAATACTGATATGAATAAGTGGTAATAAATTTGTTGATAAAGCTGAAGTAGTCCATTGTACAGCTGGAAATCAATGACAGGAATTGTTAAATTATAGAATTGTTAAGTTTTATTTAATTACTAGCTGATCTACCCAGCGTTGACCAGGAAATTAGAGGTCATCGATATATAATAATTTATCTCTTCCTAGTATAGAGTTAAGCCGGATATTAATAAATAATAGTTTAATTTCTAATAACTAAGTAATAAATGAATATTTTTAAACTAACAAATTAATCAATCAGATATAAATAAGCAATTCTTTTATCCATTTACCTTTGACTCTGTGGAATTCTTCTAGGAATTCAATAAAACCTACACTTTGACCAAAAGATTTCAATTATGGTCCAAATACTATCATTACTATTTCTAATACTGTGACAAATAATAATACTATAATACATTATCTAATAATAAATGTCTAATACATAAAGGAAGTTAAACCAATAGATAAAGAAAGTCAATGGTAAAACTTACTATTGTTAATAACTAATGATTTGTCAAAGTTAATTACAAACCCATGTTAAATTACAATAATTGTCTTCAATATAAATCTGAAAACAATAATAAAATATCTAAAAGCTGGATATTTCTAAATGAACAAAGCAAGTGGAAATGTTAGACGTTGGTCATAAGGAATAGCCTACGGTCGCCATTATCAATTAAAGTCAAAATGTAAACAAATAGGTTATAAAGCAAACCTTATCCGTTATGAAGAGGTTTATAAATAAGGGGTCCGAAGATGCCCAAACGAGCTCTGATCAGAATGAAAATAGCACTAATAGCTTCCTTGGAAAATTTTATATAAGATTTAATCAAAAAGTTGTTTGTAAGTTCTTTGATTAAATTTTCTATAAGGAATTCATTCACACACAAATAGAAAACGTAATTTATATATATTAATTAGTAATTATTTCTTTATAAATTTTGATTTTAGTGAATAAAACACAAAGGGAGGTGATATCAGATTAAATCTTACTACACTGATAGCATGTAGTAAGTAACCTTAACAGAACAGTAAACATTGCAGGAGTAATCTAATGCTAGATCTATCTTTAATTCAGTTCTACGGTTAGGTTTCCATTGAATGCAAGCGTAATTTGTTTGCAAATATGACTGTGGTTTGAAACGTTATTCTCAACTTATAGTTATATCAATAGAAAAGTGTTGTTATGAATGTATAAGACTGTACACATATTAAAACAGATTATTGTTTTCTGTTAGTAGTAAGTTCTGCTTATAAATTGAACTACAATACTTTACGTGCATGTCGAATGCTTGAGATATTTAAATATTTATGAGTATTCAGTTTCTGTAAATTTTAGGAAATAAGAGAAAACAGAACTTCTATTCTAAGGAACTGGTTTGTCCAATTTGATTTGTAATATATCAATAATTGATTAATCTCTACGAAGTTCTTTCAGAATTATTGTTTTTGATAGATAATCTACCAGCATAGAAATTTCATTTTGGATCGTGAGTACGTTGTAAACAATCATTTCTTTGGTAAAAATAATGTTGACATATTTACATCATCCCATATATTTTAAACTGAAAGTACATCTCTGTTGCCGAAACCAGGTTCGTTTTGATCTTCTGTGTATATTAGCTTCCAGGTTTAAAATCTTTGAAAATAATTTTAACAATAATTTCATTTTTTGAAAAGTAATTTATAAAATAGGCCCCAGATTTCTTAAGTATTTTCCAGTGGATACTTATATAGATTCATATAACCTTTAAAATTATTAAAATATGAATGCATATATTACGATATTACAAACTAGTAGTACAAAAATTGGTGCTACAACAGTATGCATACTACCGGCATTGTTACTACAACAATATGCATACTATCATATGCATATAATTCAATATGCATACTAATATTGCATCTAATACAATATGCTTTGTTACAATATGTGCTGTTCTAGGGAAGGCATTATTTGGCACCCAGTATTGTAATGGATGGTTACATGACCTGTTGATTCTACATTGAGAGTCCTAAATTTTGCCTAACGAGTACGTGACGTCATGCAGGCTCGGGACCAACAGTTTACCTTTCTCTCCAAGGGCAGGCGTACTCAGATTTATTCACCTCCAAAGTGAATAAATTGAGGGTCATATGGGGATTGAACACTTGACCTACCAGTTCAGAGGCAAATACATTAATTACTAAGCTAGCTTTAGATAATGTGTCCTTCCACATTATCTAAATATATATTGAGCGAAATCCAGAAATCTGGCTCACGGTAGGACAACGCTTATCACCTAAATGCCTCACTACCTATACAAGGAGATGAAATAATTTCTCTACTTGACAAATTTTTGTAAGGGCAAAATTGTTAATTACCCAATACGAAATAAAATCTCAAAATAAGTAACTAATTAAACCAGTATAGGATGATTACCCATATTAAAATAGCATCCAAAAATTTAATGAAGAAATTCATTTAGATATGCAGTATTATTTTGATTTAGAACAGTAAACGACTACTTTCTGACATACGTGCATAGCCATGAAGAATTGATAGCAATTGCTCACCAGCATTGCGATAGGTCTATTTACTCTGGAAATTATTTCGTTTTTAGAATGACCGTGTTAAAGGTGGTTAGTCACGACTGGCTGCGCCATGGAGTGTTGAGTGCTAATTTTGACCCTGTCACACGCACCTCCATGCCTCTGCCATTTCCATTGTTAATATTTATATCCCTGTAAACCAGCTGAAAACTGTTACTAGAACATCAAACTCAACTACAATTTTTTTCCGGTGACTTATGTTTGATAACCTTTTATCTTGAAAAACACGGATAGTAAGGATATATATATATATATATATATATATATATATATATATATATAAATCAAAATATTAAAACGGTCCAAACCGGACAGATATATAAATGAAAAAAGACAACAAATAGAAGAAGCGAGAAAACTTACTGGGTCGATATTTTGAACTGAAGTTCGTCGTCAGGGAGAAGAAGGGAAGAGGAAGAGGCACGTGCGTCCACTCGTACAAGAGTACGTACTCGTACAAGAGGAGTAGCCCTCTGCTTGTACGAGTGGACGCACGTGCCTCTTCCTCTTCCCTTCTTCTCCCTGACGACGAACTTCAGTTCAAAATATCGACCCAGTAAGTTTTCTCGCTTCTTCTATTTGTTGTCTTTTTTCATTTTATATATATATATAATATATATATATATATATATATATATATATATAATGACCAAACCACAATAAGAATGGGAAAACAAGACCAAGATCCCTCAACCGCAACAAGCGGTCCTCGTCAGAGTCAAAAACTCAACTGACGGGTCTCTGACGAGGACCGCTTGTTGCGGTTGAGGGATCTTGGTCTTGTTTTCCCATTCTTATTGTGGTTTGGTCATTGATTGTTGTTTCACGTGTTTATGTGAAATCTTTTATATATATATATATATATAAATCGAGTATCGGCCAATTCTCTAGGTTTAAAATAATTCTCATTGCAGACATACCAGTTTTATTATAAAAAAAATTCCATATACCTAAACAAAGTAAAAGAAGAAATCATATATGAACATAAACTAATATCCAATAAGAAAATAAATTATTACAGTCAATGGCATACTACAGTAGAGGTATTTCAAGATTAATAAAGTAACTTATAGAAGGTAGAATTTTTTTTAAATAGAAAATGAATTTTACATTAGTTAAACGAACTAACAATCTTCACTGTTCATAATCTTCGACTACACTAATAATATGACACTACAGTTAACATCAACATTTTATACTCAAAGGAGACTTCAGTAACTAAGGGAATCATATTTTACTAAACCTCAGATTAAGAATCGAGAATAAATATCGGTTAAATTAGTAATATCACATCTATGGGTAATTAAAGTTAGATCATTTTTAATATTCTCATTTCTGTGAGTCAACTATTACAAAGAATCGTTATAATTTCGAAGACCAAAAACATAAGTAAGTAACGAGTCTTTCATTGTCTCTTCTACTCAGCTGTATATTTGAGTAGTTTTATTATTCTAGTCTGTATCCGAAAATTTGATGGTTTTTGAAAAACGTATTCTATGAGGGATTAATTAATCATTGCTCCTTAACAAGTTATAAATTAAAAAGGGATGTTTAATTTAATTATCCCTTTTTTGCTCATCTATTTCTTTTGGAAAAAAAAGAATGAAATAAATTACATTTCTTTCAGTTACTAACCCAGAATAGTTTATAAATTTTCAAATTTTTTTTTTATCACAAGTAACTGTAAAATTGACTATTGGTAATGGTATGTATCTGTTTATTTTGAATAATCAGTACTATCAACCTGAAAAAATTTTGGTATATGTTGTAAAACTCCTCATACTGTTAAGTGATTTATGAAAGAATTAGAGGTTAAAAAATGTTCACTGTTTTTTTTTTTTTGTAAACATTCTGATAATGCCTAGTGTTATCAAGAACATGTTGGTTGTATGCTATCAGTTCACTCAGGGGCAATGGTCGATATGAAGTGTCATACACGAAGTTAGACTTGGTTAACAGCTAAACGTCAATTCATTAAAGTGTTATAGAAATATTTTAAAAGTTTTTATCAGCCTAGCACTATCTAAATGAAAATGTCCAGAGTAATTACTGGGTTGTTTTCACATGACTAATATTTGTGTTATTTCTGTCTTAAAATCTATGTGTTGTCCTCTTTCAGTGCAACATTTTTCAATCAAAGACAAAAGCAAACAATAGTACCTATAGTTTTGTTTAATATCAACTCAGACTGACATGCAACAATTGTCTAAAGCCACACAATAAAAAACCTCGAACATTAACTGAGAGAAGTCTATGGAATATAACTAAAAATAATAAGCTATTTCTGAATTTATCTGACAATATATTTGATAGTAATACAGTAGTAGCATTAGGATACAGATTATATTTTGCTTCCAATAGTAGAAAATTAAATTATGTTCAGGTGGTTACATAATTTTGTAACACTCAAAAATTAAATAACATACCTTTTGATAATTTATACATATTTAAAAGAATGATTTCCAGACTTAGAGAAATGTGTGTAGAGGTTATATCAACTCCTATTCTAAACATAATGAAGATAATACTATATAAATTACCAAAACTGACAAATCAAAAGTAACTCTGATACTCAAAAAACAGATTACGTAGGTATAATGGAAGCCAGGTTAAATTATAATTAACGTTTATAACGTTATATTAATTGAAGACCCAATATTTTGGAAAGGGTTATTAGTCATTTAATAAAAGGATTGGATCTGTTTCAAAAAATCAAACCAAAATAATTTCTAAGTTTCTATAAAAATTCCCTTCATTGCAATATATGTACGGGTTGATCAAAACGCAAAAAAATAAGTTTCCGGTAAGATTTTCGTGAGTTCAGTTTGTTCCGCTTCATATCAAAATGGCTTGTTAGTGTAAAGCCCATTAATTGGTAAATTATCAGGCAACAATATTAAAAACAATATAGATTAAATCATTAATTTAAAAAGTATCAATATGAAGAATATAGATTGATTAGTTTTGATGCAAAGTCCTTGTTTACTAATGTACCTGTAACTGATCTGTTGAGCTTACTCCAGGGGGAATTAGTTAATTATTCACTCCTCCTACCTATCACCACTATAATCGAGTTAATTAAATTATGTGTGGTTAATTATCATTTTAATTATCATTTATAAAATAACTTTTATTAACAAATATTTAGTCTTCTAAATTGTAATTGCTTATCCTCCCCCCTGATTAATTTATATTGGAATTATTTGAAACTAAAATGTTAAATTCAATTACTACTATTGAAGTTAAATGAATTAATGTTGACGATATATTGTGCTTCTATCCTAAATCTACCAAAAAAGGTAGCTTCAAACAAATTAAATTCATTAGTGCCGATAATCCGAAGAAGGCATTTTTGGCAAGTGATAAACTAATTGATATCTGAAATGCAATGTGAGTTTACCTGTACGCTGATTTTCATTTCAAAGTGTTGAGAGAAGTGTGATAGTTGAAAGAAACAGAACAGTGTAAGGTGATTACTACCGATAATTCACAATGGAAGAAAAGTAGGTTACAATTTTCCCTTCTTAGATCTCCTTATGTAGTACACAGATTATGTGAAGAGTTTCTTTTTGGTGTCTACAGAAAACCTGATAATATACTTGCGTATGTCCTTTTTTATTTTGCATATTCCAGGTTAAGTTTACTCCTCTGACTTCATCAATGATGATTAATACATTACTTCTATTGGCCATAATTAAAACGTCCCACCTCTTATAACTAAATAGCTTTGAAGGGTACTAGAAAAATATACTTCAATGATTTAACAGAATTTCAAATGTCATAGTTTTGCGTTTCATGATTTATTGGATATTCTTGCTAGGCTTTTTTGTAAACTTGACGTTATATAGTTTCTTCTAATCGTAATAACGTAGACTTTATGTTAGTTCAAACTCACCCAGGGAACTGGAGTATAATGAAATGTATAACTCCATGTAAAAATTGTGCCAGAATTTATACTAGTTAAATTAGTAAATAATTAAAAGACCTATCGAACAACACAAAAACCACGTAACTAGAGGAGAACAAAGTAGAACCTTATTCTTGCATATAAATAATGAGAATCATGCTATAAACTGGACAGAAACATGCCTGATTACTTATTAAAAATTGTGAATGTTAAGAAATATTATCGAATCCTCTCAGAGTAAATTTAATAGATCAAATACTGTCAACTTTAGTAAAAGTTTATTCAATTTTGATTGAATATTGACAACCACAATAGCTTTATGTACAACAGCTAGTAAATTGATTGCTACATATTTCTTCGTGAACTCTACTCAACCTCACAATAGATGTTTCTTCATCTCTGGTTTTAGTTCAGTTTGACTCTGACGAAGACTGCTTGTTTTGATTGAAAGATCTTATTTTTTCGATTTGTTACTGTGGTTTTATTTGTTGGTTTCAATTTTATTTGTTTATTCTAAAATCTTGTTGTATATGTATATGATATTTCATATCATGGCAGTTTCATTTCATGGCAGTTCCATGATAGGACACACGTAGATCAAGCACTGGTCCTTTTTGATACCAGACATTGTAAATTCCTCATAGTCAGTCCTAAATTTTGCCTAATTCAAATGTATTTCGAATATGGAACTTAATGAGTACAAGACATTTAACAAGCTCGAAACCGATGGCTTGTCGTCCTTTCCGAGGCACGACGTGTGAAATTTTGTTCACTTTCTGCAATAATAAATGGAGTGCAAGAGTGGGTATTGAACTCCGGATCTACTAGTCTTGAGGAGAATATGTTCCCGCTAGCCTACTCTGTCCACCAGGAAAATATGTATTCAGTCAATTAAAACCTTACACTGTTCTGTTTCTTTCAACTATCATACTTCTCTCAACACTTTGAAATGAAAATCAGCGTGCAGGTAAACAAACTCACATTGAATTTCAGATATCAATTAGTTTATCACTTGTCAAAAAAGCTTTCTTCATAAAAGCTGTCACCGCGATATATAAAACCTTTATTCCATGATTTCTTTCAATTTGGCAAGTTAGTAATACTTCACCTGGGCTCAAAACTGAAAAAGACAATTTAACAATTCATAGACCTTCAGTATTTTACTACTATTATTTGTAATTCCATTGTCCCATCTCATGTGTCTTATTAACCCCAACAGAAAATGACAATAGTGGAATAATATTCCTTTCAGATTATTTCCCTCGAGCTCATCGATTGGGTAAACGAATAAACAAAGCTATAAACGATTTAAATGACGTGTTGTTTTCGTTAGAAAATAACGTTTCTAAAATCAATAATATCACAACTCAGAGGCTAAGATATATTACGGTATTGATGGTTTAAAATTGTATAAATCCAATTTGCTTTTTAATGTTCATTTTCAATCACTTGCATCTACATAATCTTCACTGTTTCAGACTACAAATAGAAGAGACGTACTGGATATTTTTTGATTCAGTACACAACAAAAAATAAAAATAAATAAATAACATTGATTGTCATTAGTATTAATTACGAACCCTGTTAACCCAGAACTTTCATTGCAATGATTCTTTTTTCCTCAACGAATCACATACCAAACAAGAAAAAATTGTACATGAAATTTGTCTATAAGAAATTTTTCCTTTGTAAATTACTGTACTTATAAAACAAATATGCCTATTGGTCACATGATTTGTGAGTTAAGAACACAACACGTGAGAGCCCTCAGGCTACCGGAGCAAATCAGCATGAATGCAAGGCAACCCCAAATGATTTGTCTGCTTACATACTATATATATCTTTCTATATAATTCTATAATTATAATTATATTATAATTATTATAATATATTATAATTATATTATAATTATACAATTCTATATAATTCTATATATATATATATATATATATATATAATTAAAGTTACAGCTAGAGAACACAAGAAAAAGGACGAACACTCACGAATCTCGATTATTTCGGCGTCTTGCCCTCTTCAGGAGAGTAGAAAGAAAGAAAATAAAATAAAAGGAGAAAGAATGAAGGAACGGAGACGTAAATGCGTCCACTGGCCGATGTAAACGAGTTTACATCGGCCAGTGGACGCATTTACGTCTCCGTTCCTTCATTCTTTCTCCTTTTATTTTATTTTCTTTCTTTCTACTCTCCTGAAGAGGGCAAGACGCCGAAATAATCGAGATTCGTGAGTGTTCGTCCTTTTTCTTGTGTTCTCTAGCTGTAACTTTAATTATTTGTCCGTTTGGACCGTCTGATTTCAATTTCAATTCAAAGTATATATATATATATATATATATATACAGAGAGAGAGAGAAAGAGAGAAAGGGAGAAATCATAGAGAAATAACAATACTAATTTTAATATTTCGACTTTGTGTTCACCAGAGGTAGAAGAAATTTCTGCTCGGCTGGTATACAATAACTCACCACGCAACATGTGCCACAATCTTATGTGAAGTATTGCTAACTATGAAAAATAATATGGCTAAAAAGAAATTATACTAAATAAAACGAATAGAAAAACAAAATTAATACAAAAAAAAGAAAAAAATATTAAATACGTTTTTTTCATTATTATTTAGTAGTTCTCCTTGATGTTGTTGTTTGCTTGATTTTATGTTTTTGTTATTGATTTAATTTTATTATTATTTTTTTTTTTAGTTGTTTTCTGTGAGTTGGCAATAGTATCCCTGCGCCCTCGTTACCACCCAAGCAATTCTTCTTCTTTTAATGACGACACGGTTAAACTATTGAATTTAATTTTGTTGTTGTTGTTGATATATGTCCTAATATCTTGCTAGTACGACTCATTAACAAAAATAAAATAACAGGAAGAAACAGTGATAATAAAACTCACTTCAATAGTTTAATATCGTCGATATTAGAAGAAGAGTTTGAAATATTGAATTCAGTTTTTTCGTCTGTATACATACTATATATATTGGTATAAATAGGCAGCAGATGTTCTTTCAAACATGTATCATTAAAGTGTACTGCACGTTCTGCATTCACGATCTTCAGGCAGAGAGATTCAATTCTACGAACTAACTTCCTGTTAACAAGATTCGACTGGAAAAGGAGCTGGTCAAGTGACATGTTAAAAAAACCCAATGAGATAGTCAATAATGTAAATAAATTAATTGATTAAATGGATTAATAAATATCAAAATAGTTAAAAGATAAAAGATTTGTAAAGAAAAAGAAACAATGTGGTTAGAATAAAAGAGTTGAACGGTCAATAGTGTAAATAGATTAATAGTTAATAAATATATTAATTAAAATTAAAATAAATGAAAGATAAAGATTAAGAAAAAACAAGAAGAGAGCAAGAAAATAAAATAACTGTGTGTATAAAGTCACCAAACTATCTTTTAAAATGTTATCTTGAATATATTTTGTGTTCTAAAACTTCTACATAACCATTTCTAATTAACTAAAAAAGGAGAAATATATAGAAAAAATATATCTAAATTAGACATATGTAAACAGATTGCTAAATTTTCAAGATATAACAAATTTTAGAGTTTAAGAAGATTTTGATAAGAAGATATAGGAACAATAATATAAAATGTGTCTCCTTACATTTCTGAATGGATTATAGGCATATATTATGTGCGCATGACTCTTGATTGACTAATATGGAACAGATGCATAATATATCTTAACTGTCAAACTTGGTTATGTAGAATTGACATAGCACTTCAGTTGCTATTTAAACTCCTTATTTAAACTACACAGAAGAGTTACCACAATGTAGGTTAGACGCCTTCAATGTTGCTCTTTTATACATAATAGTTTCTTTTGAAATCCTCTTTGCGTAAATTTAATGGAAAAAAAATGATAAATCGTATAATCAATTTTTTTCTGTTTGAACTGTTCTAATAACGTGTTCAAATTTTTACATTAGCATTATTTTAATTGTAAGTATAAGGCAATGATTTTAAATGTTTTGTCCTTAAAAGGAAAAAAAAAGAAATAGTACGCTCAATAAAAATGCATTGAATGAAAATAAGTTGGATCTGTTGCTGGTATTATTTGTGGCTTGAGAGAGTGATTTTGGAAACAATTAGTGCAGACGTGGTAGTTCCCACCTGATGATAAATGAGCCTGCAGAATGATAAAGTGTGCAACTTAATGGGTTAAGGGGGGTGGAAATGTAAGATTACATCTGATAGCTTGACTGCTATAAACCACAGCTTAATTGCACCAATCAAATGAACGGATTTACAATGTTCATCTTTAGCTGTACTAAATTATTTAGAAACTATATCTTTAAAATCATAAAGTAGTGTACTTTGCCTGTATACAGTTTTAATTCTGAGAGTATACCTACTTTTATATTGGTCTGTGCATTTTTTATAATTTTGATTATTTATTGATCCCAATATGGTACTACCATTTTTAGCGAAATGCATGGGGTAGTGTGTAATATAAACTGCCTTGCCTACAAAGATATGGGTTTTTATTTCTTATATCTATCATAACGTGATGTTCATAACTGTCAATAGCTAAAATTTATGAGAAAACAAAATCATTGTGCTTTCCCTAGGTTCTAACTTGTTCCACTTTGCCATATACAATGTCGATTTTTGCTATTACACTAGCAAATGTGCCCATCTTTTATAGGTACTTTTTCAAAAATTGGGAGATGATACATAGTATTCCAAAATATCATTAGAAATTACACAATTGCAGAAAATATCATTATTAGTACAGAGATATGTAAATGCTTCTGTATACATCGTATTAACTGTCTGTTCTTTAAGTTCATGGAAGGACAAAAAGTTGGGATCTCTGACTCTACAGCAAGCAAACTACAGTTGATCATGTGGGAAACACTTGGTCTCACTTACTTCCATTCCTGCCCTAGACAGAGTTTGGCCTTGCGACTTATTTAAGGTCATTGCAAAACAGAGGCTGACGGAAAATTTTGACTGTTTGAATGGAAACGGATATTGGTCCGGTATCAATGGTACGGGTGGTATACACACAGACTCCCCAGGACCACACCCAGTCATGATATCCACCTCTATGAGTACGAACTCAGAGTCGTTTCCAGTTGCACCTTTTTGGGGAACTAAAGTTTCGTAACAGCATGATTGGTGCCCTTACTTTAAGTTTTAGGTTTTCCTTAGCCTAATATAGTGCAAGAACTTGTTTATTGATTTTTCCTACTTGCTCATTTGTAGGAGTTTAGAAAACTGGTTATTCTGAATAAATGACAGATCTTGAACTTCTGGAAGTACTGTGTCAATTATCCGTTGCTGGGAGCTTAAATCCAAATGAAATTGAAATCAACTAACTATCCCTACTTTCTATACCCGTACATTTTCAAAATAAACATGCGTTTGAAGTTAGCCAAAGACAGCTTAAAAGTCCATAAGTTCGCTTCTAGATGAATTTTCAGTCCATTCAATGCTTAAAGTTTATGCTAGATGTATACAAATCTACTTTCAAGTTTTCAGCTTGCTATGCTTTATGGTGACTGAGTTTACTTGTGACGAAATTTTCCCGACAAACCGACAGACAGAAATTTTTCAAAGGGTGGATTCGGTTTCTTTAATCTATAAAACGTAAAGATAACTTGAAATGTATCAGTTCTAAGCTTCTAAGCCATGTACATACAAAACCTTTATATATATATAAATGCAAATAGTTAGTATTGTTAATGCGTTAGTGGGCGACATAGTATTATAAAAATCTATCAAGCCTCGTCGTGTTGTAGCCGACCGACAGAAGTTGCTACAAAACTACTACTAAACTAACTACACTAAACTACTAAAACAGTTCGAGCGGCTACAACACCCATTCATGAAGTATAACAGATTTTATATAATAATATAATTTACATAAACTAAGTACATAAATGACTGGGATCTGATATATAGATTTTTCAACTTTTCTTTCTCCCATGCCTGATCAAATCCGTTGAAGAATAAACAATTCCATCTTACGAAATATATTCTTTTAAGTAAGATTATTACTTCAGTCCTACACTTGAGTAGAGGCCCAGTTCAGTCGCCAATAAGTAGTTTGCGCTATGCCATTACATTAGCAGTAAAGTTTTCAAATAATGGAATACTTCTATCTCCGAGTTAAAAAGAATTCGTAACAAGTTTTAAATTCGACCACTCACTTCATTCATCACGCCAGATATTATTAGAGTTATTAATTTTGTTGATAAGCATTTGAATATATTTCAGCTGTTGAAGAATATGACAATTTAATTGAATTTTCAAACAATATAAAATTTTTTATGGTAAATAGCTGAAATATTCTACTGTTATTAGATAATTAAAGAGAAAAAAATCAAGTTTATTATTAATAAAGAATTTGTTACAGTAACGTACGTGCTTTTAACTTATCTTGAAACAGCAGTAACCACAGTATTAAAAATAGAAAGATGCTAGACAACAAATGATTTATGTTTGTTTTTTTTTCTTTGTTTACGAAAATCATTAAAAATACATTTCATTTTAAAGTTAAATGTATCAACGTCTTTGCATTAAGCGACTATTATTTGTAGCTCAAACCATAATCATGTTTTCTTCACTGTGAAACAATAATGACGCGATCTATTGTAAATTATTAAATATAGTTATTAACTGAACTAAATGAACACGTAAACATGAACGAAACATCCAGAACAAGCTTTACTCATATTTAGTAAAGTATGCATATTGAACTGGTTGACAATCAATTTTATTTTTGGTTTATTTTAATGTGGTTGTCCTTTATAGAATACAAGTTATCATGTAGATATTAAAAACAAATAATAATTCATGCTATAGAAAAATTATTATCAAAGTCACAGATAATAGATTTAATATCATCATTTATTATATTTCAGATGTTATTAGTGATGACAAATATAGAATCATGATTCTAGTAACATCAAAAAAGTTACTGAGATGATACTTATGGTCGCATTTGTTAGTTCAATGTTTATTTTTTAATATTTTAGGTTGAATAAAGATTAAAATTTGAAAATAAAAATAGAATTACTAAACCATTGGTTTCCAGGTACTATCGTTTGACATAAAAACATTATGAATATTATAACTTCGCATTCTTTTAAGGTATATTCCTAAAAATAAAAAATAACCCATTGCGTTGACTGTGCGTTATTATTGGTAATTTTTTCCCCTGAGGTTTATATCTGCTCTCATAAATACTATTAGGACTAAGATAGTTAGAAATTATGTAAATTACTAAATACATTTGTCTGTAAAGACGACAATAAAGACAGTTTGTGTCAGGATTTAGTGTAGTAAGTATTCCTGGAGTTAAATTAGAATAGAGATAGCAAATGGAATTAATCATTAACTTAGTGTTTTTACAATATGCTGTTGAATAATAATATAGAGTCTAAAATAGATCCAGATCTATAAAATTAGTGTTTTATGAGAGGACCTAGTTGCCTTCGAAGATAGTGGGTCTATGGGGAGAAATATTCTGGTAGAAAGGAATAAAGAAACCCTCCGACGAGTTAAAGATTAGTTTCAAATTGGACTAAAGCTCAAAGCACTATGAATAAAAATGTCTGTCTCCTTGTGGCATACCTTTCATTGGCACAGCTATTAGGCAGAGGAGTACTACAGATGAAGTGTGTCAGGAATATTTCCATAGGATTGGTTTGTGAAAAGTTTAAAATATTGTCGATAAACATCTAGTCAACCACATTAGATTTAAAACACAAACAATGTATTCAAAAGACCTCAAAGGCTGGTAAAACAATAAAAATATAAAAAAAATGTTACTTTTATCTTCACAATTCTTTATAGTAAACAAAAGACAAAAAATGTTCACGTGTAAATCGAGCAAGAAAATTCACGCTTTAATGCATAGATCCAAAAAATACAACATGTGAAATATGGTGTGGTATGACTATAACGTCTCTTATAGTATAAATCGTATAATCACCTTATAATATGTAGACATTTAACGTATACACCATATCTGAATTAATAAAAATTTCAAATATATTTCATACTTTACATAATAAAATAAATTCATGACAGCAATAGATTTTTTGAATTAATTATTTTTGACTTTTTATAAATCAGTTTTGCTTATGTCTGATGAAAAAAATTAAATAATGTAAATAAATCTAAGAAGTAGAACAGATATGGAAGTGAAATTATTAGAAGTGGAATTTGATCTCTTTCAGGCAACATTTACTGTTCCAACAGTTTTAAATATTGGAATATTTGTTAACATGCTATATTTTTTTGAATCTCACTTCATTTATTTACTCTTTGTAATTCAGGAAGAATACATATTTTCTAATTGAAGGTAACACACTTCAATGATTCTTTTTTTTTTTTTAAATCTTCTTGAGGAACATCGTAAAGGGCTATCTTTATGCTTAATATCATTATGATTATCCATCAAATGATGTGATCATTTTCGTATTTACGAATTTTAAAAAAAATGTAAATTACGTTTGATTTCATTAAATATATTAACTTTTTTATTGATGTTTTTTAAATTATTAGCTTATTATTATTTTTTCGTTTGTATGTTTCATTTTTGTTTTTCAGTTTGTAGACTGAATTTATAATTTGGTTTCACATGCTTTTATTCTATCCACTTCTTCTTTCTGTCCTCATTTTTATCTTTATTCTATCTCTTATATGGTACTGGAGCTCGATAATGGTGGAATGGTGTTTTAACGGTGGATCAGCCTCCAGTACAACAACCACTTTGGGACTAGAACTACTGCCTAGAACTGTCATTCACATTCCACTGTTGGACTTAAACGAACGTACCTCTTCTTCTTCTCTTTTGGTTTCTTCCTAACGATGGATTTCATTTCAAAATATTGACCCCAGTAAATGTTTTCGTTCATTATGTGTTGTTTTTTCAGTTATATATATATATATATATATATATATATAATTCAAAAACGTTAAAAACATTAGCAGCATAACTTTAAAAAACTGGTATATATAGAAACTTAATTTAATCTAGAGAAGAAAGCCACGAGTAACAGATCACAAAAAGTCATTACTCTAACTGTTTTGTGGTCAGTTTGGATGATGGAAACGCTCTAAGGACTGAAGACTCACTTTCGAAAAGTTAGGTTAAGTAGTTGTGGCCATGTCAGAAGGAGACACACATAAGCCCAGCATTGGTTTTTTAGTTATACCATATAATGCAAACTGATTCTGCATTAGTATTCCCAAACTTTGCCCACCTTAAGTGTATTTAGAATAGGGGCCTTTAACGACTACCTGAAATCGTACAGGCTCCCAGCCGATGGCTTAACATCCTTTTCAAGGTATGATGTGAACAGATTTATTCACCTCCCTGTGAATAAATGGAGGTTCCAAGTGGGTATTATCCATCTCCGGACCTACTAGTCCAGAGGCGAGAATATTGGCATTGGGCTACACTAAAAATACTACAAACATCTTTTTGATATTTTGAAAAATGGTCGTCATCAGAAGAGGAAATGTAACTCACTCAAGAAATGAAACCTCAATAAGGAAGTGGTTTCACGATTCAATGAAATATTGAAGTGAATGTTTGTTGCGTTTTTTAAGTGTTACCTTTTTGAGTTCGATTTATTTAGTGTTCTGGAACCCTTTCTGTTTGTAACTCGATAGTATATATATTTATGAATGGCTCATATTAAATAAGAATATAACTGCACTAGACTATGTATCATGATAGTAACAATTAAGCTCACTACGAAAACAACTTAAGAAAACAGGGTTTATTTAGAATTCCCAATAACAACTGACAACACAGAGCAATTGACAAGAATAACTAAATCAATAGATCAATAAGAATGAATAAGTGGTCAACTGAAGTTCCAGTTAATTTGATCAAACATCTGTTATATATATATAAATACGTACATTATTTTGAAATTTAAAATGATGCTATGTATAACCAAATATCTAATAGATTATATTTATAGTAATTTATTGTAATATTGCAACTTTTTGTTATATTTATAAATTGAAATTAATTGCATTAAACAAATCTAAAGCAAATAATATATAAATAAATAAGAAATGAAGTTTAGAACACCACTTTCTTTTGTAGACTGGAGGATATAGGTCGGAGTAGGACGGATGATATGGTGCTGGGGCCTCCCCCATCCCAGGATGGGACCTGGAGCGTACCGTAACTCTAATTTACACTACGTATCTTAGCTTTCTTATTTTCCTTGTTATAAATTGTGTACTTTACTTAACGCAAACATATGACAAATTGTTATTTCAAACCAGTAATTGCAAAGTTTATTAAGGATTATGCATAGGTTTTTGAATTCTGGAACAGATTAATCGAGAGTGTATGGTTATGTAAAAATTAGTCTCGAAGTACACCCGCAGATGTACGAAGTCAGTCCTGAAAGGAATTAAATTGGTAAGTTGAGATACATGTGTATTATTTATATTTGTCTTTAAATTGCATAAACAGTCCACACTGACTATACACATTTAATTTACACAAAATTCAGCAAAGAAAAAAGAATAAAAAGCACACTTACTAAATTCTCAAATTTTGAACTGTTGTTCGTCCTCTGTTCTAGTCTACTCTTGATCACGAACAAAAGTTCGAAATATTGAGAATTTAATAAGTCTATTTCTTATTCTTTTTTCTGTGTCGTGTTTTGTGTAATTTAAAGTTTTATTTATATTTGAAATAGGTCAGTGTTTTTTTTTAATTTAACATTTTTATAATCCTGATTCATTCAAAACTATTTATATTTATAAATTCAATATTTATATTTTGAACATTATAAATGTTGATACAATACATATTTTACCTCCCAAGCTATCCAAGCATTTATATTGTGGTATTTACTCACAATTAGGATAAGTTAAACAAACACTAATTCTCCACACAAATGTCCCTTCATTTATGTGGAGATTTAGTGTAATCTCTATATTGTAATCATTCCATATTTTGTTTATGTACAGTTGTTGATTGTTAAATTATTTACTTATTAGGAAAAAGTTTTAAATAAGAACAACATATTGGATTTTATAGTCAGATATGAAGCTTTAAAACTTTCAAAATCCTTGTGCTCATTATAATTTTTTTTTTCTTTAGTCAAGACAATACTACATAAATTATAAATTAATATAAACGCATAAACCCACACACATATACAACATTCCGACACAGCCTAACATGCACATATAAATACACAATAACAACTTTGTGTCAGTGATGAAATTTCTTCTCTATTTGAATGGAAGATATCAAAAATATTTTTAAAATGTAGTGTAGATACTGGAATATGTTATTATTTTGTCTTTACATAACGGATTAATGTTAAGTTGAGATTAATGTAGAGTAATATATATATATCATCAAACACCCAACTCAGTTGGGTTTTTGACTCTGACGAAGACCGCTTGTTACGGATGAAAGATCTTAGTTATTGTTTTCCCATTTCTTATTGTGGTTTGATCATTGATTGTTATTTCACGTGTTTATGTGAAATCATATATATATATATATATATATATATATATATATATTAGTTTTAAATTTTGAGCGTTAGTAAGTTAATTAAAAATGCCCTGAGGATGGTCCATGGAGATTGAAACGTTGGTAAGTGTATATTATTAACAATGAGTTTTCAAGATAACACATTTGGACAATTATTGTTTCATACCCCGGAAAACGTTAGAACACAGATTAGAAAATTAGAAAAGTTAATGATAAAAGAGACTAAACCAAGGGTTCGAAAAGTGTTTAATTAAATATATACATATATATAATTTCCAAAAAATCCATAGATTTTTCCATCATCTATGTGTCATAGACACACTCAGATAGACTTTAATGATTATTTTCTTTGTTGTTTATGCTTTAATTTATTTTAGTCGTGAAATTAGTTTTTATTTCTCCTAATAAAATAGATAATATTGTTGATACATATATAGGAATGGTTTTAGAATGTAATGATACCATCATTACTGCAAAATTGCATATGATATTATTCGTAATGACAATCCGCAGGTCACTTCAATGTTGGGCATAATAAAAATATATTACCTTACTTTTAGAATTTTTGTATGTATCTGCTCATAGTAATAGAAGAATAAAGGATCTTGCAATAGTAAGTTCATACCTGAAATCATAACAAAAACATATATTAGATAAAATTTGAAGGAAAGTATGTTTATATTACTGTACATTTCTCCTCAATATAAATTATTAATATAATATATATATATATATATATATATATATATATATATATATATATATATATATGACTGCAATATAAGCACAATACAATATCAATAATAACAAGAAATAATAACTAACTTACACATGTATATGATGGACATTACTGATATACAAATACTCTGGTTATCTATTTCAATTAAATTTGTTTAATTTTGAAGTAATATTTCTGAGAAACAGGTAATCAAACGCACAAGTTTTATTAATATGTTAGTATTAATTATTACATTTAATTCGTTAAGAACTAAAATCTCAAAATTTTTGAATTTTTGAATATATAGGTGTATAATGTAATCGGGATTCGGTTAATTTTCCAGGATCAAAATCAAACTCTCAATGCCGACGTTTCGGTTTTATTTAAAACCTTTTTCATAGGCATCTTCTCCATATACTCTTCTTATCTCCTCATAAGAACCCATAGTTGTATTTATATAAACCCAATAATATAACAAATTCAATAATATATCAACCGTTGAATAGAATAGGTGTATAATGTAATCGGGATTCGGTCAATTTTCCAGGATCAAAATCAATACAACTATGGGTTTTTATGAGGAGATAAGAAGAGTATATGGAGAAGATGCCTATGAAAAAGGTTTTAAATAAAACCGAAATGTCGGCATTGAGAGTTTGATTTTGATCCTGGAAAATTGACCGAATCCCGATTACATTATACACCTATTCTATCCAACGGTTGATATATTATTGAATTTGTTATATATATATATATATATGATTAAAAAATCTGCCTCTTTTAATTATTTCATAATTTCTTGTGACCTTCTCCAATTTTTTGATTAAAAACTTCCAATGGAAAGGAAGACTATAAACATATCTCTGGTGGCCCTCGCTCCGAAAGAGCATACCTGAACTACATACCGAGTAAAATTAACTAGACAAGTATTAAATTACACGAAAATGTCGACAAAAGACTGTTCATTTTAGATACACTGAATTTAATAGACAAGCAACCAAGAATGACTGACCTGGTAAGAGATTTTACTAGAATGATCGAGTTATATTGACGATAAGGGTGGAGAGGAATGGGAAGCCAGGGACAGAATAGAACAATGATGCACACTGGTATCACCACGAACCTAACTCCATCCTCACGAAGAGACAATTCATTACTTACACCAAAATTTCATTTTATCAGAAACACCAATTTTACAATAGTATTTACTTTTACTTCTAATTTGATTTTGCATCGAACATCGTCAATGATGACTGAAACTAGCCTATATATTAAATTGTTTAAAAATAGATAAAACATACAAAAGACATGGATAAAAAAAAACAAAGCCTTTGATGAACTAATTACGAAATAATTACTACAGACAATTTCCTTAATAAAATATGTGTAATAGAAGGTCTGCTCTATTTCTGAATTTAAAGCTGTGGTTTTGACTTCAGTTTTTATTTCATTGTTTAGTGTAAAGTCTTGATATACATTTAACGTTTTTGAAAAGAATTACAAGTATTCTTTGAACTTACTTCAGTAGTATCTGATCAGTGTTTCGAAATATGTATTCAAAACTCATGAATAAATTATATAATATATATTCCATTTTATTTACTAGCATACGATACACACAATAGATATCATTAAAGATCTAATATCATTGTATGAATCATTGATAGTTAACTGGAAACATATCATTCTTAACATAATTACACTAATATTTTTCAGTGTTGAATTTTAAATTTATTTTTTTAAAATTAAATTATTTTTTTTTAAATTTTTCTTTCTATTTTTAAAAGAAGATAGAAATATAAATCATTCTTATAATTTAAAAAAAAATATTGCATCCTTCACAATACTGGTTAAAACACTAAGAATAAATTTGTAACAGCCAATAAAGAAAATGGTATGTACAATTCCTGAAATGGAGTATAATAATATTTTCTACCATCTCATTTCTTACTTTATAGAAATACAAACCTATATCTATCAGGAATTGGTTAGTTATTAAAGTTCTTACTATGAACCCCACAACAACATCACCATTTACAACTGATTTCTGATATATATATATAATATATTGTATTATTGTATATAAAGTATATATATCTTACATGATCGCTATAAATTCTAAATTTTTATAAAAGAGCAGACATATTTGTATAAAGAAGAAATTTACTTCTTATAAAGAATATAAATTTATATATAGAATCATGTTTGTTAGAAAAAAAAAACTGAACCGTAACTAAACATGAATTATAAATATGCAAATGCAAGGGTTGTGGATGTGAGAGGTCAACGTGTCCGGCCATTAAAGTTAGAGTGTCAAAAAATATGGACAACATATGTCACTCTTATAAATATCCAAACAGAAGAACATTGCAAGACCAAATGCTAAAAAAGGCCCATGAAATATGGCTAAACCTACAATCTGACAACAATGTTAAATTACTTTTAAAAATGGTTAAGCTCAGTCAGGATGAAAATACGAAGTGTTTACAGACCAATACAAGGCTATTTTATGTAGCACATCCATAAAAGATGAAAGTCGATATATTAGTAGTAAATATTAGTTTGTAATCAGAGAAATTACTAGTTATAAAACCTAATTAGCAAATTCTGGAAATTATTGCTTAATGTTATTACATAGGAAATACCTTCTCTCTAAATATTTTAAGTTTTTACTTGGAAAATTTTGATTGAACATTAATATTACGAAAAATTGCCAGCAATTGAATTAGTTTTAATTAATACTAGGTTCATGTAACGTATACACAATATGATCGTAAAGTTAGACGTAATTCGAAACTAGCGGGAAGAAAAGACCAACAACGAAGGATTAATGCATAAAATAGGATGAGTAATTCTGAGATGAAATTTTAATGCTTCAGTATTGCATTGAATTATTAACAACAGTTCTGTAGAACTATTGGTTACGGAAGATGGAGGCTACCAAGGATAGACCTTGTATCACATTAGCGCTGAATTCTCTCAGCTAATTCATAGATATAGTTTAGATCTCATAGCTCAGACATAAGTTCGTGCTTCTGTGCACTGAATACAGGTTACTGTGACAGAACAAAAAGAGGCATAAACTGGCCCTCTCTGTTACCACAGAAAAATAGGGCTCTTTTACTCCCTCATTAGTCCACTTGAAACATCCCGAAAGCACAATTAACTTCACTAAATCCCTGATACCAGAGAATTCTAGATTCTCAAGAGTGTCAAAGGAGATTATACCTAATGCTGCTTTTGTTATTTGAACCAGAATAGGGCATTACGAAAGAAAGTGAGGAACAATGTACTCTTCTTCTACACCTTGATGAGCTCTGCAAATTCCCCTCGCCCCCAAAGCCGCCTCTGTGGCATGCTTCCCTATTAACAATTGTCCAGTACAAAGAACAATGACATTGGATACTATTACTATTACTCTACTACTACATTGGAGCTTATTGGTCCTTCTGTGATTGCAGGAAGTCCAAATTGGCTTCCTCCCTGGTCCATTCTTTATTTACACTGTCACTAATGCTATGACAAATTCGTAGCTAGCACGAGTGGACCTCAGGACCACACAAGATACTCTGTGACAAAATTCCTGCTTGTATAAGTATAAGCAAGCAAATCAATATAGGTATTTTATTACTACCTACCGAGCTTTAAACAAATCCACACATACAGGATTGAAGCCATTTGAGCTGTACATTAAGTAAAATTATTATTATTATTAATTTGTTGTTCAGTACCTGTTTTTTTTTTACCATAGGAAGGTTGCATTATCCGGCTGCTGTAGAGTGTGCTGCTCTCAGGTAGTTAGTCTCACTTTAATTATCAACAAAGCCTAATGTTCTTTCCCTTGGTGTACTTATAGTAGTTTGGTTATAACTGCTCATATATAACAAGAATATCGGTTTCTATGACACAAAACTAAATTCTTTGCCAGTAACAATGGCACATAGGTTACTTTTAGCAAACATAGTTACTCATAGGATAAATACCTCTCACATTTAGAAAACATAGAGAACTAAACATCTGATCTTTATATTGAAGAATTTTAAAAATTATGTCTCCACACAAAAATAATTTTGATTGGAGACAAAAGTTTTGAAATTCCCCAATTTGAGTGAATATGACATTATAATAGTATGCATAAGCCATGAATCTCACCTTTGCGTGGAATAAGTTTTTTTTATTTTTAAATATACATTGCTGTTTAATTGATTTAAATTTTATTAAATCATTGTTTTTCCATTTAATTAATATGCAATACCTATCAACTTTTTTAATTAAAAAATAAATTTAATAGTAATTAAAATTGTTACACTAAGTTACTTTTAAAGAGTGATGATTTTAATCTGTGTGTGAGCATGTGAAATGGAATGTGTCATAATTAATATGATGAGGTTCAGTTGTAAATTACATTTAGAAGTGTGGCAGTAAGTAATGGCCTCTTAATTAGAAGGCATTAATAAAAGGTGGTTTTGTTTGCATGTCATTGGCTAAACCTGGCAGGTTCTCCTTGCTAAGTGTTTGCTGAGTACCGTATTTAACACTCCTACCTTTCATCCAGCTAAGCCACACAAGATAAATAATGAGACCAAACAAGACTAATATACTGTAATCTCATCCTAGCATTAAAACTGAAATCTGTTCACAAATATAGCTGATTATAAATTTAATAAATTAATATTACAAATTATTTTTTTTTTAAAAAAATATTATAAAATTACTATTCTTAACTAATTAAATCATTTTATGCTTTTCTCAATATTGACCCATCTACTCATGATCGGGCACAGCTGTACAAAAAGTTAACACAGATCCTCCAGCGGTCAACTGAGAAAACTTTGGACCACATCTGTCCTATCCGGACAAATCTGAAGCTTCAGATTTTCTCTGTTGAATCTCCAATTAATTTAAGCGAGCTCCGTAGAAACATTGGTATGATTGTATTGAATTTAGTGTCCTAACAATGGTTTTCCATTTAGAAAATCACAATTTCACTGATAATTGCAATTTATGACACCAAAATATATATTTAGTCATAACCATGAATCACAATAGGTAACTTGCAACAAATGATCACAATTTAAGCGCAGTGCAAAATATTTACCTGCCTTTTTTTATTCAAATTGCTCATTTATTCATTGTATGATTACTGCTAAATAACATAGCTCTTTCAAATAAACAGTGATATTACACCAAATACTACAAACGTGTTCTTTATCTTCACAGCTCTGTATTTAATATATCTCCATTGATACCCTTAAATTAGGAACACAATTTTTGGGTAAATTTACATCTCTGTTCAACATATATTTATTGGAAGAAGTAAAATTGGAGTACCCCTGTCTATGATGATAGATAACTTAATTTTATTCCCAACACCACTTCTACGAGTTGCAATAAAAGGACTCCATGATTTACTCATAATTTTCTTTTTCTGGGAACTGTAATAAATGGTGTAATGAAACCACAGTTATAACAGCTTCCTCAAGGTCTTTTAAGTTTAGCTCAATCAAGGAAAAAATTACCTCACTGATTGCATATGAAACATCGTTGGTAGCATTTTCAATTATAGTTTTCTCTGCAAAACAACATCTGAAAATTGACTATACATAGCTCCACTTCCTCAAAAACTATTCACGAATATTTGAAGTATCGTGAGAAATTCCATAAAAACATGACGAATGATGGACTATCTCTAACATTCCAATTGCTATTTCTTTTGTTAGTAAATAATGGTCATCTAGTTATTCACCTTCTTTTAGCTTAAGGGTTAAATATATTGCCTGTATTTCTGTTGTGCAACATTGCTTACGATCATTGTTTTTTACAATAAAAATTGAACAAACCTCTATTTTAGAATTTAATAATTTTTCCTGCAAAGCCTGTGATTGAGCGTTTTCCAAAAATTGTAATTCACTCCATACACAATTGATTGGATATGTCTTCGAACTCCGACACCCATTGTTCCCTTGCCAGAACAGCTGACCCGTCAAACTTATTGATTCAACACTGGATGTCATCGAATGAAAAACAAATGGAATGACCTTTTAATGGAACCAAACAAGAGCATTTTCAATTTTTGTTGAATTATAATCATCTGGTAAATAACTAGCCTCCTGTCTTCATTCAAAAGTTTCATGTTCCTCTCTCCTTTTACTTGATTCCACAATAATGCCTTCAATCAGTTCACTAACACTTCTCTTCTTACTTTCTTTTTATTCCACTTTTATTCTTTTCACAGTAGAGTTCAACAGTTTATTATGAACATTATAAGAGTTTTCTTTTCTCTCTATAGAATTCTTTTGTTGAATTCTTTTAACAAATAAATTTACTTTCCTGATTCCTCCCTAAAACATAAAATATCTACGACAAAAGAAAATTGATCAGGTGCGTTTTGCAAAAAATAAAATAATAAACTTAACTTGAACCTAATATTTGCAATAAACATTATTCGGAAATATCTGTACTTCAAAAGAAGTACACTATGACCAGCTCAACTTAACTCAAGCATTCTACTTGTCGTTTTACTTTTCATGTCCGGTGCAGTCATTACAGCCTTATATATTTATATCATAAAACTGATTAATGTGTAATAATCTCAATATTAACATTAAAAGATACTGTGTTACATTAATCTACATTATTATAATTCTACACAAACGCAGAACATATTAATCACAGATAATTTACCTGAAATAAAGTAAATGAACCCTATCATTCAATAAAACATTAATAAACAGGGAAATTACATAAATAAAGGAAAATTCTCTAATATCATTTAATAGAAAGCAATTTTTGTTGTTTTATTAAGATTTTTCAATCTGACTAACAAGTGATAATTTCGCATAAATTAACTGTATAAATTAGAATGTGCCTTAATTAATAACTATACTGAATAACTCACCAGTCCCAGTCATACACATTTGACACTGAATGATTGTATTAATTCAAGCAATAGCTAAGTAAGCAGGAAAAGTTAAGTCAATTAGACCTATGGGAAACCTAGGAAAAGTTCTATGAACATGGACTCTAAACGCATTACTGTGCTTGATTTTATATTCTAGTAATTTGTTTCGTTTTCTCCATATTTTTCTTTCTTATTTCGTTTATTATTATCATTTATCTTATATTTTTTTTCATTTTTTAACCTAGTATTATGAGATGTTTTAAAACTTTTTGACACATCTGTTCAACTGTTCTGCTACCTTACGACTCTTAACTTCAGTTGTTCTTTGATTCTAATATGAGGAAGACATCACATTTATTTATTTATATCCTAGTTCTCCCTGTGGTATTTTATTTCTTTTATTTTTTTACTGCGGAATTCGCAAACCTACCCGTCTTTAACTGAATCAAAAATTCTATAACACTTGGTATTCCAAAATGTCATTAGAAATTAAAGAATAGTAGAAAATACCATTATTAGTATAGTGTGAAGCAAATATCTCTTTATACACTACATTAGCGGTCTGTCCTTTAGGTTCATGGAAGAACAAAAGTTGGAACCTCTGACTCTTGAGCAAGTAAACTACAGTTGACCATGTGAGAAAAACTTGGTCTCACTAACTTGAATTCCTGCGTTAGATAATAATGCGATTTAGTTAACATCATTGCAAAATCGACTCTGAAAGGTCTTTGCATTCGCTTCAACGGAAACAAATAGGGACTCAGATTCACTAGTATGCATGGTATATACACAGACTCCCCAATATCACACCCAGTCATGATGTCGGCCTCTATGGTATATCTGTGCAGCGCTCGAACTCAGAGTCTTGTCCCGTTGCACAGTTTTGGAGTACTCACGTTTCGTAACATGCAATTTGTTACTGCTACTAAATTGCACCATAATTGGTGCTTCTACATTAAGTTTTTACTTATGAGCAGGCATTCCATGGAAAAGAAGATCAGAGTCCAGATATTCTGTTGGATCATGAACTGCTTTCTCATCACTAATCACTCTCTTTACTGACTTGTAAATTCTTTTCTCGGCATGATATAGCGTAAGAACTTGTTTGTTGATTTTTTCTCCCTGTTCATATTAAAGGCTGAGAATTGCTCATTCACCAAACTATTTATTCCTAATATATATTACATCATCAACTCTGGGAAACACCTTTTCAATGATGTCAAATACGCAATATAGTCATATGCTCAAATAAAATTAAAATCAACTAACAATACGTACTTGCAAAACCTGTGTATTTTCAAAATAAACATGTCTGTAAAGTTAGAAAAATACAGCTTAAATCCTCATAACTTCGCTTCTGCACTGAATTGTTAATCTATTTAGAGCCTATGTTTTAAGCTAGACATACAGAAATCGACTGTAAAAGTTTGAACTTGATATATCTTATGGTGGCTGAGTTTACTTGTGACAAACGTTTTTCCTTTAAACGTCCAAAACTTCTCTTCTACGATGAATTTCCAATCAATGCAGAGTCTATATTTTATATTAGACATACACAATCTACAGTAAATGTTTCAGCTTGATATATCTTTTGGTGACTGAGTTTACTTGTTAGTAACATTCATGCAAATTGTTCACAACTTCATAAAAATTTGGATACAAAATTAGTCATTAAAACAATAACCGTTAGAATCTTCTGGATATTTACTGACTTGATATAAACCAAACAGATACTAACTGTGGATCTATAAAAATTCATACAATTACTGATGTAAGGAGAAGTCTAACTAATAAAAATAATTAAACTGGGTGCAATTAAGTCTGCATTCTCAACTATGAAAGCAAATAATTTTTCAAGAGGAATAGAGTAGGTATAATTTTTAATGTGGGAGTAAAATAAGGCTTAAAATCATCATCCAAGTTTGACAACTGCGAAGTATACACATTTTTATTATTTTGGTATGTTAGAATGCTTTCAGGAAACGCAAGGAAACAAATAACTTTGAAATTAGGAAGATTTTAGTATGATAAAGAACAAGGCAGCAAAAATTAGAGGAGGTGAAAGACAAAAAGAAGGTAGACAAAAGAACAACGCAAGTTTATGAACCGCCTGAAAAATGTAGTACTGAAAAAGATTGAATCAAATTTTCCATTTCCCATTCTCATCTAAATTACCTTTGGTAGGTTCGCACCGATGTTCACTATATCGGTCAAGAACGATATATTGACCGTTTGATACAATAGTACTAAAGTGAGCCAGAGGTCAGCCAGCTTACCATCTTGAACGGGATTACAACTATAAGAAGGCAATCAAAGCAGTTCTTTCTTGAAATTTTCCCATCACACGCAAAAGTCAAATCAGCATTCACTTCTGAGTTGTCAGGAGCTTCATTACATTTTAAAGATAGTTAATTTCGATAAAAAAAAGTATTTCTTTATTTGCTGTGAAGGGGAATATTTCAAATAAATAAAATTATTTTTAAACTTAAAATGCTAAATTAATGAAGATAAAGCATATGCTTACACAAAGAATAAAACACAATATTAATTGGTTATTATTTCTAAGAAAAATCAAAAATGCTGGATAAAATAAATACCAGTACTAAATAGACGGTATTTATGATGAAGTATATTAATGTAACATATTAATATATTAAAATTAATTTTACTGCATCAGCTTTGTGTACTGATACGATTACATACAAAGACGATTAGTTCATTGAAGGGTCACTAAAATTAAATGCATATTTCACAGCATAAATAATATCACAACTAGAATACAAGATATATTTTTGAAAATACTCGTATTAACGATGAAGGATGTTTTCAGTTTGACAGATAATCACTTTTACTGTTATATGGTCACAAATTGGATCTTGTTGGTCTCATCAGTAACTTGAAAATTCTATAAAAGATGTTCACACTTCCCATATGATATAATTTCAAAGTATAAACCAGTTTTTTTCAAACTATTGGAACTGGATTAGTCCCTTCCATTCTCAGAACATTTTCCAAAACTGTTTTTCAAAAAAACTGTAGCTTTTAAATAGTTATTCAGGTAAGTTGTCTTGAATGTTTATATTTTATTAGCCATAGCATGTTAAGTTAAAAAACTGTCACAGACCACCACTATACCAGTTTAGCTGATTTTTACAAGAATAATCTTACTACCCCGCATACTGCTAAATGCCAACACTTACCTCCATTGTGTAAAGTTATGATCAGTCTATGTTAGACTCCATTCAACTAAATTAAAATGTTATTAAAACCCTCAAACAAATATTGTTACTTTTATTCATAAATTTGATTAAGTATACCAATATAAATATAGTAACAATTTATAACGTGGAAGAATTTTATTACATGGTAGTTAATTCTAACATTAAAGTAAGAAATAGAATTAAGTATCATACTATGAGTTTACTGACTCCTCCCTAGATATTACATTGCGGCATATGGGAACCTAAGAAATGAGCTTATACTCATGGGGTGTTGACTGTACGATGTGAATCCTCATTCAACCAGTAATGATCTTAAATCAAAACTCAAAAGAGTAGTTTTGTGAAAATCAACTTCACTCTTGTTATAAAACTTTTTACATAATGCAAATGTTTAAAAAGGGTTTGGGAACAAACTATAGAGCTATATAACTCCTAAGTTTAACTTAATTCATATGAACGACGTTTATGACTAATAGAATCTTTTTGACTTACAAATATGAAACTTCTGTTTCCTTTATGCATAACACCTATTCAAATTAATGATTATTTGATATATTGTTATGGAAAGTTGAAAATATATTATCAAGATATCGCTGCTGTTTTTAAAACTTAAGCTATAATTCTATTTGATGCCTTTTTTTTGTTTGGTTCACTTCTCTACTTAGCTGCTGTTGTAGTCGACTTGAACAACTTTGAAGCTGTGCATATTTGCACCCAATGCTCGACCAGATCCCTCTTGGCCTAATTTAAGCTATTCCTTTGCCCTTAATGTCTTTTTCTGTGGCACTAAGCCCAACTTAATTAACTAATTTCACTTCTCATTCATTTAAAACTTTTCTTACTCATCCTTTGATTTTTTTTTCTATTTCGTTTCTTTTATTTGCACTTCAGTTAAGACTTTATCACTCAATTAAATTATTTTCCTTTCTTTTGTTGCCAAAAACTTATTCGAGTGCTATTCAGTTAATTATTTAATTGAAGTTATTTAAACTGGAGCTAACTGGTTTTTTTTCCAAGGTCTGAAGAAATATTCAAGGTCTGACAAATCACAATTAGTCAGTTTATACATGTATTTACTTTTACCTTATTAAGAAACTACTTTTCTTTTTGAAACCATTTCTTGAGTTTAGAATATAATTCAAAATGTCTCACCTCTGCAAACTGGCTATACTAGGATCAACATGTTACTATATTCAACATTCTGGAAAATATAATCCGAAATATATACTTTCAGTTACAATTAGGATACATCAACATCATATCTGGATGTTTGTGCGATATTCCCTGTTACAAATGACTAATGAAAGTACTATTAATTGACTTATTGTCTAATCCTCGATTAGAGGGTACAACTAAACTAGAGCCATTCTTGACTGTTCTCGGGGTTGGAGAGATGGAAAACATACTACGTGGGTAGGTCTAATTTTAAATATACTGGATATAGTTACATCATTCAGTGTAATATTAACAGTAAGATCAATAGAAAAATGGAATTATTTAAAAAGATTTATATAATCGAATTTAATGCGATAACATTATCTGACTGATGAAAAAAAAATCATGAATGGATCGTGTTTGAATAGGTTCATAAGAATGGAGGTTTTCGAAATGTCTGCCCATTATTGGCCATAGAAAAATTTGAACGAACTCTTCAAGTGCCCATGTCCAATCCAAAAGCTAGTCTTGGTGACACAGTAAATGATGAAAAACACTCTTCTCTTTTCACCTTTGCCTTGTGTTTATAATAGCTTGTTACAGATAGCACTATACCGAAACTTCTTTTTACAGTGCACTTGTTTATGCAATTTATTTTATTGTATTAATAAAGTTTATTATATTCCATAGATTCCATTTGAATGAGAAAGTTTACATATTATTATATAAAATATCGAGCATTGGTAAGTGATCCGTCACGTTGGACTTACAAAAGTGCTGAGCTTTTTGGAGGTGTTGAAGCTAACTGGGGTATTATTGTACAGAAGGAGAGAAAGTACAATAGTTCTTAGGATGCAGTACTACAATCACCCTTAACAAATAAATAATTAATCCATTATGATTTCTGTCCAATTTGTATTGTAATTTATCTTATTAATATGGAATAAATAAAGTACTAGGATAATCTTCAATAGTTCCCAAATATTTATGGTGTTTTGACACTAAGTTAAATAACATACCTACTCTTCTTTGTCCAGAAATGATTATGGACCATATAAATTTTATGGACACTACTTGCTTAATAAAGGTTTTAAAATTAACAGTTTAGCTAAGATACCCAAACTAAAATAATATTTTGCCACCAGATTTGAATCAAACTTCAGATGTGTTCTGTTAAAAAAGACGTATCAAATTTTATATTAAATCTTTTATGTTGCCAAGTTGGATAAATTTGTTTAAAATATATTATTTTTTTTCCTATATAAGGAAGAAAAAACCAAATTTTTAATGAGTGAGGAATGAAAACAACGCCATTATTACAATTTCAGATTAGAATTAATCGACAGTGATGTTTTGAAGGCCTGAAACACTTAAATAAAATGAAAAGAAAGACACTTACTTAAAAAATGATATTACACCATTTTTGGAGTTACCAGAATTAAGTTCCAGGTATATGTGATATTTGTGGCCATAGGTGAGCATAAATTCATTTAACTTACAATTCAATTATTCCGCCTGAGATTTTTTTGGTGGTGCAAACGAACGAAGAACTTGATTTTGAAGGAGAGGAAAATAGCTTTAATTTGTATGTTATGGAATTACAATATGCGTCAACATAACGCCATTACTTAATATTTTAATATAATTGGGGAACATTATTAAGCCATTGCATTTATATTCTCTGTATGAGAAAGTATCAATTCTAAATTACTCATAAATATCAAATAACACATAGTAATCACAAAAAAAATATTTTTTTTTTAATATCCAATATTTTTAATGAACTTACAATTGTTACTGATGTAGTATTTCAGTAAAGTTATACTGCTACATTATTTGTATTTAATGGACATTCATTTCTTTGAGAAACTAATAATTTACATCCTTGCCAAATAATGCAACATTAAACAACATAATGTGATAGATTAATTCGTAGCGTCCATCTGTATATACCTAGAAAACATTAAACTAAAATTTCAACTGATTCTTAATTAAAACACTCAATAAAATTAAGAATTGTCGTCTAGATTTAAAAAGCTAAAAGTTACTGAGTATCACTATTATTAACAATGTATGCCTATTATAAAATAAAGTAAACATTTCTGATCCTTACTGAACTATTTAAAAGTAATACATTTTTCTCTAAGATGCAATAAAGGGCTAAAGTTACTTGCAAGAACGATGTTGCATACAAAGATGTGTAATCAAAGGCGAGAATTAAGAGGAATGAGGATGTGGGATAGGAAGCTGATGGGAAGGGTGGTACAATATTCAAGTCGTAAGCACAGACAGTGTAAACTCTCCCGTTTAGAAAAGCAGCCACCGTGTGCTGAATTTGTCTGCCTCTTTACAAACTAATATCCCTTCAAACTGGAAAACTTTTAACTCTTTATATATTTGCTATTCCTTTCTGAAACCATTATTTATTCGCAAACAAAAATAGCTTTTTCTTTTTTTAAAACTTTGCAATTTAGTAGTTTTCTTTTTCAAGCAAAAAAAAAAAGTCTTGTGATAAACATCTTCTTATTGGATTACATTCATATTGTGTTCACATAAGAAGAACATCAATCATTTATATGATTACGGATATTATAAATGCTGGCAGGTTTGCCCTATATAATTTGAGTCACAGTCGTTACAATTAATTCGATATACTATGTTACTATTTTGTAATGTATATTTTGTAACGGGTTATATATATAGTTCAATATAGACAAAGAAACATCGAGAAATCAAAAGAACACACTTACAGTCTCTAATTTTCGGTTTGAACCGTCTTCAAGAGAGATAAGAGAGGGAAACCAAGCGCACTGGAAGGGAAACCAAGCAAGAGAGGGAAATCAGTGCGCTTGGTTTCCCTCTCTTATCTCTCCAGAAGACGGTTCAAACCGAAAATTAGAGACTGTAAGTGTGTTTTTTTGATTGCTCTATGTTTCTTTGTCTATATTGAACTATATATATAACCCGTTACAAAATATACATTACAAAATAGTAACATAGTATATCGAATTAATTGTAACGACTGTGACTCAAATTATATAGGGCAAACCAGCCAGCATTTATCAAGCAGGATATCGCAACATAAAGCAGACATCACAGGACTAAAATAACATACGCTTTAGCAAAACACGCTATCACCCAAAAACACAATTTCGATTTTCAAAACCCCGTTATAGTCGATAAAGAATAACAATTGCGGAAAAGACTAGTAAAAGAAATAATCCATATAGAAAGAACCACAAACACATGCAACTCAAGAACAGATGTAATAAAATTCAGTAAAATATACACAAACATTTTTTCACAAACAAACAGACAAACGTAAGTACAAAGCACTTAATTTTGCAAAACCGTATAAAACAAGTAACCACTGGGTCTTCCAACACACAGCAAGTAACACAACAAAAATATAACCTCCAGAACAACGTCTAGCCCTAGCAACTGTCCGTTATTTATTTAACATGTAGAGAAGTTTATACAAATGGAAAAACACCAAGAATACACAATAGACTTCCCAGGTAAACAAATTTAAATCTCTGGAAATTTTTATGAATATAATACAAAACCAGACTGGAATTCGTAAATCCATAGTTTATCTTTTTGTTACATATTAGCAAACAATAGAACTGATGTAGTCGTAATAATTGTGCTCAATGTATTAATGTTTTAGCCCTGAGGAGGACATAAATATATGTCGAAACGTTAACGTAGAAGCGATTTTTATATCTAGACCGAAACCCTCAAAAAAATCTCAAAACCTTCATATATATATATATATATATATATATATATATATATATATAGAGAGAGAGAGAGAGAGAGAGAGAGAGTAATATTGTTAAGGAATAATTAGTGAAAGTATTTATCTAACACAGTTGATAACACTACGCAATATTCTCAGAGAGATGTGCTATCGATCTTATTCTTGTGATTAGTTGTGTATTGCATACTATACAATCATAGTTATGATAAACAACAATATCCATAAGATCATTTAATAGAAGAAGAGTAATGCATGATGGCACTGCTTTTTAGATGATGCAGCATACTATCCATTAATTTTTTAAAGACATCTAAGGGAGAAATGTTCCCGTAAAAGGAAGAAATGATTAATGTAAAACTATCAAAGTTATGGCCATACTCTTGGAGATTCCTTATATCCAAGATTAAGTTGGAAAAGCCGTGTTGACTAATTGATAAAAAACAACGTTTTGCTGTAAGAGATTACTTTGTGAAAAAAATGGATTTGAACACGAAATCATACCTTTCGCTTTACAAAAGTTTGATACTGCTGTGGTAAGACTAATAATACCATATGGATCGGTTGGGTCATATAAAAAATAAGCGTTAAAATTGATAACTGGATCAATCACTATTCATCATACTTCCAGAATACATTAAAATGATTTACCATTTAGATATTAATTTAAAAATAAATACAATTGTTTTATTTTGTAAAATAAGAAAGCCTCTATGGGGAAATGAAAAAAAAAAAAAAAAATAATGAAATACCACTGTGATTAGTTGGGTAAAAATTGGGAATTATGTCTAGAGTTTGCAAATGACAGGAAAGAGGCTAATAAACTACCACTTTAAATTAACTTTTTTTTCGCAGCACCTTTTCAATAAATATGATGCCAATCTCAACTCAGAGGCATTACCACTCCATCTAGTTCTAATTCTGAGTCTTATTGAGTGATGTCAATTTTTATCAATAAATATTCTACGCAGAGTTAGTATATCTATAAAGGAATGTTATTCATAATTTTTGTAAATTTTTTACTTTTCACAATATAATCTCATTATTCTTGCTCGTTAATGAATTACTTAAAAGTTTATTTCACTCCGTTGGCATAAAAGAGATATGAATAATAATTAAGATTCATTATACTGTTATTGTAAAACTGATTCAGTTTAATTAAAAATGTATTCATAATTTTTTTTCCAAACAGAATTAATAAGTAATAAAATTGAAATGCATATGTTCCTTAAAATTGTTTGAATAATAATTATAAAATGAGTTTTAAGGGGAACGGAATGAGAGTGACAGGAGCATTGAGAGCAAGCGACGGGGACAGCCAATTAGGCCTGGCAAACAAAGCAAACTATCGCCAGTGTATTGCTGTGGAAAGTTAGTGAGATGCTCTCTTGAGTGTAAAGCCCTCAGCCCAACAAGTGAGCAACTCCTTAGACTTGAATTCCTCTTGACTGCTTCGCTAAATGCCAGAGAGTATTTCAACCGACTTGCTTGGAATGCCATTAATGTATTTATAGGAAGTTTTCCTATTAATGAAGATTCCTATATCCAATGTATTGTGTCTATGATTCACAGAAGTCTGAAGCGAAGATTTAATTTAAAAAAAAAATATTAATATATATATACCATAATTAATAAAAAAAAATTAAGAGACTAAATAAAATAATAACACAAAGAGAAAACACATAAGAAATTACGGAAGAATTACAAGGAGAAAAGTCAGAAGAAAACATAAATTAACCTAGTCCACAGTTAATTAATGAATAAACCTTTTGGAATAATTTCATACAAGAAATAAACTTCCTTATCTAGTGTCATTAACGATAATAACTGATTGATTCGGTTAATATCCATCTGAGTAACAGCTTTGTTTTGCTCTGTTTTCTATGTGTATTTTGTCTTGTAATCTAAATGATGCATAATTTTGTATCATTCTAATTATCTAATTTGTGTTCTTTATTTATGCTTTATATCATTATTGATTTAATTTTTTTGGATTTCATAAATTTGTTATAACAAACAGTTTTTGTTCTTTTCATAGCAGTTTCTCACAATAAAAACATGAAATAAACAACAAATTCTAAAATGCAGGGATAAATTCAGAAATTTCACTATGTTCTCCTGACAAAGGCCTTGGCTTTATTAGGAGATAGACAATGAAGGACTTCATAAATCATTGTGTGCCAATGAAGAGGATAGGAAATTACCTTAATGATTTTAGTACCATTTTAGTGTTTCCACTATGTTTTAGAAGTTTGTATCTATAGATGTCTATATATTGTAACTATCGTGCGGAATCTAAATTCTGGGAAAGTCTTCAGTTTGTTCATTTGTCCTTTTCTTCTGGCTGCACCATTTCCTCTTCTGACGATGACAGTTAACAGGCTGCACATATTAACATTATCTAATGATATTTTGTTTTCTTTTTGATTTATTTCTCTCTCTTATCTAGTGTCATTAACGATAGTAACTGATTAATTTTATGGATATCCTCATATATGGTTACTCAATTACGCCTCATGTTTAGAGTGTATGTATTTTTTACATAATTTCTGTAATTTCCGGAATGCCTTCCTCGACTTTTCATTAAAACTATAAAGCTTATAACCAATATTCCTAGTCGACATGTTTCAAATGCACCACATTAATCATGAGGGCAATCATGACAATAATAGTGAGTTAGTCAATTTATATATAGAAGGTGGATTTGTGGATTTGTATAGGAATGTTTACAGGACAGCGCCTTCGGATCAGAGAGCATCATGGGGGTTAAGTTAGGTTCGTTAAACTCACCTCCTTTCTACCTCCCTAATCTGGGTCGGCCTGTGGGAAAGCATTTTTAAATTTCTACAAGAATTATTAAGTTGGATGTTTATGGATGGCTGCATTTCATGAATTATCGTTATTTCAATTATTTAGTAAAACATGGGGCGTTATTTAACAATGTATGTTTAAATGAAAGACTACTTCCAACTTTTACAAATATATTTGTAGTTAAATAGCAGAACAGATTCTGCATTCACGAACATTTACAATAATTGCTCTTTTTTCTAACCATTTTATACATGTATAGGTGGTAGAAATAACAAATTTCCAAGAAATATACTGGAGGCAATAACATATAGTAATCTAACAAACAAAATACTATATTCAGGAACTAACTATAACTATATTATAAGAAAAAAACATAAGCTTTCAATCTTGTAGGTCATCCTTAGTTAAAAGAAGCAATTATTAAAAAAGTTCGTGAATGCAAAATCTGGATTCCTGCTTATATACATAGATGAAGATCTGATGTGTATATCTATGGTTTTTTCTATATATATATATATATATATATATAACACATCCAGATGAGGTCAGTTTCTTCCACTTCTAATCAAACTCTCATTGCCAACGTTTCGATTTTATTCAAAATCTTTTTCAATGGCAAAAGTAGGAATATTTGAAAATGAACCAACCATTCCAAATTATAAACTAAAACAATATGGAAGGTTAAACTTTCATATTGTTTAACATTCCATATTGTTTTAGTAATGTAATTTGCTAGGGACAGCTGAATTTTTTTTGTGGATAGGTTTCTTCTCATGAAATTTAATATTTCTAAAAGTGGATATTTGGTTTGAAAACAACGGTTGAGATGATCAGTGATTCTTGTCCACGCGTTTCAATTGTCTCCTGCAATCATTTTCAAGACATCAATATGGGTGGATATAGAAAGGGAGAATATGGGTGGTGTTATACACTAAAGAGTGTTATATGGGCGAGCCAATTTATGTCTTGAAAATGATTGCAGCAGACAAACGAAACTCGTCGACAAAATCACCAATCACCACAACAGCTGTTCTCACAACAAATAATCCATTCATAGGAAGGTTAAAGTTTATGAGAAGAAGCTAACTATTTCATGAACAGAAAGTACTCAGGAATTATTCAGCCGTATTTAACAAGATATATATATGCAGTGATGTCATTGTATATACACATTATTTTAAAAATTAAAAAAAATCATTATATATGAAATAGGAAAATAAAGAAAATATAAAATCTTATAAAGTAATTTTAGGTCAAAGAACAAGAAAAAAAATGTATATCAGTGGTAGAAAGAAAACAAAAAGAAGAAGGTTTAAGTATAGGAACCTGAAAGACTGCTCACAGACACGTGGACAATTACAGAATCTCAAGAGGAACCGTATAATAAACTACTTGAGCACAATCTGAAAAGCAATAAACGATCTAATTGGACTTTACCAGGAAGAACATTAATCAAACTATCAAAATTATGATTAATAAATGCAGACTTCATAAGGTTATACTTATTAATTGACTTTTTTTAATATATGGTTTTGGCATGTTCCCAAATCACAGAGTGGTTAAGCTTATTTGTAGGTTGAATTAAACCACTGGATAATTATTTTTTTTAATACTGTTTTGAAGTTGTTTAGTTCTTATTTTAGGGCACTTACTGGTTTGTCTAAAAATAACTGATATTGTAATGAACACAGGGTATTTTGAAAATACTATCTTTCTTTTTGTCGAATGCTTTATCAAACATAATTCAAAATTATGATACTATTAAGTCACATTACCAAGGGAGAATTTTTTGATAAATGTATAAATGCTTGCAACAAATCGTTTAAGGTTTATAACACGTAATTTGTTAAGGTTAAATATTAGTTGGACTTGAGTTAACTTGTTAATTAGTATTGTCAAGGAAAGCCTTTGACTGTTTTAACTTTGCACAATATAGTAGATAGTATTAATTTTATGCTCCAATAAAATGTTAATAGAAAGCTAAAAGCTCTAAGAATAATCTCTGTAAGAAGATCTTCCTAGGGTAATAATATTAGAAGAGAAATTATGAATACTATTACCCAAATAAACTGACTTAATATACCAAATTTCAACTCAACATCATTTTTTATTATCAAAACAACAAAAAAACGTAGTGTTCAATGCCTATGAATTTTAAAGGAATGCATTTATTCATAGAATCTAACATTTCATTAAAGGTAATAAAAGCAATTACAACATCAGTCTCCATTGAAATACAAAAGCATCATCAATATGACGAAACCATTTAGCACTTTTGGAAAAATAAAATTCTCAAAAATTTAAATTAAAAAAAATCCTCATTAAGATTATTTAATTCAGAAAAGAAGAGTCTCCTGGTTGTTTGCAAAAGTTATTATTACAATAAAAAGAAAAAAAATAAGACACAAAGTTTAAAAAGACTTAAGGAAATAAATACAGAAAGAAAAAGGGTGACTGCATGGCTCTTATTTTAGTTTTCAGAAATTTAATCAAACCATTAAGTATGTTATTAAAAAAGCTCTCAATAACAGAAAATATTCACAGCATATTTTCAATTTAAATGTTTGTTTTATAAGTTTGTTAATAAAGACAATCATTTGTCTAATGTCTGAATCTGAGTAGAAACCAATTGAAGAGGTTATATACTCGTATTTCACATGAAATATTTAGGACTAACACCCAATACAGCTAAATATTAAGAGGGTCCAAAATTAATTTTATGTCTTACAGAACCGCACAAAAAAAGTGTATAGAAAATCTATTTACTATATAAATAAACAAATATAAAACACATTTAGGTCTTTAATGTTGTTTAGATACACGTTTTCTTAATTTTTTAGGTATTTTTCTTTGGGTAAAACAGATTAAAATACTTACCATTGTTTCTTATGGGAAAAAATGTTTCAGTTCTCGAACAAATCGGTTTTCAACCAACAAACTTTAACGAATTATGATCGACAACCGATGTAACACTGTATATATATCAATATATATATATATATATATATACGAAAAAATTTCGTATATAAGACAAAATTGAACCAAGTGGAAACAGACATCCAGTTTTTAAAAGCATTAATTGGAGAAAGAAAGCTCCCAACTTTTACAAATATATATATATATATATATATATATATAATATATATCAGGGATTTTTTCCTGATTGTTTCAATGGACTAACCTTGTTGTTCAATCAGAGTACAGAGTTCAGTTACCGTTATTGCTTGTTAGAATTAGGAATATTTCCTTTACTTTAAGATTAATGGAGAGGTTTTTTTCTTTAATGAATAAAGTCTTTAAAATTTGTAGTTTATATGTATCTTTATATATATATATATATATATATATATATATATATAATGTATTTTATATATACATAATTATGAAAACAGAGTCATATTTGTTTCATGAGATTAATTTTGAAAACTTAAAAATAATTATGAATTGCTATTACACATCCAACAATATCTATCGTCTACTGCGGGGAAAAGGAAATTAATATATGATGTAAAGTGAGTCTAATTTTAGATAAAAGATATAAGCAATTAATAACGATGATAGGGTGAAAATAGATGCAGCAATGTTCAAATAACCAAGGGCGAATTATAACTCAAGATATATAACTGCAATGATTGCTATCGCAGAATCCGTTTTAAATTATTTATATCAAATGTATCAGTATTAACGAGTTTATATGAACAAAATGAATGTATATCAATGCAATTAATTGATGTTTTGAATAAGTCAGAATCTATTGTATCTGACGGATAAATGTAAATTAGTATCGAGTAGACAAAAGCAAGTAGGTTCAAAAGAACCGAAAAAAAAATATAACTTAGAATGTATGAAGGAACCATAAATTAAATAAAGATGAGTTAAGAGAGAGTGCTAAGTGAATGCCGTCTGGTGAGAAATCTCCTGAACCTAATTGTCTACGGAGTTGAAATCGATGCTGCGCAGTGCAGACTGCCCATGTCTCCACCATTCTCAACACATTCCCATCCCAGTGTTGCCAATTTACTCATTCAGTCCCTAGATCTAGTGTTTTTGCCTTTTCCAATTTACTTAGAAAGTTATTCGTTTTAATCAACAACTTTAAAAGAAAAGTTCAATTAAATTTTAGTTTTTTTTAATTAAGCTAACATAAATATGTTAATGTCTAAATCTTTAGTGTTTTTATTGTTTAAGTTTACCTAGCCTTTTTTTCAGATTTTCTTATACTTGTAACAGTTTTTGTTTTTTAGTTATCTGATGAATGGCTTATGGCACTGATGGATATCATAACTTTTTCATACAAAAGTTAAAAATATACAGAAGTAATGTTGTTTCAGAGCGTCAATTGTTTTAGTGATAAGCAAAATATCGGATCATAAAACTTTTGAGAATAGAGGATGCATAAAAAGGTAAGGGTGTCATTAGATGTTTTAAGAACCGTAATCACAACCGATGGCTATTTCATAAAGACAAAGGCTGTAAGATCCTCGATAATCTTATTCACAAAAAAATCAACCATTTTGTAAATATATTGTGTCTATAGTTCAGTGTAAGCATGTTATATTGCATAAATAGTCATTCCCCTAAGTAAATATTTAATGAGTAATGTCAATTTCTTCAACAAAAGTGTTTTAGGAACAAAAGCATCATCAGGAAGAAAATATGGTCCTTATGATTAACTATACATGGTATCCCATCATTTATTGAGTGTGCATAATTTAGCATAATACGTTATGAATTTGAAATTATGTTTTTTTATTAAAAATATATCATTGAATGCATAAATTGAAGTTTCAGCACAAGAATGTAATCATAATAAATATATTTTAATTTTATTTGTTTCACAATTTGGTTCGTTCTTTACAAAACATGACTAACATCTATTTTTACTCAGCTATTTATTGATTACAAACGCAAGCTATTTTAGAAGTAACAATTATCACAACATTGTATGCATATCTGAATTAGTATGTGGATTTCAAAGATAAATAAACAATTGATAATTGCAGTAATTAATTTTATGTTGATGAAATATCATACCTGTCTGAAGCATATAAACTAAAAACATGTATGAATTGTTTGTGAATGTCTTAATCCACATTTGGAAACATCATATAAAATCAGTTTTTAAAGAATAGACTCATGAACTTCATAGAACACAGGGGTTGTGTATGAAGAAAAATGACAGCATGATTACATAAGGCCGTGCTGTAAAAATGATCTGCAATATATGTATTTGTAGTACAATTTTCGTACTCTTTGTATCTATAGAAATATCTATACTGGTGAAAAAAAGGTAAGCCTCTAAATAACAATGAAAAATTTCAGAACAATGTAGTTACACTATAATAAGTGTTTCTTCTTTTTGTCTTTATTGAAGATCGTGCGTAATTGTTATAATTATCTGTTTATTACATCTATATATTAATAATTTGTTCATTTTTTTTCCTTTTTTCCAGAATTCCCTTTTATTTTCACTTTAGTTTGATAAATAAAAATATTTGATTTTTCTTTGGTTCATTTTGATATATAGCTTTTTACCTGCGACATATTTTTGATGCTGTGCCAATTCATATATATATATATAATATATATATATATATATGATCAAACCACAATATAATGAATTGGGGAAAAAAGACTAAGATCTTTCAATCGTAATAAGCGGTCTTCGTCAGAGTCAACAACCCAACCGACTTGGGTTTTTAACTCTGACGAAGACCGCTTGTTACTGTTTAAAGATCTTAGTCTTTTTTCCCCATTGCGTATTGTGGTTTGATCATTGATTGTTATTTCACATGTTTGTTTAAAATATTGTTATCGATTATATTTATATATATATATATATATATATAAAGGAAGACATAGAGAGAGTGAGAAGAGAAAAGAAAGAGAGGGATTGACGGAGAAAGAGTGATTATTTTTGACAGTGTAAGTCATTTTTATATGTAGTTTATTTTGAGGCTAATTATTTACTTAAAACATTGTTTTCTCTGAATAATTTATTCAGTTATGGATGCAATTAAAAACTCAAATTGGTAACTAATTTAAGGCAAAGGATCCATTAAAGATAACAGTTGTTTGAAGATTAAGGGCTCACTTCTCTTTGATCTACAAAGGTCTTTATTGCTTGTTTTGAATAAAAATAAATTATCTAGGGTCCCTTTTAAAGATGATTTAATTATAATTCTTTTGCTATTAATTATAAAACAACATTGCGTTAAAATATACAGCTGAAACAATCTGCTAAAATTTTAATTAAAAAATAACTACTGGAATGGTTTAATCAACTTGTCAAGGCTATGCTTTTGTTGTGCTTGTCAACGGGTAATAAACGATTCAGTGTTAGAGACCAATGGTCTATAAATTACAACTGTATACCTCAGTTATATTGTATTTTTCTTGAATATTCCTTTTTAATTATATATTATACCTGGATAATGCAAACAATTGACATTTTTAGAACAGAGTAACAGAGGAGTATTATTAGATTAATAATATTCATTATTTTCTAATTGCCTTCAACATTTTAACAATAGAATCACAAGTTCATTTCTAAATGAACTTATTCTGATTAAATATGTAAAAGAATAGGGGTCTTTGCTATAATGACCTAATGTCTTGTTGTTACTTTTGGAATTAGGTCCGCTTTTGAGAAGTTACATTGAAGGAACTGACTATAGCTCATATCCATTGTATTCTTTGGAAGACACACTGTGTACATTGAAAATAGAGTAGCCCACTATTTAAATATATGCTACCAAACTGTAGTTGTAAGTGTGAAGGAACTTGCTAGTTTATGTGAATTTCTTATTTTGATTGGAGATCCCCGATCTTAAGGTTTAAATGCTTTTGGAAATCAGTGGTTAAAAGGATACATTGAGCTCAACTTGTTGAGACCATTGAATTCAAGGATGCTCGGAACAGCTGATTTGAATAGTGTTATCAAAAGATAATTTAATTATGAAAATGCTATCTTGAACATTAGTTTTCAAAACTTAAAACGCTTCATTTTTATTGTCCAGAAGTTATTTATAAACTACTGAAAGAAAATCTTAGTAAAACTCAAGTATTTTGACAGAATTTTTTTCGCATATAATGGTTTTCGGTAAACATTACATGTTTTATAAGAATGGTAATGAAACTAGTAAAGCTAATGGCATTTCTTTAAAATAGTCTATAATTTAAAAATTAAAAGTAATGGGATAGTCTAACATCATATTATTAGAAAAATCTGTCATATCTACTCAATTGTCGTTGTTGACGGTTTCACACGTTGTGTATCTTCAAGTAGAAGACGCGCCACGTACAAAAACGCTCAGGCCTCTACGACAGGGTTTCAGGAGTTATGGCGGACATGCATAATAATATGATGATTACTATTCTTTGTGCTACTAATAATATGAATGAATAAACTAATAATTCCTCTTAGGTTCTTAAAACAAAAGTTACTTTGTTGTTTATCAATCTAGTTGTGAAACCAAGTAAGAGTTTACGCCTACCTAATAGGGAAAACTAATAGCTCCTTAAAAAAAAAAAGTAATTTTAATTTTTTAGCCAAAGAAACATAGAGAAATCAAAAGAACACACTTACAGTCTCTAATTTTCGGTTTGAACCGTCTTCAGGAGAGATTGACAAAGGTAGATTTTATGAGGTATTGTGTTATAAATGGAATTAATTGTAGTAACTGGGACAAAAACACATTTTTCATATATTCAGTCTGTCTGACATTGATTATAGGTATGGTCAAGTGGTATTGTATTAGCCTTTAATATAATGAATTTTAAGTTCTAGTAGTAGTTATGACACCATATTCTTTTGTGTTGTATATATTAAAACTTCTTTAGCACCCATTGAAGAGGTATTGTAGACACAGATATCATGCTTTATAGCTTTAGATATGTAGTAAGGTCTGAGCAATAAATCATTGGACCAACACTTTAATAGTAATCCCCATGTAATGTTAATCAGGTAATGTCACAGCACACAATATAAAAGTAGTTACACTTGTACACAAAAAAAAGACACTATTTTTGATCAGAGAAAAGTATTGAAGAAGAAAAGTTGTTCTATAAAAATTTTTTAAGAAATTAATCGTTACAATGTAGTGTAGCTTTTAAGAGAGTACATGTTATAATAATGGCCTACAACTACGCCAAACCTTGGCAGTGTAGCTATTTGGTGATGCACTGACAAATAGAAACTGGCTTCTTTAAATATTATAGAAGAATTTAATACAATGAATTAATTTTTTTTTTCAAATCTATAAATGCCTCGCAAAAGAACAGCTTCAACGTGGCAAATTCAAATTAACATATACAATTAAAACGTTATTTTTATCGTAACTAATCGTACCTCAATAACAGCATGCATAAATATTTTTATTTTAATTATCATCTATGGCTGTTAACACAATCAGTAGTGAAATGTGATATATCTGAACAGTACGTACGACCAAGGATTAAGGGATGATAAAGCAAGTATGCGTGACTGAGGCAAAGATTTCAGTGACTAAAGTCTATGCCAATCAGGTATTCCCTGATGATTTGGTTAGGAACAGTATATACCTCCATCTGACGATTTCCATTATTGCTATTTAAAAATCCTACAGCACACTATCTTTATTTGGGGTACATAAACCCTCAACAATACACTTTCAATAATCATTTTTTTTAGTGACGTGATAAAAAAATGTAGAAAAAGTATTTTTATTAAATAAATGATAATATGTTCTATTAATCATCACTTTATCAAAATCACCGTTTATGGGGTGATAGGTTCAAATATACCAACTGTTGTATTTACATCACAGATGTAAGTATGCCATAAACCACTTATTCATTTCAATAGTACGCCTAAGGTCTGGAGCAAAGTAGAAGTACAGAATCGCTTATACTTAAAATACATGAGCATAACTATGAAACCGTGGGTTGTTTATGATTATGAACAGCCTCCAGAAAAACTAAATAGAATAGATGTATCATATTAAGTTTTCAGTTCCGTTTTGGTTAGTTTACGCTAATATTTAGCTACAAATTAAAAGTAACTTCAAAAGGTCTTCTTAATCTGTCAAGAAGTTTGGTTTATGGAGGAAATTCATATTTCTTACACAACAAAGTTCTTGACTTCATAAGATTTTCAGCGGCAAAGTTCTTCCGTTCAACCTCTTAAAAAACCCCTATGATTGGTAAACTAATTAAAAACTGATTAAATAAAACAGTTGTAAAATACTATATATATTTCTAATTAATTATTATACAGTACACTTATATAACATATTAAAAAATAAAAATTTATATTATGCTACGTAAAACTTACTGTTTACTTGTAATTTGAAACCACTTAATTAACAGTTTTTTGGATGTCATATATAATGTTTTTTTGGTTCACTTTTTACCTTAGTATAATATATACTTACAAATTACTTTGTCAAACTGATCAATCCTAGGATGTTGCTTCTTACATAAGCTGATGTAAATCACCGCTTCCACCTAGCCGATTTCTTTGTTTGTTTGTATTCTAAAGTGTGAATACATGTTTATACAAAAACGTTGATAATAATATTATAAATAGGTTAGAATTAATAGACTATTCTAATTTAAATATCAATTTAAAATTATAATAATGCAGTTTCTAACTAATCATTCATTAGTTGGAGTATTATCTTTTATGAATGTATTACACTAAACAGCTCACTTTGATCACTGTGGATATTCTTACTCTGTACCGTTAAGAAGCATATGGTTTTTAAAATTTCTACTGAATTACTGCGTTGTTTTTCATGTTACCTCTAAGCTTTCAAATTGCTTAAACAAATGAAACATTTTACAATAAGTTTATTGTTTATTATATTTCTTTTTATTGTTTTATCATTTATTATATATTTTTATTGCTAATTTTAATATTCAGTAAGTAATACCACCCTATAAAATATACAATATACAACAACCTATTCAATAATATTGACAGAAAAGGAACTGTAAAAATCACTATCGGGATTTTAATTGCCCACAATATTAATTATGAAATTTATTTTTCCATTTTGAAACACATTCCTTGTGAATATATTTATATATAATCTATAAAAAACACCAACCACCATTCTAATTATACAAAAAAAAAGTATATATGCCTCATATTGAATACAGAGTTAGCTTGCATAAATTATTTTGGATATTGTGCTATTCTCTTTATTCTCAATGAACACATTATGCCTTGCTAGCTTTCCACTAGAACTTTCAGTGAACCTATTGCCCGTAATTGCCAAACTTTGGCAGCTCGTAAACTTATTTAATACAATATCCTCTGAGAAAACCTCCTATTACCATAGAATTTATTACCAAAGTTTCATTTAATTTATTAAATGTCAGTATCATTTAGTTTTGTCAAACATTCAAAAATTCATCTAAGAAGATACTAACTTATGAATTATAATTTATTATTGTTATTGTATCTTAAAGTGACATGTTTTGTTTTCAGTCGTCATAAATTAAGCTCTGTATATACGTATTTTTTCCACTTTAAGGGCAATAAATTCTGTATTACTCAGACGAGTTCTGTATAGCAGTTTCCCATAAATATGTACATATAATTACTATTTACATTTACTAAAATCTTAACAGTACACTCATAAGCACTGTTAGTTAATCGCAGTTTTAATAAAACAGGCGTTTTACGGAAATGCATACATCTGCAAAATACTATATGTACATATATGAGCTCCAAAGTATTTACAGGCTACATAAACTTAAGTTAAACTCTATCAAGAAATATTACTGAAACTAAAAGTAACACCAACCAACACTTTAGAATATTAAACATTTTAAGCATTTATATTTAAAATACACAGTTGAAAAATACTGTGGTAATAAATATTTTTTTCTCTTTTTTCCCAATCCAAAATAAAAAGTTCTTGTTCACTGCTTTTATTAAGTGAATCCATGTTAAGATAAAACGATAAACATATGCTTCTGAAGGTTTCTTTTGGTTGAACTGAAAGATCAAAAGTTCAGACAGTCAACATACTAGGCTTACAAATAATTCCTTACTGAACTATGGAATGTATTGGGTTGCTCTTAGGTATTCATTTAACAAAAGGTGTAAGGTTGAGCTCCAAGGAAAGTAAAGGGTGCCTTGTGTGCCTTTGGATCTATCTTCATGGAGCCTAGTAACTTTTCCTTATGGTTAAAGGCTAACGGGGTTTTGACTCCCAATCCCATAGTGTTAGGTGAACTACCGTACCGAAGGAATACATGGCACAGGGAGTGTGTGTCCACATTGTAGTCTCTGGGATACTACTCTCCCAATAGTATCCATCTCCGAGTATGGGGCTTTGCTCGGGGTGAACTTTTGTTCCCCACATCTGGAAATGCTAACTAATTTTCCACCACTCTACCTGCATAATAAAGCAATGGTGAGTATGGGTGTGCAGAACTTAGAGAAGAACCAACAATGGATAAAGAGCACCTGTCTGGGGCTCATCAGAGAATCATAAATAAGTTTAACATACTTTCGTTTGATATGATCGCTGATGGCATCGTCACTGAAACTATACTGTTTAGAAACTTTTTTCTTCATATACATGTAACACTCACAAATAGGCATCAAGGGAACCCAGTAATAAGCAGGTCTCTTATAATAGTGATGACTCGGTTATGGAGTGACACAGTGACGCAGGGTGATTCATAAAGTATCCTAGGAGGCCATAAAGAGATCAAAGGAAACGAGGACGCTGATAAGCTTGCCACAAAAGCAGCTATCACCTCTTTTATAGGACCGGAGCCTGCGCTACCTATACACCCCATGGTAGGGTTAAAGTTGACGTGACAGAAAGCTGTCACTTTAAGAGGATCAAAGCTGATCCTATTAAAGTTGGCCTCTTAAGAGGATTAACAGAGTGTGGACTATGTTAGGAGGCATAAGAAACTGCAATCCACATAGTTAGAGACTCTACTGCGCTAGGAGGCCGTAGACAGTTACTTCCGAAACCGAACATTCGGGGCTTTGACCCCACTCCATATCTTAACAATTTAGCGAATAGAGCATAACTCGGTAACAGTTCTAGACACTTATTTGAGCGGTTGTACCAAAACATCCAATTAAACAAAAAGACCGTAAGGGGTGACCATTTATAGCCCTCAAGGGATTGTTTCCTTTTCTATCTATCTATCTAGTGTAATGTTGGAACAGTCGCTGCAGAAGAAGAAATAACCAATTATAAATATATACGTTCATGGTTTTATATATATATATATATATATATATATAATAAAGATTTCACATAAAAACGTGAAATAACAATCAATGATCAAACAGTCTCTTGTGGTTTGATCATTATATATATATATATATATATATATATATAATTACAATAACACGTGATGCAAATCTGATGGATAACCACAAGAAAATAAAAAATGTGCAGACCCAAGGAGAAAGAACTGAAAAACTTATGTACCTTGTTGATTTACCTTTTTATATAATATTCGGTATAATAATGATCTTTTGTTAAACGAACAACAATTAGCTAAGGGAGGAGACTAAAAATTAACAGAGAAGAGTAACCAAGTGTCTAGACTGTAGACGGAAGGTTGTGACTTTTAACTAAGAGAAAGGATTTGTTAATACCCCCATGGGAAGTGGACAGGATGAGGGTTGAAGCTAGACTGGGTTAACCATCCCTCCTTGGTAAGGGCTAATAGGGTCAGAAGGGCATGAAGGGAGTGTGTAGATTGGTTACTGTAGTGACATCTAGTAGAGACAGCAAGAACTAAAGCTGCAGACTTGCAGAGTTCAGCTGGTACCGGGCATACCACCTAGAGTCAGCTAATCCCCATCACCTTTCTATCAGGACCTCAAACAATATTTAAAATTATCAACATTTTTAATTTAAAATTATTTCTCTGATTGCTATAATTTTGGAAGGATGCTGATTTTAATTTTCAATTAATTTAATTTTTTCCAATTAATTACAAATATATAACTGCAAATACAATTTGATTTATATTCATATTTTTACCTCAAACAAATCGCAAAAAATATGCATTAATTATTATAAATTATTAGTTTTAATTCTCTTAAGTAATTAATTCTCTTTAGTTTTTACTCCATACATAAACATCAGCTTTTGAAGTTGTAATTAAAATATTTCACCAAATAACATTTTCATTCAAATTACTTCCACCAGCAACTTGACATTATTTTATCCGGTAAGGATAAAGATGTTATACAAATTTTAAAACAGAGATATAAATAAAACATGTGTGTTTGATATGACAATTTTGAGGGAATGTTTCTATCCATTTCTTCAATGATTGATGCAGTTATATAACAATACAGATCATGGTTGTCATATTTACTGACAGTGGGTTAATTTTACATCCAACAGGTATTCCAACAGTATAATTTTTTCTAATACTTAACGTGTTGTACCTCATTGAAAATCTGGTGTCAGCAAATTATGCTGTAAAACTCTAATCTAATTAATTTAATTTTAATTAATCAATTTTAATTTAACATTTAATTTTAATTAATTTAATTACTCTAATTTAATTAATTTATGCTAATGATATGAAAATTATATTGATTATTGTTATGAAAATGTTCTCAATAACCAAGCGATTGGAATGCCTTCATATTTTTAATGCAATCCTCTCTTCTATTGAATAACGGAATTTCAACTTCTCCTTGAAGTTACACATTGGAAATAACACCATTTAATGAAGAATAAAAAGCTGTTACAAATGTTATCCAGTATTTCATTAAAAATGCTATCCCAGTTAGAATAGTTTGTTTTTGAGTACAGCAGCTTATACTCAGAGGAGGGTAGGTGCTGGAAAAGGGAAGTTGATATCCATCATCTCAGAGAGTGAACACAATGCTTATTAAAAACTCATTCATTGCCGACTTCATAATAAATATATAAGATAATATCCTAAAGATAATATGATTTCCAAGTACAGCGCTATACAATGTGGATTACTCGCATTACATTCGCATTGTTGTAGCCTAAGTTGACTGTCCTATATAATTTTTCAATATCAGTTAATTATTAATCACTAGTTCATTATTTTGCCAAATATTGTCGTCCATCTTACTAGTGTTAGCAAAAATCATGTAGATTTTCTTGTACTTAATTGAAATTTATTGCTTTTATTTGACGAAAAAAACATTAACTTCTCCTCAAAATGGTAGTTTCATGTTTAATATACCAGTCTATGTTATAATTACTAAAGTTGAGCAACATTAAATGAGTTTTATACTGTCATAGCTGACACCATGTACACGAGTACCCAATTATTAGTCGATACCATAATACAAATGGTGCCAAATCACATATGAGCCACACATTCATTCTATGTGAAGGGCAAAAGATGTCAAGAAGTAAAAAATGTTCCATAAAATCAGTAACATACCAGAAAAAGTATTGACAAATGCCAATTTCTGAAACAAATTAAGGTAGTCATGAATAAACTATACCTGACATGAATGTGACCAACATTAAGAGTCACTATTCAAAAGAGTCGGAAAAAATTATTATTTTGAAAAAATATAAAACTATTTGCTAAGTTGCAGAATATAACTAATATTAATATTAGTTCTTAGCTAATGAAATAAAAAAAAATCTAAGATAAATATAAAGTTGTTATGCAAGTTTAAATATTTTCACAAACAGAATTTTGATAATAAAATGAAATATATATTACAATTGGAATCAAATGGTCGAAAATTTGTCAAATAAAATGGTAGAATTCATGAGGAGGAATTCAAAAATTAAGTTTACACACAAAGGAGCTTTATGTCAAAACGAACATCAACACTAAAAGCATATCTGAATAGGTAAGTATGTTTTTTAGATGAAAACCTGAAAAATACACTATGTGTGTTAGAAACGTGTTTTTAGTTTTAACATAAAGCTCTTTTGTGTGGATAGGTAATTTTTGAAAAATTCCCATCAAGGAAATACCACATTGTACAAGTAAAGAATGGTACAATTCAGTTTAGTAAATCTTTGATTTAATATTTCTGAACCATTATATTTTTGAAAAATCTGTCATAGACTATACAATGAATATCATGGATTGGCTAAACTCATTGTTTCCTTAATGATTATGCAATGTGAATTTCAAATTTTGTTTTTACGTATTATTTATATGTATCTTGTCAAATTTCAAAAAAAGAAAACCATGATTTAATAAACATATATCCATTTTTTTATAAAATGTGATTTGAAAGCAAGAAGGCATTTTGAAAAATTTAATAGAAGTTTAAAAATCTTTTACAAAGAATTAAATGAATTATATACGTATTAAAAGTGTGTTTTCTTCACAGTAATAATTTGATATTATATATTTTATATAGCCTTTAGTGTAAGACTAGTTAATATGACCCTCTTGCCACAAAAACAGATATCTAATCCCACTAGGGTTTTTAAGACCTATTGGAGGGTTAAAGAAATTGAATGTAATAAAAGGAGCATATAATACAACAGACGACATGTAGCCTTTCTGGGTCAGGAATACCTTTGGGTGTCGTGTTCTTTCAATTAAGATTATGAAATTTTCAAATATATGTCAAAACATTCACATAATATTGGTCGATACACATTGGTAGATATACTATATCTACAATACACAATTTAATCCATGATTCTTCAATAAATATTTTAAAAGCACTGTTTTAAACAATTAAGGTCAATCCAGCACAGAAGTAATAAATCATTGTACAGTACCTATCCAAGTTTCAAGAATTGTTTTTCTACCCTTTATAAAAGAACTATTTAGTTTATGGTTTATGAAGTTAACTACTCCAAATTAATTTTTAAGTTTTTTATGTAATATAAGTACACTTTCATTTAGTCTAAGTAAAAATATTAACAATAATAAAATTGATTTTATTTTGTTTTAATCATATACACGTTTTTTGTCATTTAATCATGGTATAATATCAAAGCTTAATTTTGAGCATATTGTAGTTTGCAGACTTTAACATATCAATCATAAAGGAACTCAGCAATACTAATAGATAAATGTCGAATTATAAATTTTATTGTTATACGCAAAAATTCTGAAAAGAATATTTGTTATATTAACTTTAATCCAGTAACTTTGCCTACACCAATGGAATAATGAAATATGACCTGAAAAAAGGAAATAATAACCTAAATTACAATATAGTTATTGACAGGAAATTAGATGTAGTTAGAATGAATTTCAAAGATATTTACAATCGTACCTGGCAAATTTCTGTTCGCTCAAAAACAATCTCAAAATTATCTGATACATCTATTATTATACATTATCTTCACGAAATGTTTTAAATAGACATAGTACACTGAAGTTTAAAAAAATAAAGTCTGTGAAGATGGTAGTAAATTCAAATCAGATCGTATGGGCAGAGATCTACGAGGTAATATTGTATATTCTTCTTCAATTTTTAATAATATAAAACCTATTCAGTAATAAGTCCTGATCTCTAACAGTAAATATCAAAATTAAAGCTATAGTAAACAGGAGTTATACACTTCGCAGTTTTATTATATTTTTAAGTTCTTATATATAGTTCAAGAGCAAATTGTTGCGTATTAAAATTTTAGAGAATAAATTTATTAATAGAATGTGTGTAATTTCTTAGACTGTGTGTATTTAAAAGTGTGTAATTTCTTACATTGTGTGTATTTAAAAGTGTGTAATTTTCAAATTTTCTTATTTACCGTTTTCTATTATGTTATTCCAGTTCGAATACTTTGATGGCTATTGTTACTTATTTTATCCCTTATTTTTAACTAATTTAGATGTAAACATGATTTAAACAGCTTTCACCAGATAAATTACATTACATTAAGAGGTTAACTACATTAAGACATAATTAACTATGTTAACTAGGATGTAGACAGTGATTATTGAACTTCTAAGTGATCAAAAACATGTAAAAATGCGAATTTTTATATTTTATTTTTTTTTTAAATATAGGATCCAATACTTCAATATCTTTTTCTAATATATATATATATATATATATATATTAATCAAAAATATTTTAAAGAAAGTAGTGTTCCTCGTGTTCAAATATTTATTAAAAAAAGAACACTGAAAAAGAAATGAAACATACGCAAACTGACAAAGAGATATTTAATTTTTATATGTATAGATATTTAAAAAAATAATTCAAATTCTCTTAAAATAGTATTAATAAAGAATAATTAATTTACCACTACGAATTGACTGTCATGTCTCTTAAGAATTCATATGGTATGGTATATACATTAAATTATGAGATATATGATATTTTTTTTAAAAAAAAAACTACCCAGTTTGGAACTTTCCAATCTTTAAAAGAACTTTTTTTGATAGTGGATGAAAGCTTCTGAAAGAAATATATTTTGTCAAGTCGATATACTTAAAACACCATTGTAAAATGATAATTGTACTAAAAATCATTATTTAACCATGGCTTCAATAAGTCGATGAAATCAAGCAACAGGATCACAGAGCTAAATATAGCGATCGAAAAATGGAATAAATGTTCCAAAAAATGAATATTATAACTAATGTTACACTATGATTCTCTGAAATAAAACACACGACATAACACATTGTTTTTCTAATGTTTTTTTTCTCTTTCAAATCTAGTTTATATCAAATTTTTAGTTCATTTCATGTGAAAGCCCTTCCCTGAAGATCTGATAAGTAAATATTCTTAGTCAGCGAGCTTGATACCTCACCATCTGTTTTCTAACTGTAATGTAATTTTGTTTTAAAACATGTAGGTATATAGATGTTATTTTTCATCCTTTATCACAATGCTCAAATTATATCACTATGCAAAATGTATTAAAGGTTACCCACAATTCTCTTTTTCTTTGTTCTTATAGGCCCGTAATTATTATTTTGCTTCATACATAATGCTTATTACATTTCTTAAATTACTGAAAGTTGAAATCACCATCGTATGACCCAGTACACATTTTGGAAACTTCTTTTATATCATTGATATCTATGAGAAAAGGCTGCATTACACTAATAGATTAAACCTCAGTTATGAAGAAAGATTTATAATTTTGAGTTTGGCTTACAGATCATATCAGGAAGAATAGTTACCAATCAATAATCCAATTGTCATTTTACAATTTTATGTGATTATTGTTAGGTGAAGGGCAAAAGTTTCTATTTATAACTGTAAAACGTGATTTAAAGAAATATTTTAATGACCAGTCCCAAATATAACTGTAAATATTCTGCTTTATATATGTAAGTCTTACTTTAGAGCTGTACAGTCAGTGGAATGACTAACCAAAATGTGAGTCACTTCATATAGCCCCAAATTTTTCCTAAGATATTCAAACTAAACTATTTTTAATAAGTAGTAATAAATTTTACTATTAAAAGATAATATGTTTTTTTGAATAGGAAGACGTTCTTAAGAAACATTAATGTTTATGAGGTGCGAAAGAATTGAAGGGACTTAACTTTAATTCAGGTTTACTGGAAAATTTTAGCCTTTCAGTAATCCCTTTAATATTCATATATACTCCTATTAAGTGCATTCATACCCACGCCCAAGCAAACCCGTATAATCTGGAAAAGGTTTCTAAAAATACAATTTACATACTATTCCCACTGGTTAGTCGTTTAAGCCGGGTTCATGAGCTCCAATAAATCAATTTATAAGTCATTATATTTAATATAATTTTAACTAGGGTATACGATAGTATTTAGTTATAGGTACATTCAAATAAAGTTAATTTGTAATTCACAACTCAGTATGACCAAATAGTACATCACTACATATCCTATTTCTTACTTAATAATTACTCATAAGTGAGTTATATAGATATATCGGGGATCTATAACTATAAACTCAAATGCGTCTAAGGCATTATTCGAACTCAATACTAATGTGACATTCATATGATAGTTTAGGAGGAATCATATGATAAGTTATCTAATCATTTTATAACTAACATATATTTTATGAATAATTTAGAAATATAGTAAGAGTTTAAGCGCGAATTAATTCAGTTTCTGCTTTACTACATGTAAAGTATAGTGAGATGAGAAAATTCGATCTGGATATTCTCGTGGATTTATATTTTATGAGGTCCTGAAAGTTCTTTCATGACGCTTATTCGATGATGTTTGTATGAGTGTGTGTGCGTGTGTATGTATGTGAGTGTTTATGTGTCTATGGGTGGGTGAGTATGTGTCCAGAAGTTTGTGGGGATAAACTTTCATGTTTTCAGAAAAATGTTCTTTTTGAATTTAAATTGTTCATTAAGGAACAATGACAGTGTTTAGACAAATTAGGATTATTTGTCAATCTAGAAAAGAAAGCTTTGGCGTAAATCTGCAATGTAGAAAGAGGTTGGAAAAATGACATTAAATGTAACTATGGCTTAATGTTAATTTGAAAGTGCTCCTATCTCAAGTAACGAAAGCAGAAAGTGAAAAGCATATCCTCATGCTTTTCATTATACCTGAAATGCAACTAGTAATTTATATAATTTTAAAGAAATTATAACATTTTAAACCAAGTTGTTTTATTGATTTACCTTTAACTTTTAGCAGCATTTCTCACCAAAAATATGTTGTTAACTGACTCTCAAGAACTATTGTAGACAGTAGTGTTCGAGGAACACTATATAAAACGGTTATACACTATAACCTGTGCCTAAGCATGTTGAGTAATATACTCATTTAACTCACTATATGGTGAGTCAAGAACCTGTCAAATGGTGAGTCATCATTGACAAGAAACTTTCAAAGCAATATTGAACTGTACCAATAAACCATCTACCAATATATAGCAATAATGGTGTGTAGGACTGAAATAAAGAACATCCCGTTTTAAAATAACTGTTTGAAGAATAGTACTGTTTGAGTTTGAAAATTATATATGTTAGTTAATGAGGTTACTTCTGTATGAGAAGATACAGAGTTTTACAAGCACTTTATCATTCCAAGCAAGCCGCATGCTTATGAATTGGAAGTCTGGGTGTTGCATTTTTTAACTCATTGTTTATTAATAATACGCATTAGTCGATAACATGAGGTCTTGTAGGATATTAACTATTACTATTATTATATATTATTATTATTGTAAGCAAATTATCTACAGTTGTAAGTAGCTGTAAGGTTTCACATATTGTGCAAGGGTTAACAAGCCTGGTAGAAGAGACTCAGTCTCAACTGTACGACTATCCCTGTAATGTAAACTATGGGCTGTAGCCCTCAATAAAAGAATTTTTCATTCATTTATTCAACATAAAGTAGGCGTAATTACCAACTAACTATCATCGTACAGGATAGACTGTACGACAAATCTGATAAACTATCTCAACGCCCACATGAATTCCGTGAGCTCAGGAATTTCGATTTCATTAACATGTATCATAACCAGTCAAATAGTCTCGCATCGATTTTTCGCAATTAGTATTGTGTTATATGTTTCTCAAATGTTAAATATATTACATATTTATGGCTACTATTCATTATATATTTCCACTTTATGAAAATTAGATTTCACTTATTCTATCAGGTATTGTAGAATTTTTTGAACCACTAAAATTTATAAATGACAGTAATTTTTATTGTCTGACCAGTCGAGTAGTCAAGTCCAATAAACAAAATGTACACAATTCACCTGGCACTGAAGCATTCCCCAGAGGAGGGTGATTCAAACATGCCGCCGTCCATGTTGACACTCTTCAATAATACCCACCCCCCAGTTTGTTTCTTCTCCCTGGGGACTTGTGTCCCGTATCTTTTTTTTTACAAGTATCTCTTTATTTTTTTTATTATTAACTTTTTTTTTTGCTTAAACACTGAAATACTGTTGCAACTTCTATAAGTAGTTCTTCTGTTTCTGTTTTCTACTCATTCCTTTAAGAAAATATAACCCCTAGGTTATGAATATTACAAAATTATATTATAAATGTTCTTGAATACGCATTGATTTGTCTTTTTTTCTTTACATTATATATTTTATTGGTTATTATTTACAGAAAACAATGGATACATCCAATAATGTTACATCTTAAAATACATTAGAAAACTTGTTTTCAAACTAACTGCTCCGATTAATGACCTAAAAATATTTGGATATTGTAGATTTACTTCTTCCTATTTATGACTTAACTGGAAAGACTTATTTCAGTTCCAACTTACAAACATAACAAAAAAAAATCATTATGTCACCCTTTCATATATAAATATAAATGAACTAAAAAAATAATACGAATAATTAGCAACAAACATGCTTCAATATTTCATAATATTCAATATTATAATATTAATATTTTATAATATAATATCTTCGTCAGATATAAGAAAATCAACACCTGCTATTACATTTTGTACAAGGGTACAATATATAGATTGATTAAAGCATTTTGTTTGACAAATCCCTCATACCACGGAAAGCAACCACGGAAATTATACGTTTGATTGGGGTCAATTTTTTACATGTAAAAATGTTATCCTTCTTATATATCATATTAAGTCATGAAATGTTTACAATTTTTTTCATTAAACCTCTAAACATCAGTTTTATTTCAGTGTATTGTCTTAAAAACTTACTAAGTCAATAAAAATAAATTTAACCTAGTATCTGACAAGAATACAAGGTAATCTATAGGTACAGTATATGATATATCATCATATATACCATTACTTAAGGTTACCAATTTAATTTCAGTTTTTTTTTCTTTTTTATTGTGGCTGTAATTTTATCGTATATGGAAAATTTTTAGTTGATAATTACAGCTTTCCACATGACGTAGAGAATAAACATAACTAAATAATTTCAAACTGGTTTCATTGTTGTGTTTTTAAATAAATAATAACATTTCATGTTACACAAACCTTCAATTTTTTTTACAAATTTTTAATGTTTTCATAGTTATTAGAATTTATTAGGGACTTTTTATTAAAATAGATAGTAGGAAATAAATAAATTGATTGAAGAAATAAAACATTGCAATGCACTCACAGGTGGAAAGTGACTACCACAATGGTCAAGTGAACTGATACTCACATATCCTTAGTATCTACAAGAGAAATAATGATTTTATGCATGAGCATAACAGTAAACGGTATATTTCAAAAATAATTATTGCTGTGACCTATTTTTTAATAGATCAAAAAGTAAATATCATTATACCAGTGGAGATGTTGAAGGACTGTCGCACTAATTAAAAAAGTCTTCAAAAGACACTTACCTCACGTTAATTTAGCATTTCATAACAAAAGAAAAGTGAAATCGTTATTTTCAAATATAAAAGAGAAGATTCTAAGTTCAAAGACTCTAACAAAGTTTATTACAGAGAAACCAGTCGTTTTTTAAAGGAAATGACTTATCATCACAGTTATTCTATAAGAAAAAATAAAATTAATGCCACTGCATTAGCAGCTCACAGTATTAGTGAACGCCATAATTTTGATTTTGATGAAATAAAAATAATAGCCAAAGAAATGGATGACCAGAGAAGGAAAACTGTGGAAATGTTATATATTAGAAAGGACCAGTCATCCATTAATTATAGAAGTGATATTTCAAATTTAAATAGTATTTATTCGGTTGTGTTAAGTAAAACATTGTTGATAGATAAAAAATTGTGTTAGTGTCATTTTTGTTGTCTGGTGAAATTTGGTTACCTTGGTAGGTTATTTCAGTTCAGTGTCACGTGTTCATTCAGACTACAGTTGTCAAAATCCACACACTATTTTTCTTTGTAAAATAATTTGTAATGAAATACTCAGTTTTTCTGTTTCAAAATTTATACTTCTGTAACTTTTCTCACTAACCTATAGTCAAAATTTTTATTGCAATTTCTTAATTGTAACTAATTACTCTTTTGTATGTTTGATTTCTTAATGATTGTATTATTTCTTATATTTCCTCTGTTTTTGTAGGCCTATGAAAAGTGTTTTAAATAAAGACCAAAACTTTAGCAATGAGAATTTAATTTGAACCTGAAGAACTGACCGAGTCCTGGTAAACTTTAGTTTATATATATATATATAATATATATATATTATATATATGTTATTTCATTAACAATTTGAAATAACAATCAATGATCAAACCACAACAAGAAACGGATAAAACAAGACTAAGATCTTTCAACCGTAAAACGTTCTTCGTAGAGTCAAAAGCTTTGTGTGTTGGGTTTTTGACTCTGACGAAGACCGCTTGTTACGGTTGAAAGATCTTAGTCTTGTTTTCCCATTTCTTATTGTGGTTTGATCATTGATATATATATATATATATATATATATATATATATTAGTATAGGTTGGCAGCAAATTTTCTTGGAGGAATATTTTGTTGAAATGTACCGCAGCTTCGGCATTAACGAATTTCAATCTAAGCTGTCCAGTCTCCTAACAGTCTTACAAATAGAAGGTGGTAATTCCAAAATAAGTTGTCCAAAAGACATTGAGACACTTTTTTGAAACACTTTAATAGATATCAACAATTTTAATAGAACTGAAAACTAATATCACAGGTAAAGAATTAACTAGAAAGCTAGTTTCTAGATAATGGTCTTGTAAGTTATGTTAAAGTCTTTACTTGTGATGTTAGTTTTCAGTTGTATTAAAATTGTTGATACTATTAAAGTGTTTCAAAAAAGTATCTCAAAGTCCTTTGGACAACTTATTTGGAAATTACCAACTTCTATTCGTAAGACTGTCAGGAGACTGGAACTGCTTAGTTTAAATGTCGTTAATGCTGAAGTTGCGGTCTGTTCAACAATATATATTACTGTACTTCGGTAGCAGCGGTATTAATACATATAGTGTTGCTATTAAGAGATATGTGGATTTCAAGTCCCAAACGTTATCAAAAACCATAAACCAGTGATACTTGTATACTTAGGATTTAACTAACAAGGATTGAAAATTTGAAAGTGGGCAATATTTGTTAGTGATAGAAGAGTGTAAAGAGAGCGCACTGGCAGGGTGTGAGTTGACAGAGTGAAATATTGAAGAGTCCTTGGAGGGCTTCTCGCCTTGCTATAAGAGGCTCAATCCTATTTCGATCCCCTCCTCACCTCGGCCCATTCATCAAACCTATTCTCAGTTGAAATTTAGGCCAATTGCTTAGGCCATACAGTGCTCAGCTGCAGTCACTTAACTTCTTCATTTCAACAATAGCTAGCTTATTACTACTTTTAATTAGTTTTAGTTCTTGTTTTTAAAATATTGTATATTACATTAGAAAATCAAAAGTATTTATTATTGTGATGCCGGAAAAGTAAATGATAACTTATAACAGGACAAAGTAAAGAAAATAAAAATTGATAGCGTTGCGAATTATTGAAGGAAATAAAAATTGAACGAATATATTATTTCTTCATTTTGAAATACTTCTTAGGGATTCAACAAAATATTTTTGAACAAAAGAGCGAATGATCCTAACCAGACTCTTTATCAAAATAATGAAATATATTTATTTAAATAAATGAATCCTTAGATTTCACTTTCTTTAAATCAGATAAATATAGAAATTTTGATGTCGAAAAATAATTTTTTGCTTGTAAATTCAGCTTACTGAATGGTACTGTATCGAACAAGGTAAATAAAAATTCATTGTTACATATTATAGTAAAGATATGTCCCTTCAAGTCTGATTTCAGTTTACATCAAACATGAAATTACTTTGCTTTACTAATAGTGTAATTTCTACAGAGGTTAATTTATTAGATATATCTACTAATTTGTATTTAACATAGTAAATTTTTAAATTCTTTCCAAAGATAAATGTTTACAAAATAGATTTTATATAACTAATTGCCTAAAACCAATCATACAGCAATTGTTTTTTTTTAATATAATCTAATTTTCTATAATTCATCCAAATAGTTTTTCTATAATTTCTTTGGCCACCATTAGTTTTGCATGTCATTACAGAGACAACAAGATTTCACAATAAACATGTGAAACAAAAATCAGATGTGAAACGTCTAAACCGCAGTAAGAAATCAGAAAGAAAGATGAAGAACTTTTAACCGTAAGAAGCGGTCTTTGTCAGAGTCAGAAATGATACTATCCAGTTTCGATCAGTATCAGTTTTGAATGAAGACCGAGTATAGAATTGAATGATAGATCATAGTATTTTTTCTGATTTTTTACATTGGTTTAGACGTTGATGGATTACATATATGTTATCTTTATCATTATCCTCATTCATTATTTCATCAAATAATTAAAATTAAATTTAACGACACACAATCATTTTTAGTATAATAAATGTAACTAACGTCGAATTATAATATTATATTTTAAATATATGAATTTATCTCACAATTTTCTCAATTACCAAGTTTATATAACTAATCGGAGGCCACAGCTTCAATAGTGTGCTCAAAAAGAGAAGTAGTTATTTAACTATGCTTGATTGAAAATTGGACAACAGTGAGAATCTATATTTTTTCTTCCTGTTAGAAAAGATAATCAGATTATTTCCATATATTTAACTTTGACACATCTATTAAAATGTTCAGGCATTTTTTGGTCAGTTTTAATGTTTTCAGCGTTTTTTACTATCCAAGAAATCCAAGTTGGCAACGTAACTTGATTTACCTAAATTGTGTACCTCAACAAATGATTAGTTAAGGTTTTCAATAGAACTCAACCAGAAGAAAGCTTGTTCAAATTGTCAATATGAATTCTTCGTAATCACTTTTTATATTATATTCATATAGTATATTATCCACGCCCAAATCACATTACGAATTCAGAACAAGGACTAAGATTTCTCAACCATAACAAACTGTCTTCGTCAGACTAAAATCTCAGTTCAGATTTGATCAAACGAAGAACACTTTTTACGGTAGAAAGATCTTAAACTTTTTTCTGATTTCTTATTGTGGTTTGGAAGTTTATTTTTCTTTCATGTGTTTATTGTGAAATCATGTTATAGTACAATATTTATACAAACATTTCAATCGTATTTTATTTTCATGTTAATAATAAAAGAAGTATTGTGATGTTAAATATGACCACTACATCCCGCAAATTAGGTCAATATGATAGGCACGTGGGATTGGAACTGTGAATTAGATTTTAGTCAGTATATAGCTGTTGAAAACAGTGATTTATTAATGACAGGCAACAGGTAACACAATCACCAATATAAACCCTTCAAACATAGTGGTGTCATAATTATTTTGATAAATTATTCACAATATAATACTTAGTAAGTTGAATTTTAACACTCATTGAAATATAATATTAATCATAGGTTTATAAATAAAGAAAAGGTTATCAATTTCAACTAATGAATTACAAGTTAACATAGATTTATTTAGATATTTGATTATGTAATCCTAATTAACAAAAATATCAAAATTAACGTTTAAATTGATAGCAATGGGTTACTTTATTTTAGTACTATTTTTTGTGTTTTTTGTAAAGTCATTTATTTAACTCATTATCATACAATATGAATTATTTAAACTCTTAATTATAAAATGAATATACCTTATTAAAATCATGAGAAAATTCGATCTCCAGATTTTAACGGGATTTATATGTTTTGAGGCCCGCAAAGTCCTTTTTTTATGACGCTCTACTTTACTCTGAATATAGTGACAATGAAAAAATTGATCTCGAGATTTTTACAGATTCATATTTTTTCAGGTCTCTAATTTCCTTTTTTATAACATTTATATATTTCTTGAAAATTCCAGTGTGTGGGTGTATATTCAAAAAAAATCGTAGGGGACACTACATGCTACAATCTCTGATAGATCAATTAATATTACACAAAAAACGTCTCATAGTGGAGATGTACATTGTTGTTTGGGAATAATTATGCATTATGAGAAGTAATTTTTTTTTGCAAAAATACGCTTTTTACAGGTTTTTTCCTCTATAGAGAAATAAATATAGAAACTAGAAATTTTTGTATTATCAGAAAAGCAACAAAAGCAATAAATAGAAAAGTCCTTAGATTTTTACAATGACTTGGAATATTTTTTTTCAATAAAACGTAAAAATTTTGATTTATGATTCAATATGAAATCTTGTGAGGAGGTTACAAGCCACACTGTTTCATAGGCCAAGATGCAATTATACCTAAGATTAGAGAATTATGTGGGTGATGTATTGATATGTTTTGTTTTAAAATAACATTAACCGAAGAGTCATTATGGTACATTTTCAGTTTTCTGAATATTTTGTTGACACTAATCGGCTGACACTTTTGTAATTTGACACCTGAAAGGCTCAGACCTTCAAGATCTTGGCCACCCCTGTTATGTATATTCATATAAATAATGTAAATTATATTTTTTGTCATGTCACTTTAAATAATGACTATATTAATGTATCCCTGAAGATGTCTAAAGAAAATCACAAAACGTTTGGTTAAAGACTTTTGACTGTTTGGCGCTATACTAAACCTCAATAAAGAATAAACAATATACACAAATGTAAAGGAAATAGATTTACTGGCATGCTTTGAGTTTCTAACACTTAAAATTAAACTTTAAATACAGACATTTCATCTTTTTCACTGGCCAGCAAAAAGAGATTAAAACAAGCCATTATCACACATGAAATCAACATAATTACTGAATCAAATAAAGAATTCTAATTACAATTTTACACAAACAATGTCAATCTTATGCTTTAAAAAAATTAATATGAAATTAGTCCAATTAATTTTTAGAAAAAACAACAAAAACTTTACAAAAGCAGAAATATAATTAAGGTTTTGAAATTACGTAAATTGAACATTAAAATAACATAAAATGAACTGATATTAAATACAAACACTTACAGGTGTTATACAGTGCGAACTATTGAAGAAAATTTTACTGAATTGTAATAAAAAATACTGTAACACTCAGTAAACCTAAAAAAACACTTTTTTAAATGTATGTATCACTTCTGTGATTAATGCAGTTTTGACCTTTTTCAATAAACATCATTTCAAGTATTTTGGCTTTGAAATTTTTTTTCAGCCATAATCACTGCACTGTCGAAATCAATCGTAGGGCCTTCATTCAATCAATGATAGGCTAATGATATGGCATTACTCTTTGTTGTTCTAAATCAACGCCTGTGTTGATACATTTTTCCCTTAATAAATCGACTAGTCTGCCCATATTATTTTTTACCCAAATATTTTAATAAGGTAATAAAGTAAATAATTTTAATTAAATTGTTAAATAAAGTAAATAATATTACTTTGTAAATCCTTTCGTGGTATGACTTTTAAATTTAAAAATAATGATTTCACTTTTTGCTTGCTATGAATTATAATTTAATCTCTGGTATGTTTCTTTTGAAGACTGTTTTAATATTTTACGAAAGACTTTCATTTCAATAAAGGGGAATTTGAAATATTTTTTATTCAAAGCTTCATAGTTAATATTAATACCATTTGCAGCTTTAGTCTTTTCCTTTAAATACTTATTCCAAAAGGTTTCATAAATATCTATGGTAAGACTTTTTTTTTCAATAAATATTTTACTTTTTTCTTATTCTCTTTCAAAAAACGTGACCAACTTATAGCAATTACATTTTTTTTTATAATTTTGGCACACGATTGATAGTTGTTTACAAATTTATATCTGTTTGTATCTATATGTCAACTGTAAATGCGTTCATTTAATGATCTATCCAGTTCAGTGTATTTCAATGTTCAATTAATTTGTCATACAACTTCCAAATGGTTTTCCATATCATATATACCTACTTTTGTAAGTTTTGTGTGTCCTAAAAAAATTTGTTTAACGTTATAATTTCATATCATACACAATTATACATTGCTTATACAATATGGTATTATACATTGCTTATATATGAATAACATTTTTTTATTCTTACTGTTGTGTTACTCCTTCACTCTAATATAGATCTGTGAAAATGATTTTGAATAAAGACTGAACGTCAGGTGTTGTCTGTGATTCCTTTTATGTTTGATTCTTTGGAATCTACTGTCTATATATATATAAGTGTATTTTGGGAGCAGGCCTTCATTTGTACAAGTTCTATTGAAACCTATGCCTATTTCTAATCTAACACTTTTTCGGATGAATTTTTCCAATCCTCTCACCTCTGACTTCCAAAAGTTTGGGACAAGATATATTAGTTCTCCAAAATTTCTATTTCTATATTTTAACATGTTTCGGTCAACATCGACCATTCTCAAGGATATTTTTATAAATATAGTTTCATAACATATATAACACTAATACAAATCTAAACAATAACTAAAATACACTAAACACAAAGTCAATAAAGCATAATCATAATAAGGGAGGTTATAAACAGATAGCGGCAAGGTCAGGTTTCCTCAGGTTTTGGTTACCTTCCTTCCGCCGTTTGCGTCTTGGAAGGTATTCAATTGTCTTCTTTCCCTCTCCTTGACTCGTTTGTCTTCTGACTCTGTTCATACAGCTTCAGAATTCTTGTGAATCCACCACCCTGTCTGCTAATAGTAGGTTGTTTTTCCAGGATAAAAATGGTTCCAAAATTAGTAGTCTGGTATGGTTATGTTTATATGTGTGTGTAAAACACACACACACACACACACACACACACACACACACACATATATATATATATATATATATATATTTACACATGCATTTAAATCTTTATGACTGATTTCACTTAGTTGAATATTTTTCTAAATTTTGAAATCTTTTCTTCAGTTCAGGGTTAACTTAAAAATTAAGTCTCCATATATCTTTGGATTCTTATTGAACATGTTTCGGTGTTACATCCACCATCTTCAGCAAAAAAAGACAATTTCGACGAAGTTAAATCAAGTGGAATCAGACATAAAGTTTTTAAATGCATGTATTCAAGAAGGACTGCTCCCAACTTTTACTTTTATATATATATATATATATGATCAAACCACATTAATCTTTTATCTTTTTGAAATCTTTTTATCAATATGCTTGTTACGGTTGAAAGGTCTTAGTCTTGTTTTCCCATTTCTTATTGTGGTTTGATCATATATATATATATATATATATATATATATATATATATATATATATATATATATATATATATGTATGGAGTTGTTATGTTAAATAATGCATTATTTAATTATAAGCAAACATATATATAAAGGCAATATGAATTTAACTCGGCCAAAGTACGAACACCGGGTCTTCAACCCGTGTGACATGAAATCTTAAATTCCATGAAAAAAGTCACAAGTAAGGCATATTTAATTTAAATTTTGACAAGATTCAAGAAGGTGTGTAATTGGATTGCAGGCAGCGATTATGAAAACAGTACGTATTGTGGGCAGGCGTGTGAATGGAGATGACGTCAGAGGGAGTTACTGCATTGGCGTGATGCTGGTTGCCAAGACAACCTCGGGGACGAGGAGGGGTCAGGCTGCTGCCTGTAAACACAGCTCAACTGGTTTCCTTTTTACTTACCTGTCTACACAGTATCTACCTCTCATTAAATATATATGGTGCTCAGCTAAAAGAAACGCAGACAATATTGACTTTGTAGAAATAAAATCAACCGAAATACACTAAAGGGAACACTTTAAAGGAAATTAGATCAAAATATTCTGGAATATATTTTTAAAGCATACAACAATAAAAGCAGTCTTTTGTGTTGTGAAGCAAATAAATTAAAATTATCAGAATCACTTTCTTTGATTCATTCTGTTAGAGAATAACACAATTGGGAAAGGACAATTCGACTTCCATTTTTCAAAAACCCTCAGATACAGAATAATAACGGAATATAGTTTCGACTGCCCAAGCATACACTAGATGTCCCCTGAAGATTTTTCAATGACCAGAAAAATGGTGAACAGAATTGAACCTTTTTTCATTTCACGTGACTAATAGTTTTTAAAAGTGTCATGTGATTTTACATACATGCGTTTGTATAAAATTTGTGACATGGTTATTTGCAGAAAAAACTGACTACATGATTAACAAAAGTAAGAAATTATTAATGGTCTTTCAATATAAACAAATCACTTATGGCATTAACAATGTATGCTTAGTATATAGGTATCAAAAATGATAGAGTTACAATTCTCGTCAGAAAGTAATTTTGAAATATAAAAACGAAAATAGATATAAGTATAGATAACAGTAACAGTGGAATTCTATATATTATTTGAATATGGATTTTGTAAAGGGTTTACTTTTACGAAAGATAAATTTGACCTTTTCAATCAAAATATCTCTTATTTGAAAATTGTTTATTTAGCAACCTAATATGAAATCTATTAAAAGGATACCAGGGGTATGCTGTTAAGTGAATTGATGGCTACGTTAGCTCAGTGGTTAACGCACTCGCCTTTGGGCTGGTAGTCTGGGGTTCGATACCCAAATGGCTCTTAATTTATTCACGTGGGAGGTGAATAAATCTGAGTACGTTTTCTCTCGTAGAGGACGTTAAGCCATCAGTCTCGAGCCTGTACTATGTAAGGTACTGGTTAAAGATCTCTACTCGAAATGAACTTGAGTTACACAAAATTTAGAATCACCGATCAAACGAAAAACCGGTAAACGGCTGACGATTTCATCCGCTATTGGACTGGTTTAAATAATAATAAAAAAAAATGTCGTGAATTATAATTTGACAAATCAATGAATGTAGGATTGTTTATGACACACCAAAGGAAACAATAAATACTAAAAGGACCTAAATGTGACATCCAATGCAGTTGATTAGACTTAAAGCTATCAAAAATTACAAAAAAACACAAGTTATCATATCTGTTTCATAAATAATTATAATTAATTTTTTATGGTATCAACTACACAAATATTCTAGAAAGAGATATGGAGTATGTAGTGAAAGTAGTGAGAAGGGACAAATAAACTGATATTCTGAAAACTTATTGATCACTGTGGAACCACATACATAATTAGTATGATATAATCTGAAATGATATACCAGAAAATATACTATTGTATTTATGCAAACTATTTCACATTAGAAGAGTAAACTTAACTTTGTGCTACTGTTGAGTAAGGCTATTCTTATAAAGTGAGGTTTATAAAAAAAAAGAAAAGATATATTAATGGTGCGATATAATAATTTATCTAATGGAGCGCTTAAACATAAAACTTTATTCTATAAGGAAAAAGTGCTGAACAAACACTGGGTTGAACCCATAAAACATCAGTTATCTACAATATTTTTTTTTTTTTTGGTATTAGGAAAAATATATATTTTCTCTTTTACTCTTCCCTTATCCTCGTTCACTAACATCTTAATCCTCTGATATTTAGTGGTGCACGCACTCACTCGCTATCATTCTCTCTCTCTCTCTCTCTCTCTCTCACTCGCATGTCTCTTTATGTTATTTGATTTACCTAAGTGTCATTCAATTCAATAAAATATTAGACATGTCATTTACTTACAATTAGGTGTTGTATGATTAATTAAATATTACATTGTTTTTTAGAAGATTACAGAATGGAATATGTATAAGGTTGTTTCATATGACCTAAATCATGAATAACGTATTCATTAATCATGTCGATTATTTGTTCAATATAGAAATAAAACTTTCGTGTTATTGTTCAACCATACATAACTTTCTAAAGGTATTGAATGTTAATTTGGGATTTTGTTTATAATTATTTCAATTTGTTTTACATAGAACTTGTTTCTAGTGTTTTATGTTATAATTATCAATAATTTTCTAACATTAATTAATATATTAATTAATTAATGTAATTATCAGGTTTGAAGTAAAGCTTGAATATATGAATATTATAACGAAATGAAAAATTGAAACAGGAAATGTATGTGTGTGTCTGTATGAGAGTGAGAGAGAATGAGCGAAAGAGTGTATGAGAGAGAGTGTGACAAAGAATAAGTGAGTGGAAGGTAGCAGGGTATATTAGTATATCTCCTCTATAAGAAGACCAATGACTGTATACTTGAAAGTTAACGAAGAAGAGGTACTGCAAACAGGTGAGTATTGATAAACCTACAACATTATGCATTAAAACCCGTGTATCAAACGTAATGTAGGAGATAAACAGCAAGTGAACTACTACTATTATTCAAGAAATATAATTTCAAATTAAAACTTAAGCTCCATGGACTGGATAATTTTAATCTGCAAGTTTCAACTTTAGAATAGTGCTCCCGTATTTAGTCCCCCCTAAAATAATCTATTTCAAATATTGACTAGAATTACACTGGACATTTTATATTATGGAACTTTTAGAAACTTATAGGGTAAACTAAAAAAAATGAGAGAACACTATTAAGAATATAATCGCCAATCTTAGGAATCATTATAATTCTTTTCAAAAAAAATTTAAAATAATCAGTTATAGATTAAAACATGTAAACTTCTAAATCCAAAATTTAATCTATTGCTTTCAATATGTTTTTGGATACAGTTTTTCTTTTATATCGTATAATTTGTTTAGTTGTTATAGCTTCTTTATGATAAATTTCTAAGAAAAGTTTACAATTTTAAGTTTATGGTTTATGCTTTAAAAAGACTGAGACATTAAGATGTTTGGCATTTGATTATATTATAAGTTCACTGGTGCTTACTATGTCTTAGTTGTCATTTTGTGGAGTTTGAAGCCTTTTGTAGTCAGCGCGTTGGAGTCAAAAGCTTGTAAACAAGCATCAACTCTGTTCTGGACAGGAATGAAAGCGCACTTACTTCCACAATATCGTCTTCTGCCTTAAATAGTACGACTAAGTAACTACTATGAAAAAGAATTCGTTATGAGCTTAGGTTTTCCATGTGGCAGATGAAAAGTCTTGTTTAACTTAAGATAGTGAAGTTACTTAAGTTACGATGTTACTTAAAGGAGCGTAAGGATGTCTGTCTTGAGCCTATACGACGTGAGGTGCATGCAAGGATTCCTACTGCATTAAGCTTCAGTGAGGTGAAAGTTAGGAATCCCAATTTTCATTGGTCCCAACTCGATTACGTGAGCCACTCATTACTTGAATTGGTGCAAAATAATAAATGAGCCACGTTAATCACCTCTAGTACGTGGTACTAAAATAAAAATAAATTTGTATTTTATAAAAATAAAAGCTTATAATTATGGTGGTTAGGATCAGTATAATCCAGTGGCACATTCATAAAAAACTGTAAACTAACTGTTCAGGATTGATCATACAACAGGCGACCATATCACGTACAAGGATCATAGACTGATGCCGGCGGATACAAAACAATGTAGCGTACAATATTTCATGAAAAATAAAAACGATTAAGTTCTATCTGCAGTAATCAACGACGATTTTGGAAGTTAGCACCTTGATAAGAGACTTCATAAGCGCCTTTCATATCAGAAAAACAACACAATCAGCTCTGAAAAATATGGTTAACAATAGAGTTTTAAATATAGTTTTAAAGACAAACCTTCTGGGTTAACATTTTGATATTGTAACGGATTTAATAAAACGGGTGAGGATCCATTATGGCAGAACTAATATTTAGATACATAATCTAAAAACCATAGAATGGATGTAGTACCTACTACAATTGAAACTGTGTCCACTAAAACCTGTTGTCAGAGAGATACACTAAAAGCACAGGTATTTTGATGGTTAATTATGGATACTATATGCTCTATATAATTAAGAATACGCCATGTAAGGATTTTGAGATGCCAGTGTTATTATAATTTGAGAAATGTTTGATGTTACCGAATTTTAGTTCATGGATCATGCTTTTTAAGTTGAAAAAAGATAGATAAAAGAATGTTGGATATAAATTAATATAAAATATTCCTTATTCCTTTCTCTCTATGAATACGAAAGTAGCTCTCAAAGTTATGTTCATTTGAAATACTAAAATGGAACTCTGATAACTATGCAAAATTGTTAGAGTGTCTTCAAATAAAAATTAAAACGGATAACTAATGTAAAAGATATATTGACTAAAGCGCAAAAGTAATGTTTTGCTGTATGAGATTCTTTGGTATATCGTATAATCTGAACTCAGAAAACGGCAATTTTTGCTAGATAAAATAATTGTTATTGTGGTTTCAAAATATTAGTAACTAATGCATCGTTTTTAAAATAGAAAATATACACAAATGAGTCTAACTGTACTGTAAATTTAAGTATGTCTAAGGATCAGAAGTGTAATAACCCTTAAAACTATATCTAGCATAGAAAATATATTAGAAGTTGAATTAAAGTTGATCATGGAAATGACATAAGGAAGAAGAATAGGACAGATATAACCTCGATGAAGAGGAGTTGTAGGAGACTCAGCGCAACACTATAGTAAGCTTAGTAGCAAATAAGATTGTTACAGATCAATAATTTAAAGCTTGTTATATCATATCAAATAGATTGAGTTACATTAAGATCAAGCTAATTTATTATTGATTATCTGAGTTTGATTTTATGCATACAAGATAGCCATATTAAAATAAAATCAATAACCATTGATTATGAACCATTGTGATATTATGATTATTTATAGTCGACAGTCAATGTGGATACTATTGCTGACGATTTTACCTTACCCTCACTAGAATTTCAGGATTATACAGGAGAAACAAAACGAAGGAGCTATGGCGTCCGACGGGTTTCAAGTAGGCGATATTGAGTGGATAGCAAGGAATATTCATGCAGCGGCATGCAAATCAGCTTGTATAATTTTATTTTTGAAGAGGTAGCAGGACATTTGAACCAGTAGAAATCAAAATCATTTAAGATTTGAAAATAGACGATGATAAAAATATTAATGAATGCTTTCTTTCCGATTTTCAGTTCATTTGAAAAGCATTTCTCATTTGTAATCTACTGGTACTATCTTCGAGGATTAATCAAAGAATGAATTAGAATGCAAACAGATTTCTGAGACATAAATCAATAGTATCTAATTCAAAGAGCCAGAAACACTTTACCAGTAACATTAAATAATTCTCATCCATGAAACAAATTATGGGTGCTACGAACTCTAATGATCTGGAGAAAATAGAGTGACCTTTGGATGGATCTAGATATCAGAGAGTAGACGATTTGTTTGATGAGTTTCAGAAACATTCAGAATTATTTAGTTGGTTGAAGTTACAAAAACGTCATAAAGAATAACCTAGTTATTGATATATAAGAGTCTTGAATATAGGCGTAATACTTAAGGAAAATTAAATCGAACTTTAATAAGAATATTCCAAAATATATAAAATGTCCAGTTACACTAAATGTTGCTTAAGCAGCATGAGACAGAATACAAAGATAAATGAATGTACTATTTAAAATAATTTAGACCCTAAATGCAGAATGATCCCTAAAAATGAAAGTAACTGATGATAAAATAGTGCTTCATTTGTTTCAATGTCAATAGAACACACATTAGACAGAAAAACCGAAATCGATTCTAAAGCCAACACTGTGTTTATTCTTTTGTAAGTTATGCTACAGTTAACAGTAATTCAGTGAAAATTTAAAAAAAAGTACAGCATTACAAAATTTTGATCAGAACATTTCTATGAAGACATTATATGATAAGCTGATGGAATTACGTTTAATAATTTTTTTTTTTAAGAACTATGTCTAAAAACAATATATGTTGAATATACCATACATATCTAAGGACAATATGGAACTGTTCAATGAACGAAAAATTTTAGTGATTTTTTTAAAATGGCAGAAGAAAGAAAGAACAAATATAACTGTGATGAATAGGGATTATACAAGCCACATGATGTTCCGTCATGTGGAAATAAAATAATAAACATATCAGATATTATTAGATAAGTATTTTTAAGTTATATACAACTGATACCTGTTTTGGTATTATTTAGTGCTCCCAGCTTATTCAGCCATATCACTGAATATAACTGATACCATAGAAAAAGCCATATTAAAAACTATGATGATCTAAAGGTCTACTAACTAAATCATTATTAGTTATCTATTCATATAAATGTTAGCAACAATAAAATAAAATCAAAGCCACATACAAATAAAATAAAATTGTGGATCTCTGTGATAAATTTAATTAGTAATAATTTTAGAACAAATCTGATCACGACTAATATCAACTCATATCAAGTCATAGAAGGATAAAATCCGGAACGGAAGTATGAAGAACTGTTACGACTCCATAGAAACTGCCATCATAAAGGGAGATATATAATTTTTAGGTCATCTTCCTTGAAGCTATCTGTAAAACCATGACAACTGAACGTACTTCTAATGTAGTTCTTCTCAAAACAGGTATTATTCCCGGTTATTTGTTAGAGTCGCCAAGGAGTTACAGAAACTCTGGTAGAAAAAAACAAAAATAGGTGATGGAGACAAAAACACAACTTAATAGTAAAGCATGATACATTTAACGATTGTGCTGGAAAAGTTAAAAATGATATTTACAAGAGTGAAAAATCTATAACAAGGCGGTTCCTAAATGAAAAAAAGTGCTAATTATATAAACAGCACATCATTTGGTACAATTCGAACAGGGGATGATTTGAATAGTGGTATCGAAAGCTTACAGCTGATAAAATTGCAGCGGGGTGAAATATACGAGTATCATGTCTCAGAAAAAAAATGTATACAAAAAAATATATAAACTTTATTATATTGAAAATAAAATATCAAAAAAAAGTGTCAGTACTAAGAGATCAATAATAGAACGAATAAAATTAAAGCAAAATATCTAAAATTTTAAGATAATATCTGAAGTGTATGAAAAGAGATTATAGAAAGAAAATTATTTAAATAGGAAAATGAAAAAAATAAGATTATCCATTTTGAAGCTAAAAAAAATTTAGTTTCGGTCAATGAAATAGAGAATATATTTCTTTAAAAAATATCTTAGCGCATATTATATTTTTAATGAATCAATAAAAAGTATTATTTATTAATAATATATTATTGCATCAACATCCAGACTTTAATATCCATAATTGCATTAAATGGATATTAATATTAATATATTAATAAATTGATATAAATATGTCAATTTTCAAACCAAAATAAAAAATGGGAAAGAAAATCTAAAATCATTCAACCGTAACAAGCAGTCATCAACCGAGTCAAGAACCAAACTGCATTTGTATGTGTATGTGTGTGCTTAATTATTAATTACTAATATATTAATGTATTTTTATATCATTAATATATTTAATTAATTATATATATTTCTAACATGCATTATGTTTTTATTATAATATTTTACTGTGAGGAGATCGGAATCACCACAAATTCACCAAAAAAAAAAAAAAATATATACCATAAAAGTCATTATATTGATGAATTAAGGAAAGAATATTATACTTCTACTTTCTTATGTGAAAATAATTATATAATTAAATTAAATTTGGAATAACTGATAATAAATGTATGTGCAAAACTATGACATTTAAGACATAGTTTAGCATAAACAGTATATACTGTTGAGTTTATGGGAAATCCCTTGGTTTGGCTGACCAGAATTTAGTGTACATTTTTATAATGTACATTAATGATATCACATAGATTCTGTAAAAGAGATTTTTACTTCACTTTATACAAAAAAAAAAAATGAAACTAGTTACATGCATTGAGCCTAAATTATTTCAATCATATTTTTAAAAAAATAAATAAACATTGTTTTATAAAGTAAAACCATAGCAATTATTACTATATACCAACGACCAACGAGCAACGAATATTACCATGCACAACAGTGCATGTCATAAATAGCAGTTCCGGACCAGAGGCCTGCTGCTGCTAGATTCTAACGCTGCTGTTTTTGTTGGGTCAGTAAACATTGTCAAGAATGGGGGAGTCAGTCAGTAAGGGAATGTGTCGTCTTCGTGGTCGTTTGGTCTTCAGGCTTTGCATTCTTTGAGGTACTGTATACTTTTGAAGTCATGTGGTCCTCATTTGTTGTTTAAGTAGGAAACTTTGAGGCTCGCGGGATTACGAAAGATTGGAAGTAGGATTTAGTTCCCGAACAAGGAGATTTGGATGGGTGGACAGGTTTTTGTCTTCATTACTGGCAAGTCTAATATATATCAATTGAGTTGTTAAAAAATTGCTAATTCTAGTGTGTACGTCATACCTCAAGTGTAAATAAAGAAATCTTGGTAACAGAAACATAATAAAATAATTTACAATTTAAAACTGTTGTATCTCTTGTATAATACTTAAAATATGGCAACTAGATCCTTGCTCAGAGGACTATAAAGAACTTAGCGATGACGGTCTGATATCATTGCCTTTGTTCTTAACTACCAGGCGGCTTATCTCAACGCCTCTCGCTGTTTGAGCTATTCAAAATCTAATCCACAAAAAGTTGTTTTCCATTTAAAATTTATTGTACTAAGAAAATATTTCTAAAAATACTTATTGGCAATTATGAACAAATTTAATATACGAGTATGTTACAGAATTGGTGATATAAGTAATTACCAATTCATCTATGTTATATTATATCACACCAACTAGTTTTGTTCTATACAGATTTAGTTTCAGATGTAAAACTTCTAGATTATATGATATAAAAAATGATTGAATTTGTTTAAAATTCTTATACCATAAACATTGATATTAATAATGCAGATTATTCAATGCAAATATAAAATATTAAAAGATAAACTATAGAATGACATTGTTAATACTACAAAGTTTTGCTTCTAATATATAGAAACTGAAGAAAAATACGGTTTGTAAATTCTGAAATATAAAACAAGCGAGGAATATGAAACATTATATGCTCTCATCAGTATTTCATGAAATAAATTCCCATCTCGTAAGCATGCAGACCCTATCTCACATAACTCAACTTTAATTATAGTTTATATACAGCCATAATCTATTTATGAACATATAAAAATATATAACAGTGACGAAAGTAGTGTGTGTAATTTTTTGCGTGTTTTGTTTGCAATTATCATGAATATGATAATTTATAATGATTTAGAATTTATAATTTATCATGAATTGAACTATTTTGCATCAATTGTACTTTTTCTAAATAATTGCAAATTATTTCACTATGGTGCAATTTTATTAGGTAACTTCTATCTTATTTATTTTATTATAATGCCTCAAATATCTATTAACTTTTAAAATGGCAAATGTTGCGAGACGTGGGAATTAATATTAAATAACGATTACCTAGAATGAATATCTCGTGAATTCATCCCTGTTACTGTGTAGCATTCTCCAAAAATGATCAACATAGGTTTATATATTAAAATACTAATATAAAATACAATACTAAAACTCACTTGTACTAAATGATTGGTAGTATCAAAGAGTTATAAAAATGTCAAACCGATGACCCAAGCCTTAATCCTTCGTAAAATCATTCGAAGACAATAAGACAAAGCCAGTCGTGAAATCTTTAATGCTTCCGATGATACCATTCATAATCATCTTAATTTTCTTCAAACCTGAAAGCAATGGATCTCAATACCTTTAATTCCATGAATAGTTACCTACTACTTTTATTATAGTTACCTAAAAACTTTTATCCATCAGCTAGCATCTAGTCCCTAGTCACCCACCTTGAACTCTGAGCATGTTACCGAATATAACATGGATCCTATGTACATGCCTAAGTTGGTAAGTTTGTGTTACAATACTGCTAAATAATAACCTTCGCTTGTATTATTGTGTTATTAAATTTAAACCTGGTGAACAACACTACTTACTCGAAACGCGTTGTTTAACTCTTAAACATCTGCATGTGTTGACTGTTATAATAGTTTTTACTCTTTTTGAGTAAATAATATATAATAACTGATTTCACTATGTTTGATATAAGAAACTATATGTAAATATATAATATTTGTTGCAATCAACGGTAGGACATCACTCTATGTTTTAAAAATGTGCCATGGCGCCAACAGGATCTGACAATATACTTAGGAATCACACACTTAGTATGGCGAAGCAAATAGAACACATAGATGAAAATGAATCAAACCCCACTAAACGGTTGAAAAGGCTGACTGCAACAACATGGGGTGCCACGTAGGATGTATTGAGCGGGATGTACGTTTCATACAAACGTACGTTCGACCTTATTAGATTATAGAGGAAAATTGATTGGCTTTGTCAGCCAAACAAACCAAACAAGTCTAAATAAGATTCAACACACGGCTCTTAGAGTTATATCATGAGAGGCCAGTAACAGAAATAGAGCTACAAAGAGAAATTGAAGAATTAGAAAGTAGAAGGGATTAGTCTACGATTAAATTCTGAGAGAAAATAATATCACACTGGGAATTATATGCCATGACTTGATCTACATTTGAAAGCTCGGTGGGACTGCATCGGACTTAGCAAGGTACCAAAACGTCTCTGGTGTGTACGATTCGGACTTGTCTTTCCCCACCACGAGATCTTCTTATCTTCTCTTTATGACAATATGTTCTTCGAAATATTGATAATATTTAATAGCTTCTGTTATTATTTATCTTTTTACAATTTAAATTTATCTTGAAGCATCATAATTATATTCGAAATATATATTTCAAATCGAAATACACAATAAAAAAATCGAACAAACATACTGAACGGGATTTAACATTTGATTAATTTCAGAATGAGGTGAGCATGGACAAAAAAGCAAAGTAATACTACAGACTAACTAAATACTAAAGTAAACACAGTGTTAGATTCTAGACATTCTGAAAACAAGCGAAAAAGATTGAGAGGCAAAGGAAGGAGAATTCATTTAATTTGTATAATTCACACGAAGGGTTGCAGTGGAATGGGACCAGACCCAAAAAGCAATACCCTGAGTGCTACTCAATTGGTAAACGCAGTTAAAGGTTATGTATTATTGTAAAAAAAAAGACGTAACATAGCTATCATTAGAAAAAAATATATTTAATATTATAAATCATTAACAATAATCTAACTTTGACTGCTAAGATACTTGCAGTGTTTCATATTTTTAGGAATTATAGTAGACTTTGAAAAATAAAAATAATATAATATAATCAATACTTTTTTAGCAAGTTGTCTACGTCACCATTGTTTCATAATGGTGATATGTTTATAGACATTTAACAAAATTAGAGGAATGAAGAAGGAATTCAGAGATATTTGTAACACATCTAAATATATTTCTAACTCATTTATGTAGTATTTATTTATCTGAGTATTTCTCAATAATTGCAAATTAATAATTAATAATTGCTAATAATAATTAGGTAGACTTGTAGGTTATTTTTTTATAGTTAGATCTTGCGAATTAGTACGCTATAATAATTGGACTAGTGATAGCTCTACCGACAGATGGTCAACAAATCATTCACCTAACTTGCTTAAGTAAGTCTACAGAGCTTTGTTATAACCATCACGACTACTGTTTGTTAAAACATTATTAGTTGCTACTGTAGACGGTTGAGCATTATAAATATTATTTTATAATGTCCCATTATTAATGGAATAATGTCTACCTTTAAACCAATGGTCTGTAGTGGAATCAGAGCAGATCTATGATCATGAGGATATGAGCAATTTCCTTTAGTATTGGATATTTCTGAACCTATCAACTGAATTCCTGTTCTGTTATCATGCTTTACTTTAATGTATAGACATGCATTTATAATTGATTTTCAAATTTTTTTTTAGAGAAATACATAAAGAATATTATTAACTATAATGAAGATCTTTAATGAAAATATATACCACCGGATATTCTAACTTTTTTTTCTTTAGTAGCTCGTTTTGAATTTACCGTATATCTCCCAGAATAAAAACATGTATTTGTCAGCTTCGATATATATTAAGTGCATATTATCAATAAATATTTTTAAAAAAAAATCAATGAAAGACGCGTTGCTCTCAGCATCTCTATTCAACAAGTTTTGGTGAATTCGAGGAATATAATATTTAATAACAGACTATTCAATGATGGCTTAGTTGCAAATTAGCTATACATAATTCTTCCTATGTTACGAGTAGTTGTGGTCCTGCCAAAGTTTCAGAGCTGGTAGATATATCAGAATTTTTTTACTGCAGAACTAATTTAACCACGGAGATACTACCGTCGACAAAGTAAGAATTACGAAAATGTGGTTAAAAATCAGTTATTTCATAAATTCTTATCATAAGGAAGCAGATGCTAGTAGCTGTATAATAGGATGGTTCATGTATTCCTCTACCACCCTATACGGTACCATTTTTCGATTTTCATAATATTAATACTAAAATTTACATTTATATACATAAAGTTGGTTTGTTTGTTTGTTTGTTTGTTCGCTCACAATATATATATATATATATATATATATATATATATATATATTATTTATTACATAAATAATGTTAAATAAAAGAAAATTATTATTTAATTCAAAAAATTGTAGCCAGGGTAGCAAGCGGCTTGCATGATCGACGATGACTGTACCACAAATATATTATAGAGAGATGTAACAAAAAAAATTTGAATTTAAAAATTGAATACTATAAACAATGGTTATAAAGTAAAGGCATGTAGCCAGGGTAGCCAGTGGCTTGCGTGAGCGCCGATGACAGTAGTAGAACTATATTATAAACAAATGTAACAGTTTTTTTTTATATTTGGGTAATATTAACATTGGTAATAAAGTATGACATGGAACCAGAATAGCCCAATGGCTTGCGTGCTCGCTGCTGACTGTAGTACAAGTATATCTATATAAATAAAAAAAGGGTTTTTCTGAACATTGCTTAGAACTGACTCATTTCATGTTTTCTTTACGTTTCATACATTAGAGTAACCGAATCCAGCTAGAAAAATTTCTGTCTGTCGGTGTGTAGGTTTGTCCGCAAAATGTTGTTACAAGTATACTCAGCCACCATAGACATAGGAACCTAAAACTTCGACACTAGCTTTGAGTATGTCTAACTCAAAACCAAAGCTTTGAATGAACTGAAAATTCAACGAAGAAGCAAAGTTATGAACTTTTAAGCCGAGTTTGGAAAACTACTCAGACATGTTTATTTCAAAATATACATGTGTACCAAGTTGGTATTATTGTTAGTTGATTTTAATTTTATTTGCGTATGTGAATACATTAGGTATTTGAGCTTATTGACTAGGTGTTTCCCAGAGTTCAAGATGTACTATCTATTCAGAATATATGGCTTTTTGAATGAGCAATTCTCAACCCTTACTAATAAACCGGCAGGAAAAATAAACGAACAAGTTCTTACGCTATATCAAGCTGAATATATAACTTACAAGTCAGTAAACATAGTGGTTAGTGATGAGGAAGCAGGTGTTTATCCAACTGAATTTCTAGAATCCATGAATCCTCCTGGACTGCTTGCTCATGATTAAAAACTTAAAGTAGGAGCACAAATGACACTCCAATTTGGTATCAGTAACAAATGTCATGTTACGACATCATGACTGGGTATGGTACTGGGGATTCTGTTTGTATACTACGCGTACCATTGATTCTGAGCCACTATCCATCTGCATTCAAACGATGCAATGTCCCGTTTTGCAATGAAGGTAACTAAGTCACAAGAGGAAACTCTATCTACTGCAGGAATCGAAGCCAGTGAGACCAAGTTTTTCTCACATGGTCAACTGTAGTTTACTTACCCACGAGTCAGAGGTCCCTTCCATAGCTGATGTGGTGTATACAGAGAAATTTGCTTAACACTCTACTAATAATGATATTTATTATCACAAATTATCACTAAACGATTCTGGATAGCTAACCAAGTTGGTAGTTTCAGTCACAACACTTTTATTAGGCTTGTGGCACTAAAATTATATTTAGAAATTAAAGTAAGAAACAGTATATTCACAATAAAATGCTCAAATAGCCGCAAAAATTAGCGTTCCAGATGGTGAAGAATCCAGCGTTTTCCACTGCAGTATCATTCTTACGAAGTTAGGAATGGTTATCTTTCTCATTACTGTGTACTTAGCAAGTTTTTATTGACCCTGCAGTATTACTAAAGGGATTTTGCCAAATCTCTGTTCCTTCTCTTTATATCCCGCATTTATAATTGACCTTCCTCTTATTTTTTACAGAAAATATCTCAACAAGAAAGGTCTTAAGTTTTTATTTTCTCTGAAGCCTCCTAATCTTGCTAGGGCAACGGAATGATGTAGAAAAGCCGTCAAACTTGTACAACTATTAACCGCAGTTATTTATTTTTTTTCTACAATACGTTCTACCTCATTAATATTATTACCGTCATTGCTACAAGCAGCTACGTGAAAGACTACATTCCATTCAGTGACATTCTACATATGTTGTGTTGACTTCAGTTATCTTGAGAATCATTACGAAATGTTTTGAAATTCAGTCATTCAACATAGAAACCTGTCTATTGAAAACAATACTCAGGTCTTTCATATATCCTTTCATATCCAAATTCTCAATCGGATCATCAACTTTAACAGCCTTGCTTCCTTACTAGTTTCAGAAGATCCACATATACCGCTCCATAGTTTTCAACCCTATATGCCTTAAAGTCCGAATATTAAGACAATTTACTGCTGCTGGCACCCAAACCACTTATAAAGCTACTGAAGAAGCTTTTGCTGTGCTGCAACCTATCCAGATACAGATTATATTTACTATTAATGTATATAATTTCCTTTTTATCATTTTATTTTATACAAACTAATTTTGAAAGTTATTTCTTAGTTTGATATCTAATTCAACTATATTATTTTGTTTGTCATTATTATTATTATTGAATTTATTTCTTCGTTTATATACCGCTCTTATTATTATTTGCTCATTTTAAACGGTGTTATGCTCAAACTATTTACAGGGCTTATCCAAATTATATCCTATTGTGCTTTTTTTTCAATTCACTTCAAGAAGAAAGCTGCAATGATTGAGAACTGTTTGTGATTGGTTTTCTACCTTAATAAATTTAATTATTTACAGTGGTAGCGAACGTAGATCAATAAAAAATAAAAGTGTTCATCAACAGGCAGTTATTTTTCCATTATTTATCATATTTTCACGGTCAATGTTTTGACTATAACTTTTTTCATAGACTTCATGAAAACCTTTGAATCTTTCAGCTTTTTCATCATCTACACAACATCTTCCTCTGTAGCCCTCTGACATTCGTTGATTTTGATGTAAGCTTAAACGACAGAACATTTTTTACCCTTCTCCACATCAAACCAACAATATCACTTCAGCAGCTCCTGTCCACTTACAATAAAAATTCTTGGTCCGTACCCTTTCTATTCATATCCATCAGATATGTAGTTATTTCTACAAAACGTCAGACCTAAGTAAACAGACTTGAGGACAAAATTATTCTTCGTTTTCAGGCAACTACTTTCTACTTTTCTTATAAACTGTTTTTGATACATTTTTATTAAAATACCTGAATGAAGAATTGGTATATCTACTGAACTTGGTTTGAGCTTGAAAACATGTTACATATTCCAGATGTAAGATTACTTCTTGATCAGATTAAATACAGATATTAATTACTCATTTATTAAATCTCAATGATATTAATAATTTATTACAACTTATTGTTTGTAGAAGTAACAAAATATATACAAGCTGAACTGACCGTTGTGATAATAATATAACAGTTAAATTACAAAAAAAATCAAAATGCTTTAACCTAAAATGTAAGATATATTGCAATTCAGCATAGAATGTGTAGGTTGTTTTTTATAAAGAATACTAAAAATAAAATAATGTTATTTTCATTTTTAGTATATTATGTATAATTCATTTTTAGGTAGTATGTATATTTCATTAAGAAATTTTTACCCAAATTCACATATATGTATGCACGTACAAATATTATAATTTTTTTTGTTAACCACCATTTAAAGGTAATAAATGGTGGTTATTACCTTTATGCACTCTCTTATCCGCTCAATATAGACGAGATACAAGTGGGATGTTTGTAACAGTCCAGTGTTGAATAGATCTTACAAATCTTACTGATGTCATCTTACCAAATTTTTACTTTTCCCAGATTAATTTTCACCTTATATGTATTTGAATCCTATTCATGTAATAATCAGTTGCAGTTTTCATACTATTTGATATATTATTATTATTATTACACTTTCATTAATTGCTTATAAACTAAACATATTGACAGTGAAATTATTTGAAAGATGCTATCTTTTTTTAAATAACTGTATCAGTTAAATGCAATTCATATTTTATAAATGACGATGTGAATGCACTTATATTTTTTATCGTTTTATATTTGTTCAGTGGACAGTAATAGAAATATAATTTAAAATAACACATTTCAGTGGTGGTGTTAAAATACGGTTTGTTAAAGCGGCCTTGATTTAGCAGAAGCCTGGTTGACTTTAAGTCACTTTTAACAGAGTTATGTGGGCGATGTTTTAATTTGTAATCTGAAGTAGTAAGAGCTCGCCTGCTGGGAGCAGACTTAGCAACTGTTGCTACACTTCCCATGCGCTCTCTTAACCACTTGAGTCTGCCTCCTTCAGGAGTAGTATTTATTTAACACATCCCCAAATAAATACTGTCTACTTTCATTTACATGTAAAAGAAATTCAAAGCAAAACACTATAATACGCCAGCTTTTCAAATAATACACAAGTTGAATTCTCACTTCTCATGAATAAATTAAAATTCTCAAAAAAAACTGTGATTTCTTTTACAAAGAGCTACCCCAAAAAGAGTTAAACGTTAAAGAGTGTAATTTTTTTCATTACTTCTACACATATAGTTGTGAATATAAAGAACAGTTCTTCTTTAATACTTACAACAATGTCTTGCGGTAACTTCTTCCGTTTGAATTTCGTCATAATTACTGCATTTCACCTTTACAGTTGTTTACGATATTTTCAAATCGCTGTAAATCACATTTATATGTGGGCGTGTGTTCAAACCATTATGAAAAATGGAAAAAAAGTCTAATAACCGTATCAAGCAGTTTTTGTCAGGGTCAAAACCCCAACTCAACTGAGTTCCAATATCATACTGTGGTTTGAACATTGATTGTTGTTTCACGTTTTGTTGGGAAATCAGTACTGCCACATTACAGATAGAAAGGATGGCAATCATAAGAAATGATCAATAACTGAAAATATGAAATATTAATAAGAAAATCTACAAGAAATTTGAAAATAAACGAATGAATAATTATTATTAAATTAAAACAGAATTGAGTACATAAAAGAAAATGTATAGCAAATAAATTATAAAAGATAACTAGAAAATATAGTTAATTATAATAATTGCTTTATAGAACTATGAAAATAAATGTTATAACCATTTAACATACTAAAAACAGTAAAAATGTCATTAAAAATGTTATTTTTTTGTACTATAAATATAACATACAAGTGATTAATAAAGAATATATAAAATGAGTGGTGGATTCCGGGGGCAGATCAACTCTCAAGGGATGCAAATACGTGCTTGCTCTAAAGCTCCAAAAGTGACGTTAGAGTTAGAGGGAGAGTATGCTTGTCATAGATGTCACGTCTCGGTGCACTATAGACCATGCCGAAGGCATTCATACTCACCGATAATTTCTTGATCGGAACGCTTCACCGCTCCCTTCTTCTTCTCATTTTATGATCAATCTTGATGATTTTGTCCGTAGGAATAATGCTTTAACTTTTTTTATGGTGGCTATTACCTTTACAAGAACTATTTGTGCGCAATCATGGCTTCCTTCTTTATAAACTTATATAAACTTATCATATCTGATCTTGAACAACTTTTCCTTGCAGCCACTCAATTCATTCCTTATACTCATTCATGATAACGATTAGAAGAGTGTTTTTCCTTTGCCTCTATAGTAAGCATAAATAAACGTACTTATAAACTTTCTGATTCTATATTTTCCATACCCAACAGGTGTCGAATAACATTATTTCCTTCACAAATGACCATACCACCTTTGTAAGCACAAAATTTTTTGCTTCCATTCATTGTAGGCTAAAAACCTAATAAAATAGTCACCACATAAATTTATTTTGTGGGTCGAAAAAAGAGTTTCAAACGCGTTGTGTTCTTCTTTCAGGTTGATTCAAGCTAGGATATTTGAGAAACAACCTTTGTTCATATTCAATAGACTGATGACAACCAATATAATTATTTTACCTTATTCTGTAACCTTCAAAACCATACAAAAATAGTTGTAAAATTTATTAGAGTAGTGCCAATTACTGATAAAAAAAATATGTACCTACAACAAACAGTACCGAAAATACGAGAAATAGAATCAACATTTAAGCCTTAATGATGATATGTACATTTATTGAAAATTTGGCGTAAAAAGAAGAAGTTCATTTCCAAGGCGTAGCTCTAAAAAAATTACCAAATAATATATATATATATATATACTTAAAATAAACTGTGACACATAGACAGAAACATAACAAAGACTGACTTTTCAATATTTTGACCGTAATGGTAGTTGTCTTCAAGAGATGAAGTGAATTGCCTAACTAACTTGAGTTAGTATACTGTCGTCCCTCCGTCAATTCACTTCTTCTCCTGAGGACGACCGCCATTGCGGTCGAAATATTGAAATGTGAGTCTTTGTTATGTTTCTCTATATGTGTCACAGTTTATTTTAAGTTCAATCTGTCCTGCCAAACCTTTTTTCGTTTATCATATATATATACTTATTTTCTTTTTTATCGAAATTTGGTCTAACTTTAAACAATACAATACCTTCAAGACACGTTTTATCTTACAATACAACAATAGATGTTGTAATGTTTCAAGCTAGACCAAAACCTGGTGTTGTTTTGTTTGAAGCTGGAGCAAACCTGGATAATAAGAAAATAATTGTTCAATATATGTGATCGAGATAAGAAAGTATTATACATATATGAACAGTTGTAATTTTCTTCTAAATGCGAGTACATTGCACTTCTTCCTGATGACGATGGATATCGAAATATCGATGAGAGTTCTGTAGTGACTTTCTCTGTTTTCCTATGCCTTAAAATTTATGTATATATATATATATATATATATATATATATATTTTGCAGCTGACATTATTTCTTACAATATTTTCTGAAACACCTTTATCAAGCTTGTGTTGTTCCAAATACTGGCTTTTTGTAATGAACTTTACGTACAATTGTTTGTACATCTTCATTAATTAGCTTTTTTGTTCTTACATGAAGGTAGTCTTTCAAAATGTGATTAAAGTTATCATTAGAATAATCACAATCAACCATTGCTTGCTTATATTTGTTAGTGTCTCTTTTGAGTATTTCCCACTTAATTCATATGTTCTATGAATTAAGGCTTTAATTGCTCCATGTTTGTAGCTTTGAGGGCATTCGCTATGGTTAATGAAGTAGGAGGTTGTATTTCATTCTTTCTTGAATACTAAGTTTGAGTTTTTTCATGGAACATGGTAATATTAACATTGAGAAAGTTAATTTTGTTGTCTATTGTTTTTTCTAATGAATTTCAGGCATTATTCTTCCTAAAATTAATTTATTAATGCTTCTATTTGGTTTGCGCTCCTTGCTATAACAAAAGAGTTATCAACATATCAGCAGTGTATGGTAGGTTTGATGTCATCTCTTTCGTGGAATACGTTATTCTCATGGTGACACATACAATATATGTGGTGCACCATCATGCTTAAAAATCTAGTCTTCAATATTCGCCCATTTATTCACAACTGGCCAGATTTCACCTTACAGTATTATAGGATAGTTGTGTGCATTCATGATATTGCGTAACATGAATGAGCCCACAATCATATCTGAAGTCAATCCATACCGTTACTTACGTTGATTTTGAATCTATGGTGATAGCTTTAGGACAGTCTGCCCAGTAATGACAGTTCTTGGTCGTTCATATTTATCGATGTAAAACACTGTTTATCATTGCAAAGAATATTTTGAGATAGACCTGGGTACTCCAGAATATTGAACTTCTATCAAAATTAAATAGTTACTCTTATGAAAATAGTAAATTAGTGCGTTTTGATGTAAAATCACTTTTCACAAATGTTCCAGTTGAAGATCTGTTGGGGTTCCTTAAGACAGAATTAAGTAAACATGTACAAAACCTACCTACCTGTTTCTGTTCCAGTATTAATTGAGTTGATTCGTCTGTGTGCAATGGATGGTTGTTTCTCTTTTCAAGGTAAATTTTATAAACAGAAGTTTGGATTAGCGATGGGGAATTGTCTCTCCCCAGTATTGAGTTACATCTATATGGAGTTTTTTTGAGATAACCTATTTTCCTACAATTCTGCCTATTAATCCAAAATGGTATAGATATGTGGATGATTGTTTATGCATTTAGACTTCTAGTGAAAATATTAACTCCTTTTTGGACAACCTCAACACGTTTGTACGTACCATCTACACAATTTACAGTAGAATATGAAAATAATAAACTTCCTTTTTTGGATGTACTTCTACGTAGGATGGATAATGAACTAAAGTATAGTGTTTATAGAAAATCAACAAATATATCATCCTATGTTCACTTCTCTGCTCATCCTCTTAAAATTAAAAAATCTGTTTTTAGTAGTATGTTTTTGAGAGCATTTAAAATTTGTAGTGCAGAGTTTGTCAAAGCGAAATCAAAACTATTTATAGCATATCAAGTTCTTTAAGGTATCCAAAATTATTAATTGATAATATCAAGAAAAGAGTGAAACAATTCTTGACATCAAACAATGAAGAATAGCTCATAGAAAAGAAATATGCACCCCTGTTTGAAAGATCTGCCCTAATTTTTGAAAAAGCTGGACCTTTCCGTTGTGTTTAGTAATGATAGTAATTTGTTGAATAGGCTTGTTAATAATAAGGGGGAGGAAAAAGATAGTTGTGTATATAGGATACCTGGTACTGATTGCCAAATGTCTTATATTGGACAGACGAGTAAAGGCCTCTTTACAAGAGTAAAACAACACCAATATTTAATCAGACGTGAAGATGAAAAGAGTGCCTTGTTCTTACATGTATGGAACAAAAATCATATGATAAATTGGAGTGAAGCAAAGGAATTAATTTTTGTACCTTCAGAAAGGAGGAGAAATACTATTGAAAGTGCACTCATAAGGAACTTCTATGGAAATTTATTCAAAATAGTCCGGGAATTTACAAACTATATGAAATATTAATAAAAGAAATAAGTAAGCAGATCAAGACTCCTTCAAGTTTAGGAACATTAAATACAGACAGGAATGCCAGTAATCCTGAAGACTTCAATCAACCAGGTTAACTTGTTATTATATTTTTTATTTGTTTCATTTAGCTCTCTGATGAAAAAACAACATTTTTCTCATCTGGCCCCATAGTAAACATGAGTTAGACCTTTTCCTAGAGTCCTTCCAGAATTTTTCCCCCACTATTTCCTTCACTCATCAGGTATCCAACAGTTCCCTCTCTTTCTTAGATGTTGATCTCCCCCTTAAAGACGGTTCATTTTCCACTTCTGTCCATATAAGAGTCACTAACTCTCAGCAATACCTCCATTATAACAGTTGTCACCCTTCTCGTATAAAGAAAGCCATCCCTAGATCCCTATTAATTAGAATCCATCAAATTTGTAATTCCTTTAATAGTAAATATAGACAAATCAATTTGGTAAAAGAAAAATTTATTGAACGAGGATACCCTCGTGATATAATCAACAGTTGCGTCGTTCCTGCTGAGAGTGTTCACCGCCCTACACGTAGAAGGGATTGTAGGATTACCTCTCCCTTCATATCTACTTTTTTCCCAGGCTCCCACAAGCTCGGCGCTGTTATTAGGGAGTTCTTTCCTATACTTTCTTCTTTTTCGTCTACTTCTCCCATTTTCAGTCAGCCCCCTACTTTTTCCTACCGTAGACCTTCCAACCTAAAATCCATTTCTCCCATATTTCCAACAGTCCCTGTGCTAGCAGAGGGATGCAGCGATGTGAATGCTGTAACTGCCAAACCTGTCCCCTAATTAACTCCAGTCCTTACTTTACTTCCCCTCTCAGTAACAACTCCTATCCTGACTAAAGTGCATTTCTTATAAGAGTATATATATATATATATATATATTTCTAATAAGTGTTTTGAAGTTTTCTGGCATATCAAATATGAATTGTCCAAATATTTAATCTTCTATCCGTCATTATTAACACTTAAAACTTTATTATTCACTTTTTACAAACAACCGACGTTTCAGTTTCCATTGACATCTTCAGGATATTTTAACTTTACTTGCTAATGATAGAAATATAAACATCATCATAAAGGTATAATAACTAAGGATAAAAACTTATAGGAAAAACAATAAACCAGTTGAGATTCATACTGCAAATATAAGGGAAGGTTACAATTAGGCTATGATAACTTAAATAATACAGGTAAAAGATGGTTCATGAATCTTTGTCCTAAAGGCTATAGCCTAATTTTTGGTTCTTCACATCTATTAGAATGTTAGAAAAGTTAACAAATAAAGTGATAAAAACAATAATTTGAAAGAACTGTGTATTAACGAAAATCTGCTCCCGAATTACACAAATATATATTATAATTCGACGATCTGAATAAACTGGTTTCACAAAATGAACAGGCATAAAATAAATCACAGAAACTCATTACTACATTTCGGTTGCATCTTCAGGAAGATGTGAGTTGCTCCGAATACAGGTACCGAGTCAGTATCTGTTTATGTGGAGCACTTCTTTTTGTATGTATATTATCATCAGGAAAATGATCTACATATAACGTTTCAGAGTAAACTATAGGTTTACAGTAAATAGAAAAACGCACTTACAGTCTTAAAGTAAAATTTACTTCACTCTTTGATACTCGAAATTTGTTTTTTTTTATTTCCTGTGTAACCATGCATAGTATACTCCGAAGCTTATATATACAGAATACTAAAAATGAATTGTGCATTATAAAAATACTTCCTTACATATATACACCTGCATGTACCATATATTTATTTGTATACATTATTTAATATATATTAAATAAACTGTATGTAAAAATTACTTACTATAATTAAATAAAAACCAATTATATTTAACAACTTTTTAGTGTGTCCGAATTAATTGACTAAATGTGTTTACATCTCTATTGAATCATCAGATAACAGAAACTTTTCTGAATGTGATCAGAAGACAACAAACATCAGAAAACGTTCCTGTTTTCTGAATAATCAAACAATCATACATTTCCATTGATTACATAACACAATAGAAAAAATATGTTGAAATCTTGTGTGAGTATTAGGTCAAAACATTTTAATTTAGTGGGGGATGAATAATATTTTGTAATTAAACACGTGTTATCAAACATTACGGCTTATACTGTTACAGATAAGTTTATAATAAACTAACACTTTACAATTAAATATTTTAAATTTATTAATTATACCACGCTATGGAAATACAATGTGGGTTGCAGACTTGCTGATAGATGAATTATTCACTTTGGGTATGGTTTAGAGTGGGAACAGCCCCAGATAAGGGTACGTTTGGAGCCAAAATCAACGGGAGTTCAATAGACAAATATGACAATGCTGATTAACAATAAACAGTATCAATGACGTTTACATCACAATGAACATCACTAAAATAGTTTGTACGAATCCGTCTTCTATAAAACAACTTGTGTCATTTCATTTAGATTACGAGGTGTGTTTATTTTTGATAACACGACTGTTATCTGATGCTGACACATCTCAACTAATCATCATTAGATTGAGTAGAAAAATATAGCCTACTTTATCAGTGATGATAAAATATAAACAACGTTTCTAATATTAAATGAAAAATATGTTTTTGTCATTATGTATATTAAATATGTATTAGATTATTATCACTAATCAGATGTCCAATCACTCAAGTATTCAAGAAAATTTTGTCTTAGTTCTAGTGAAAGAACAGTCGTACTTGAAAGACGTACGTCAATATAAATAAAAACATGCTACGTTTGAGGAAGTAATATGCATGGATATGTGTAGAATGTATATGGTATGTATTTATTATGCCAAATCAGTTAATTTATTTCCAAATTGATTATCCTTTCATTCGTATGAAGTGAATAAGACGATTTTAAATATATCGCATTTTCGTTAAAAAGTTTTTTGAACAATAATTTAACACTTTAAATTTTTTTTGTCAATCATATGCCTTTAAAGTTGCAATACAATCCTATAGTAGTTATATAAAATTGAGAAAATCTCAAGAGTGTTGTCCAGTGTGTGCATTGATTGTTGTATTTATGACTTGAGTGGAATATATATTTTTTCTGATGTATTCTTAATATGACTTCAAGGGAGTGAAACGAGTCACATGCTCCACAAGTTGCATAGTTTTGATTCAAATTAAAACTGGCTTTATACTCTTCTAGTTTGTAAATTAGTATTGTGGAATTATCAATGCCTATTTCTTTTGTACTTATTCAATAAATAAGTGATAAGTTTACTAAGGAATGAAATATGCTAGAGTACTTACAAGTTTCCTTCCATCCCCAGATTGATGTATCCTTCTTTTATTTATTTATTTATTTTTTTCTGAAGTTATTTTAATTCTGTTTACTTGACGATGTATTTATTTCAAATTTTCATATGATTATCATTGAAGACACTTGAAAGATATTTGCTGACACCCTATTAATATTACCTGGCCAGGGCGAACTCGCCGAAATACTCGGTCATGGCAAACATGGTGTCCCTCTGGCATGCTGCCCGGCACCGCCTCCGCGCAACACTGCCCCCACCTAGCCGCCCCACCACTGCCCCACTGCCTTCTCATTATTCCCAAACAGCCATTCCATCTCCCTATTCACCCTCTACCTAGCGATTGCTCCCGCATTCTTCACTTCTAATTAACGCTTAATGCTTCCAACCAGCTTACAAAACAGCCTATATTTTATAAATTAGGCTTCCCTTGCAACATCTTCTATATTAATTTTACCCTTTATCTTCATAACATTTCTCCTTAACTTCATCATTGAAACAGAAAATACTATTTAAAAGAAAAGTACATTTTAAATTATATCTCATTTCTTTCCCAGAGCTCTATTTGTTCATATTATTCCATCTAATCAAATTCAAGTATTTATGCAACATTTGTATCTCTGTATTTTTTTTGGCACAAAAAAAAAGAAAAAAGAGAACTGTTCTAGTACATGATTATGTAGCTTTAATTAATGGAAAACTGATTTAACTAACATAGATTCATAATGCATAAACACTGAGTGCATTGTTTGAGGATAAAATATATTATAATTTCCTTCAATTTTGATGACTTTAATTAGCCATCATTATACATGTTATTATAATGGAAATATACTCTGGTCCATTAATAACGTAGCAAGTTGAAAATAAAATGTGTCTGACATATATAATAAACTAGACCGATATGTGTATAGAACAAAAAGTATTACACTTTTCATTATTTTATTTATTTCATTATTTAAAGTAAAGTACTCACTAGTCCATTTATTTTACAAATTAAATTTTTAATTTATTTTACTCAAAATACAGATTTTATATATTTTCTGTATATACCCATCTATAACTATATACATAGTTATAGATGGGTCTATAACTTTGAGTTTGTATTAAAACATTATAATTTTGAAAATTAGTCGACACTCTGGTGACAGGGTGCAGCATGACTATTATTTCATAGAAGTTTAAAAGTTACCATGGGCAGTTTATTACTAACCATCTTGAAAAATTCTGTGGGATATTGTTTGTTTATGCAAATAAGCGTAGATATTTTAGATGTCTGATGTGAAATGTTTTGTAATTATCTTTTTTAAAGTTACAAGTTAATTCAATTCTTAGTTTTCAAGTATAGAACAGAAGCGTTTTCTATGATTGTTGGATTGAAGTAGTTATAAGTGACATCAATTACATAACGTGCCAGAGCCCCAGAATCACATGACTAGCCCTATTAAATTCAGATACTCTGGGTTCTTTATTTATCTCTCCATACAAGCTCTTTTTTTTGGTCAGTAGTCTCATAATTAATTTTTGTTATATGAATTCATTCAAGATGAGTTTTAAAACGATATATACAGGTCGAAAAGCTTCTGTCAGCAAGGAAAAGTCAAAATGGGTGAATTTTAAAATGAACTTACATTCCTTGAAGACATCAGATCATAAGTGTGTAAACTCATTAATAGTAATGTCGGTTAAAAACTTTTAACTACTTTCATATTGATTTATAACTTTTATAAATAAATAACTTTTATAACAGTGTTAGTGGATATATGGTTAAATAATCCACAAGTTACATGCAGTAAGATTTGATAGTTGCTCACTGATTATGTATAGGCATTAGTTATAGAATATAATTGTAACATTACCCATTGAGGCCAAGCATGTTTGAAAACTTCTTGATGATACGAAGAAAACTGGTTTTTCAATTTTTTGCGTACAAACAGTGAACATTGTTTCGTAAAAATGGTAAATCATTAAATGCTCGTAATTTTTTAGATAATTTCGCACTCACATTTTGAAACATGCATTACTGACAACCCTTTGTATATTTGAAGGGACGTAATTTCACACAGGAAAGAGGTTTATGATGCCTAAACTGTTTCCCAACCGATATAATAAAAAATCAATTCTCGATCCTGTTAAGTGGTGTATTTTTTTTATTTTTTAACATTATCCAGCTTGACTAGACTTATTTTCATTTTAATATGATAAATGAAAGTAATTTATTTATCATATTTCGCTTTAGAGTGTTTGATAATGCCATTGAACTGTTTAGGCAGTTCTGGAATAGAATTAGTAGTATACTGTTGGTTACTGCTCTCTCAGCCGAGCAACTGACACTAATGTACACCAGCCGAAAACTTATGTGTTTATATTAGGTTTTTTTTTTTTTTTTTTTTTTGAGGGTGACTATACCACTGCATCTTATTAACTATTGTACTTCCCCTCTTCTGTACTAAAGTACCACAGCAGTTAGCTTTAACGCCTCCAAGAAGCTCTCAGCACTTTTGCTGGTTCCAGCAGTAAAAGTTTTTCTATGGTTTTTGTTGAGTGAACCGAAACACCTACCTCTGTGCAGCAAATAGGTTAGTTTAGGTTGCAGTTGCAGTCCCTGCAAAGGAACACACATAAACCGAACATTGGTAGAAAAAAGAAGACTGATTTTCTACATTGGGAGTCCTAAATGTTTCTTAAACTCAAGTGTATTTAGAGTAGAGATCTCTAACGAGTACCTAATGTCAAAACGACTCTCTCAGATTTATTCACTACCTCGTGAATAAATCGAGGGTCAGAGTGAGTATTGAACCTCAGACCTACCAGTTCAGATGCCAGCTAATCCGCTCCTCGAGTATTTATATTATAATGGGGCTTTTATTAGTTCTATGCTCTAATTTTTCTTAAACAGCTTTATTAAATGTTTAGCTTTGCTAGTAATACCAAATTTGATAGTAAATTGGTTGCGGAAAATACCAATAACCGAACGCAAGATTGTTAAAAATTGATAATAGTATGCGCAAAAATTGTATAACAGATGCTGCAATTTCAAAAAATATCCTGGTTATATATAATAATGCCTCTATAATTAAAGAAAGTTCAATAGTCATTAACTCCTTAGAGGTTATGTGCTTTTAGAAAATGAGTGAGTAGTATTTATGGATGAAGCAATATTACCTTGAAAAATAGTGAAGGCTATTTCAATTAGCAATAACAAAATCACTACATTGTTTTAGAAATTCAAATCAAAGTAGTTCTTTATTTGATTTTTTATTTAGAGTAAGTCATTGAATAATTAAGAATAACGTACAAAAAAAAATATAGAGTGCAGATCAAGCAAACCAAGTGATAAACTGAACAATCCCTTTCTCAGGCAAAAATATTACTGATAAGAACCGCAGCACTCACCAAAATTATCATATA